>JAGWCC010000315.1:0-534090 GCA_022651775.1 Drusus annulatus | reverse complement strand
TCGCAAAGTTGTTCGGCGTCTGCCAGAGCACCATTATTTATTTAGGAGCAAGATAGTGATTCTCCTTGGATCTGTTGATTTTTGTTTATTCCATCCGGCTTAATCTTGTTTCACTTTGAATGGATAAAATATTCATTCCTTCAAAAAGGATCTTTAGATAGGTACTTAAATAGAATAATACGCAAACGTTACTTTAAAATGAAGTATTGAGAGCGTCCCTATAGCTTTTTAATAGCATTTTGTACCAGAAATGAGTTTTAAAAGTGAAAAGTATTCAAATATTTCTGAATCAAAATAGTGAACAATTTACTAATATGAGAATTTATACATCTACTTTCCATCAAAATACATTTAATGCCGTACCTATGCATATGCAAATTCAAAGTTTTATCTATTTTCCAGCATCTTACGTTGGAGTAAAACAATTTGCGCCAACTTATCAAAATGAAAGCGTTTCATTAAAAATAACAGACAAGCAATGAATTTTAAATTATTCCTCAAATTCTTAATAATGCTTATGTTTATAAATTGGCTCCAGTAACCGGGGTAGCTACTACACGCTAACCACGCTCACAGAGAACACCGGGGGATGAGAAGCAAATTAAAACCTTGCGAATAGGGTGTGATTGAAAAAGAGATGACTGGGCGTGGCTCGTGGGGATACTTATATATTTGCATTCATTTGGTTCCCTTGGTGTATTTACCAAAAAATACTAAGCCTCGTCTTATATTTTCAATGGATTTTTTTTCGAAGCGAAAATCTCATCAAACGCGTAATTTAAATCCATGATGTTGATCGATTTTTTAAATTAAAAGCCTTGATAATCTATTTATCTCGCCTTCTCTTTTACCAAGTTGATTTAAAATTCAATGAAATATTTTTAATCCGATCAAATTAGAGTTACAATTTATTTTATTATTTCTAGAATTTTATTCAATTAACGCTCTGATGGGGTTCATCTTTATCCCTGATTTGATACTGATTATTAAATATACTTGTCAAGTGGTAAAAGGAAATATCTTTTTTCTAAAAAGCCTTTCAACCATGTATTTTTTAACAGTGTCTAGAAGTAACTGCGTGACTGTGTATCAAAAGTAAAAATAAACTTTAACACCGTTGAAATTACGTGTATTCATAAAATAAAGAATGGCAGATGAACATAGATAGGGGGTCTTTTATTTCTTAAAACCACAGAGCTTACGAAATATACACTAGCGTCGTCATCAAGACACTTGTTCCTGCAAGTGCCCTCAGAAAAAGTCCTGGAAAATTATGATCTCTCTCAAGGTGGGTGTTTTATGCAGGCGTCGTAAATCTTGCTTTTATTTTTATTTTATTAGTACTTGACGGATGTGTAAATTGTCTTCTGTTTTCACCAACTTAAAGTACATTCTTAAAACACTCGATATAATTAGGTACCCTCCACTTGTCTCCACGCAAGGATGTAACCTTGTAAAACAGGATTTATAGAATCATATTTTCATACAAAAAAAAATAATCAAACCATTCAAACAGTGAGTTATAGTTTCATGAATTTTTTTAAGCTTTTCTGTTTAAATGTATAGATTAACTCCACTATTTTCGGTAGCCAGGAAGTTTTGAAATATCTATTGATCTTTCAAAAAACAAAACAAGACACCATAGTTTTTGTTCTACACTTGTTCAAAAATTTAAAAGAAGAATATGAAACCCCAGCGTAGCCAATTACTATTTTGAGTACTAATATTAATTATTTGTTTTAATATTAATGCGTTTCTATTCGTTTAATTAATCTCAGAATACAAATATATGAGAAAATCTTCTGGTAACATCTACAAAGGTTATCTTCGAAGGACCATGACTTGCCATAAATACTTTGGAGGACTCGTGATACCGAGAGCCGGGAGCTTGGCTCGACTTGGGTCAGTTTGGTTGAGAAGTCTCCACACTTAAGGATGTAAATACAGCAGTCCTGTAGCACTTTTATTATAATACCCACCTTCGACAGAAGCTATTCACAAAAGCTGTTGAGCTGTTCTTGAAAGTATACGAGGATGGTTGTTTGCTTTAATTTTGCATAAATTCTGCTCCGGGCGAAACAGAAGAGTGCCTCGTCTGCAATTCAGTTTCAATTGCATTTTATTCTAAGCCGCTCGCTTAAGGGAATGAAATTTTTCTTAAAAAATACACAGTGCTTTAACATAAATTGACTGTATTAAACTAAATGCTAAACGCGAAGTTTCTGAGCCGCTACTTTAACCGCAACAATGGAAATAAAAATGCTGGTTGTTGCTTTTAGCTGTGTTTTATTTTTAAGCAAAAATACACTCTGGCAATACAACCTCACTAATTTGAACCTCTTTTTAGTCAAAGCAATGTGCCGCTTTTTGTACACGGTCTTAATCTAAAGCCATTTAAGTATTTTTAAATAATATCTTTCCAGACCAAACACTTTTGTGGCCTCTATGCATTTTCAGGCTTCTAATTTATATTCAACAATAACCCGATAAAAGCTTGAGACTTTTTGTTGTTGTTTTCAAATTCAATTGACATGATATGTGTACCTGCAATGAAATTCTTTGAAGTTAGTGATTAATGACATACCAGCAGTGATTTATCATTTCGAGACTGTCGGGGTTGAATTAACACCAATTTTCAATGTATGGATTAGCCATAACATAAGATTTATTATCCTAGCGAGGCGGGGTTATACGAAAAGATGAACTGATGCATGTTCTGAATTCACGGGAATTTCGATTTATACTGCTAGTAAATTAGTCGTGAAAGAGTTTTATGGTTACCATCATAAAGTTTTGATATTCCTGTAATGAGTAATTGAATTGCAGATTTCTCTCGAATGCTGCAAATTCTGACAACACTCGTAAATAACTTTGAAATGCCATTTCCGAAAACAGACTTTCACTTAGAATTATTTGAAACTTCACATAAATATTTGCCATTTGAGTTAAATATTGTCATAATACAGTAGTTTGTAAAGAAAAAGATTCGTTAATAGAGAATTTTCTTTGTTTTAAGCACTCCACGAAATAAATTCAACGTAACATAAACACATAAACACGCTGTAAAATAAAATAAATAAAGTACCTTTTGAATATATTATCAGTTTTGGCGTCACAATATTTGAAGAGAATTTTGGAAAAGCCTTTACTTCTGCTGATCATCTGCTGCATTCTTCCGGAGGGATACGGTGTTTGCATCTACACTGGTTAAAGCCTTCCAACACTTCTTCGTTGTGCAGAATTATTATAAAGAATCTCGGTTCCAACACTGTACTATTTTACTCAGAGATTCATGAGCAGTGAGTATTCAACATGGCGGCTAGTTCTTCCATTAATCTCTCACGGCACTACATACCAGGGTGGGATTTAGGCTCTTCCACATTTGATCTTAAATGACTCTGGCCAGGCCTTCCCGTCTTGCTCCAATCCTCTACCACGCAGCCAATCAACTTCTTCCTCGGTCTGTCTCTGGTTCGATTCCACTTGGTTGTAATTTTATCAGTTTGGTAATTTTCGATTTATCCTCATGATGCGACCCATGTATTAAAATGTATGGCTTAACTTATCGTATTTCTTTATTTCCAATAGATGGAGGACGAGGGTAACCATGGCAACGACGATACTCGCTGCTTCATCCTGTCCACGCTGGCAGGCCAGCACAAGTCTAAGGTGACTTGCGCGCTGTGCGAAGAGACCATGTATGTGTTTGACCGCTACCCGCTGGTGGACGGAACCTTCTTTCTCAGCCCCGGGCAGCACACCAAGGATGCTGTAGAGGTTAGTAGTCATTTCTTAGCCTACATAATGCTTCTTAAAATCTCTTTACTTCTCACCTTTTTTTAAGTCTGAAGGTTTCCTCAGGTTCTGACAGATGCACCTGCATTATTAACAATTTACAAATCTTGAAATCTAAACTATCTTCTTCTTCACATAATTTGAGAGGGATGAAGGCAACAAAGGGAGACTGAGGTTTTTCGGTCTCTCAGTGGAACATGGCGTTGTGTTGTGCAGCATCGCTGTGTCCCCCGAGGAACTAAAATAACAAATGTCCCGCGATGGGTTTTGTGGTTTGAATCACTCCACATTCACACAAAGCAGAGTGCCAAAGTCATCATATGGGCATCGTGTATTTTGAAAGAACCACAACACACTTCAAATACTTTCGGAGATCGCGTATTCGTGTACGAATGACAGGGTTAGACTGATCCATCAGAAATTTCTTTAATAAGTCAAATCCAAAAAAATAAGAAGGCTTAAAATATTATTTCAGATTTGCCGGTTACCTGCATTCAATAAAATTATTATTTTCTTACGAATTTGAATCTTTTGTGTCTAATTTTTTTTTTTAATTTTTGGCCATAATTCCATAAGTCTGACTGAACTTTTCAAAATCCCCGACATCGGTAAATGTATATTTACATTTTTTTTCTGTTGCCTCATGATCCTTAAACATTTTACTTACTTATTGATTTATTTATAAATTAACGGACTAAAGTCAAATCACAAAAAAGACGTATAAAATACGAAATGGAAAAAAGAGCAACAGAGAAGGAATGGCATATACATAATAATAAATGAAGCGATGGCAAAAATCATATTCAAGTACAAAATATACGATCGTTAATTAAAGTGTACGATTTATCTACTAATGGAAGTGGCGTGCTTCTTGTGAACCCTTACATTTCAGATTAAGGTATGCACACATAAATACTCGAATGTACACATAAATGTCTGAAATGAGCTTTTAATGCAAATAAACTTAAACACAAATTACAAACACCGTCATAAAATGGATGAATTTAGTGAGGCAAACATTCTACTTAATTAAATTAGTCTTAAAACTGTTAAATAGGAATGTGATTCGAGCTCTCTAATGAAGTAACTTATGGTGCTTGATAATAAAGCTCATAAAAAGTATTTCACTTTGTGTTCGTTACAAACATAAATCACTTGTTAAAAAATTCGCTACACGTCCAAGCACGCGTTTTATGGGTGCACACTTAGTAAAATTACGAAGCTGAAATTTTTATTTATTATTTAGACATCCCTCGCAAACCCTGTCAGGTCCGTACGTAAGTTCTGAAGACTCTATGAATTTCATTTTTCTGTCGTCAGAATTGGGGAACTGAGATATCTACACTTGCTACTTCAAGTTTAATTATAAATGTTATTTTATTTGTTCCTTGCCAAAGCTGTAAGTTTGTCTTTGTAAGGTCAAACAAGTTTAAAAATCATCATATAAAACATGCTAGTGCGGCCATGTATTAAACGAAAAATAGGTTTGCGCTGAGCCCACATCGAATGCGCAAAACCTCTCGATTGAAAATCAATTGCGTAGACCGCTAAACTACGAAGATTGTAGGTAACTTTTACTAACTAACTAACTTGAGTGTAACTAAAACAGGTGTTTTTCTATTTTAGTAAATTTGAAATAGTGAAATTTGGCATAGTCGAATAGTTTCTTACATTCAATAAGCTACATTATGAACCTTGAGGTGATTTTTCACAAAAACGGCGCTATACAAATCGTCCAAATATTATTATTATTGAAATAGAGGGTACATCAGCCTGACTCCGGCCCCTCGGCAATACGGTATAAGAGAGCTTAATGTTCCAATTTTGAACTTTGTGGTCGGTCTCAGCCAACCGGTTTGGCCGTACAATTTAACTGTTATCGGCGGAAACTCGTTTCGTACTTTTGCAATTATCAAAGTTAGTTCCTGGAACATGTCAAACTGCTTCCATGCGGCTGCGTCATATGCTTCACCTAGACTAAGCGTATCCAATTACGTACCTCGTAATCGTTTTTACAATGTAAATTGAAATTTATTTATTTTACAAACATTTAAAAAACAAATCGTGGTCGAAGAATTTAGGGCTGCTTATTTATTACAACTTACCTAGAAAAACACTTAAATCAAATAGAAGTATGTACATTTAAAATGTCACGCGGAGTAGAAGAAAAAATCATACTATGACCTTAAAGTAGATAAAATCAGATAACTACCTCAAAAATATTTTATCAACGTAGGTATTAACTTTTTGCCCAACAATAATTTTTGCCTGTCTCTATTTCTTTGCATTCAAAATATGGTCAGTTGAACAAATAAAACTAAACATTAAAATGTCATCACTGAAAATGAAAAATACTACTGGTTTTAGATTTTTTAAATCAGGAGTACACGAGAAAGCAAGACCTCTAACGCAACCTTCATTTCCAGGTGAAAGTAGAGGGCCGCACTCAGTACTTGACGTGCGTGTGCATGGGCTGCCTCGAGCGCTGCCCGCCCGAGCGCGCCATTCGCTGCCGCTTCTGCGGACAGAAGTGGGACGGCTCCTCGCTGGTGCTGGGCACCATGTACTCCTACGACATCTTCATGGCCACCCCATGCTGCACTGAAAGACTAAAGGTTAGTACTGAACTCTTCGTGTTTACGTAATTTTAAACTAAATCATGCAATTTGATTCGTTTACAAAAAGAGGGAAGAAATTTCTCGACAAACTTGATATATGGATGGTCAGGTGGTTGACACCATAAATCCAGAGGAAATGTTACTCTTTTCTAACTCTCGCGTTTCGACTATCGAACAATTGCAGGCACACAGTTATGGTTTATAGTATTTAAGGTATGAGTCTCACGTGTTTTGTTTTGTCCCCAGTGCAACAGTTGCTTCAAGCCCTTGCTGCACCCCCAGCAGCGGCTGAACTTCTACTCGGACTACAGCCACCCCGTGGCGTGCCTGCACTGCCGCACGGCGGACACGCACTTCGTGAAGCCACTGGCCTACTGCTTCACCAAGCAGCCCTTCCCGCTCTACCAGCAGTGGCCATAACATGCGGCCCGCCCGGCTGAGCCCGCGCTCCGCCCGGCCCCCACGCCTTCGCCCCTGTCCTCAGCCACCACCTCCCCGTGCAGCAGCGCCAGCCTCAGCGTCAGCGAGACCATCAGCCAGTACCTGCAGCGCTGCGCCGAGCCGCGCCTCGCGCCCCCGCGCGCGCTGCGCCCCGTCGTCAACACCTCCATGGCCCCCAAGACCCAGAGCATGTTCGACTTCGCCAAGCGCAACAAGTACACCACGATCTCAAACCTGGAGAACAAGCCGGTCAAGGCGCCCACTCCGCCCACGCCGCCCACGCCCAACATCGCTGACTCTTTCTCTCTTCTGAACCTGAACTGCAACGATAAGTATTCTCTGAACAATTCCATCTGGTCCAAGACGAGCGAGACGTACTTCGGCCAGAACTCCCTGCTGAAGCTGGGCTGGGACGAGCCGCCACGCGCGCCCGAACCGCCCCCGCGCCCCGCGCCCCCGGCGCCCCCCGCACCCACCTCGGGCTCCTGCATGCAACTCTTTTCCAATGAGTTCATGCACTACCTGAACCAAATTGCTTAAATACCGAAATGCACATTTCTTCGCGGATTTCTATCTAATTCGAAAACAAACAAATCCCACGGGGCGGCCCGGGCCAAATTCGGAGCAAATATTTGGAAGACATAAAATTAATTTGCTGTAATTAATCGCTACCTTTATAAAATCGATATTTGAACCCATTATTATAAATATCAAAATTGATGTCTTTTTATGAAAGTGTTTTACTATTAAATTGTTGGTGAATGGTGGTAATTATAATTTTCAACTCGACATAATACTTCTTCATTGTTATCTATAATAATAATTCGGTTACATTCGTATAACAGTTATTTAGTTGGAATCTTTAGACAAAGTAGATTTTTTAATATAACAGGAAATTTGCATTTCTTTTATACCTAATAGCAAAATTGAAAAAACGGAGTGTCGTTCTATTCCAGGTTAAATTTGCATTTTGTGTAAAATTATTTATAAATCAAAAAGCATTTTAATCATTTTAGTCAAATCTATGGAATAAATGTAAAAATGTTACATTTTATTTGTTTTCGTTATTTTTCTTTAATTAAATATTTGTAAATTATATCTGTTCTTTATGAGAAATTTCTCGCAGTGAAATAATTTTCATTTCTGTTATACTTTATATCATATTATGTACTGTTGTGTGGTTGTAGAATAAGCTAGGTTAGGTCTTAGGCTCGTAGTACTTTGTTGGGGAACCGAAAATCATGTTACTTAGTTGAATTTTATTTTATAGCGTGCTTTATACTTCTGCTAGAGTGAGGTGAGGAATGATATTATCGATTGACATATTATTTTAATAATTTATTTCCTAATTAATATGTTTACGTTTTGTTATTTTCTTCGGCTTCTTGTATTACCCCAATCGCTATCGATTACTAGCTGTACGGAGATAATAAGTAATGTTAACGGTCGGGAGATGGTGGAGGATGCCTCGCATCTCTGTGCTGGACCGAATACCAGCCAAATGAAGAGTCAGCGAACGTAGCATAGATTTTTTTTTAAATACTTCAATCAAAACTGTAAAAAGAATCAGATAACGTAATTTGCTGATATGAACTTTTTTTACATGGATTTAGATTAAGAATACCTTAGGTAAGTTTTTGTATTGATCGTAAAATTAGGGGATCTATTTTTAAGGGTTTGATATAAATTGAAATAATATTTAACAGCAGTGTGATTTCAAGTGATAAGAAACGTAATATTAACGTGATGTCAGGTCGAGGATGAAATGTCGAATTAATGATGCGATGGATGCGTAAAATGCGGAGACAGGGAATGCCAAATAAAAAATTGTCCTAAATATTCTCATACTTTAAATATAACTTTTGTACTGTACTTTATACGAAATTTTGAAATAACTCGTAAATTAACAATCATATTTAGGGTAAGGAAGACGTTGACGACTTTTCGAGATACTAAGTAAAGCGAGTCATCTTTCTCACTTATGTTTCACAACGACTAGCCCTGCCGCGGATCATGGATAATCGAGACCTTTTCTCTCCAGCAGCGTTGAAAAGCTAATTCACGTATGAATCCCTAATCGGGTTGTAAATAAAACTACTGGAAGGCAGTATAATATGTCCATTTGTATACGGCAAAGCATGTCACGTGAACATCTTTTTACTAATCTAACAAATATTCGTGCTGTTGTACGGAAGCAATCTCGATTATATTTCGATACCAATATTCCGTTGGTAATATTTTCGAGTGTGTTCTGCCGTGTAAAATGATTGATTGCATTCGGAATAAAATAAGTATAATTTGGTTGTATGAAGTAAACACAAGGTTTTGAATAAATGAGTGTGTTTAGCGGTGAGTGAATACTGCTGATTGCCGATTGCCGATTGCCGATTACTGATTGCACACTTTCTCAATCATTGAAAATCCACCTTTCTCTTATGTTAGTTCTCCCAGTATCGTTTGCAAATCATCAACCCTCCACATTGTTTCTGACTATGATTTGGTTCCATTATTGTTCATATATTATATCTAAGTTGTTATAAATTTATATATAATTCTATTTATTGAAAATAGAAATATATAAATGTTTAGTCTGTAAAATAACAAAAAATGTTGATATTTTAGAAGAAATTTAAAAACAGAGATCATCTGATGAAGGAAACGTACAAATAAAATGTTTATGTTTTTTGTGGAGGGATTGATTTTTAAATGTATTATTCCTTTAAGATTTTACTTAAAACGAACGGCATATCAAGACGCTAAGTTAACTTCTGTAGTTTTGTTCACGTTCTCAATATGTTTTAACAATTGTTTTCAAATTAAAAGCTCATTATTCTGGTCTATAAACCAGTAGCCATCACTTTAGAGAAATCCCTGTAAATAAATGAAACCTAATATTTATGAATAGTAAAATTGCACATTATATGAAAGCTAAATAACAAAACCCTTGCATATATTTAAATAAATACCTGCATTTACCTCAATTGATTAACACGAATAAGTACGCGCACTGAATAGATGAGAGTAACACAAACTCTTTAACCACCCAGTTACAGCCAATACGCCATGGTTTATCGGTTAGCTCCTGTGGTCAGATGGCCACTACCTTGAAGATGTCTATCCAATAATGCGTTTTCCAAATATTTTCTTCCATTTAAAAACATAAGGTATTTAAAGTTTTACGAAATTTTAACTGTCCAAACTATCTAATGAATATCTACATTTATTTATTAACAGATATGCACATTTATCCATAACACTGACAAAGTTTACTTACACTCAAATATCTAGAGATTTTAAATACAAATAAAAATTCTTTCTTGTTATCAAAGAAAAGGGCGCACATTTTGATTTAATTCCATCGAAATAATTCATTCACCTTATCATGAGCATTCTTGAGTATTGCTTCATAGTCTTAACACCTCCTTTCTTCTCGGGTAACAAGGGAGAGTCCAGAAATTTAATAGTGTACTCCTATTTACAAGAATGATCTTTAATAGAAAAATAATAAAAGCCTTTAAAATTTTGTAATCCAATGTACAAACCAAAAAATCTTACTAAACAGTTATACCTACACACAAAACGGTTTATAATTTTCAATTTGATATTTTATTTAAATGACAGTAGATTTTGCGTCCAAAAAATCTAACCATGTGAACAATTATTTTCCACAGAAAAATAATTTTGCTCTACGAAATAAGTTTCCCACAAGTTCAACTCTCAAAATATTTGCATAGTTTTTTCAAATTAAATTTAATGATTTTTCACTACCGAAAGTAGATAAATTTGCATATAATTTAAATAAATAATTTATTCTTTTTGTTTTAGTCAAATTTAACCATGTTAAAACAATGTTAATTATTTTGCACATATTATGTGTTATATCCTTAATTATATTTACCTAATTATTTATCATCGATATTTTATTTCTTCACCGTTAAAGTGGCGTAGTTTAGTAAATCGCTTAAAGTACAAAGAAAAATTAGTTACTTTTGCAAATTCTATAAAACAAATTACAAAGAAAGATATCATAACCTATTATAATTATTGTTGAAGAGGAGTTAGAAAAACAAAACAAGTGTGTTTTATAGATTTGATTAACACAAATAATTGAAATTCACCTTTTCTATAGAGCAAACTATTATGTAACCCAAATGCTTCAAACAATAATAAAGTGCATTAATCTATATTATTTTACATAGAACGTATCTCTTTAGTCACATTCGACAATTTGAATTCAGTAGTTCAATGTTTATATTTAGTGTCTTTTAATACCAAGAGGCTCATTTTCATAATTTGTATTCATTCCCTGATGCTTTTTTAACTATAAGAATGAAAGGATCGTATGAATGCAGTATATATTGATTTAAAATTATTGACCGATCTCTTTACGGCAATTCAGTGGTGTGAACAATCACGTGAATCAAGTCAGTATCTCATCAGGCTTGGAGAAGTTTTGAGATTCGTTGGAAGTCTTATAATTACAATGCCAACATTGTAGGATTAATATTTTCTTTTCATATCATTTGATAAAATAAAGTAATCTTATTGTTTCCATTTTCTTATTGTAATAAAAATATTCAATTTATTTTCAATGTGTAATGTACTACATTCGTACGCTGATGATGTAAAAATCAGAAGGATCGGAAGAAGGCTGGTAAGAGGAACAATGCAAAATGATAAGAAATGTGACAATTGAATTTATCACGAAATCGAAGTTTTTGTATGACTTATATAAATAATCATTTTTGCAACATCCGACTTGTATCTCGAAATTTAAATTGCTTAAATCTTGACGCTTTAGAATTTATCTTAGTATACGGAAAAGTTTTCATCTTAGATTAGTGTCTGATACATCTTTCGATATATAGTATATTTTGATATGCAATTTTCTCGAAATTTTCCAATTGGATGTAAAAGGGGGCAAGGCTGATTGACAAATTGGTGATTATGAAAATAGAGAGCTACGGCTTCAACGTGCCTTCGACGTGGAATGACTCTCACAAAAACTTTTCAATAGCTAACATTCAATAAACAAACAAAAACATCATTGGCTCGCGGGGGTGTTTTTGAAATCAATGTAATATGAGCAATCTTTGAAACCTGCCTTTGATTCAGCGTTTATCTGCAGTGAAAAATTGGCTTTCGTATTTCGGATCAGACGTCGATTGCTCTAATGTTGTAGATGATAAAAAGTATTGATCGAATAAGTTAAGCTGAACTGGCAACTGGGCCTTTGGGACTTGGCTAACTAACAATGTCTTGAATTTTTATAGCAAGTGAATATTCCTTAATATTAAAATGAACACGAATAGCCTTAAGATAAGTGTAGACTACTAGATCGTCAGCCGAACCCCCGAGCTTTCCGTAGTTTTAACGATTGGCCTTTATAACAATGGATTAATTGTTCGTGAGTAAATTAATTGCTAAGCAATATAATAAATCTTTTTCAATACTTAATGATAAACGTAAAATTAATCGATTTGTATAAATTAAGACTTTTTGTACTCAGCGTAAGTTTTTTTACAATATAAAAAAAAATAAGAAAAAAAAAACAGATCAAAAATAATAAGATTTCAAGGCTGTTTATGTAGCATAAGTTTGTGAACGTAAACTTTTGTATCAATCGCGAAATATTTTTTTTTACATACGATAAAGTGAACTGGACTTACCCTGCGTCAGCAGCCAGATTGTTCACTACAAAAAATTGCCCTTGAATGCCAAAGTAAAATATTAATGTAAGTTCTCAAGATCTCGCGACTCGATGTTCTGGCATTTTAAGGGTAAAACGCATATATTTTTTCAAAATTTGCAATTTCACTTGATTGCGGCCACTGAAATCAAAATGTGATTCTACTGATAAAACGGAAACATAATCTTAAAAGTTGTTTTGTACGAAACGCGGGGTCCATCAGGGTAAGGAGTGTAGACTAGTTTTATATGGTAGATGTACGACTTCATATTGCATTTTAAATATTGATTCATCATAACTACCGTTTTCCTTTGTGTAAGAACGTGTCCATTATAATTTAACTGTAAATTTGAGTGTTTTCGGGTTTCAACAAACAACATAAATCGTGTATCCCAAAGCGATATAATTCATGTCGATCTAATTGTTAGAAATGTTTTATGCTAGAATAGTTACTCTTCTGTAAATTTGAAATTTCTGATGAGAACAATGATTTTCTACTGTTTTATTGTACTTACCCTGAGAGAATTTTTCAACTTTTTTTAAGAATAAATTCCAAACTTTAATTCTTATTTAAAAGGGTATAAAGTTGGAAAACAACTTTTTTAACTTTAGAGAGAGTATTTTACTCCCAACTATTGAAGTGAGAGCCTTTCGATTTCTCACTTAACCTTCTCGATGGCAGTGATGGGATTTTCTTTAAAATTCAATTTATACAATTATTAAATACTTGAAATAAAGAATTATTGTTAGAAATACGATAATTCGATTACTTATACATGTGTTAGTGTGAATGTATGTTCGTTTCGTAAACCTATTTGTAGTTTTTTCTATATTGAAATCTTTATACCTTTAGGTTAACTAGACTAACTTAGGGTACACATATTGTATTTGTGAACGGAAGAATTTGGACGTCCAATGCGAATATTGGTTTTCTTTGTAAAAAATAATAATTGTTGATTCGATCGATTTCTCGAGTAAGGCTATGAATTATTACCGCCGTTTTGATACAAAATAATGTGTAGGTGTATTTTGTGCATAAACATAATCTATATAAAATGTATACTTTGTGCATATTAAAATCACCAATCTTAAGAAATGCTTGCAAAAGTATTTTATTCCGATTAAACCATCGTATCGGTGAAAAAAAAAAGATTTTGAAACATTTGAACAAACACATTTTGTATCATGATTGTGATGTGATGGTGGAGAGAAATGATAAAAGGTTTGTGATGTAATGAAGGAAAATATTGATAGGGCTTAAGGGCTGTATTAAGTATAAAGTATAAAGATACGAAACATTGATTAAAGTTGGCAACACGCGGTTGGATATGAATATATTGTTACATCAATTGAAATATGTTTATTGTTTTCGTTGTGCCGTTTTCTTATATTGGTAAGAGTGCATAATGTATATGACTTTGATAATATATAATATAAGATGTTTGACATTGTGTGAGACGGTTGCAGAATCGGTCAGACATTAGTCACATCATGATATTGAGATTCAATACCAAAACCAGTGAGAAAGGTCTGCACCTTTTTCACACAATTCTTCGGGAGTTTGACCAGCTCACGTCTGGATCGTTCGAAGAGCACGAAGTACACTAATGTTAAGAAGGAAATGATTGTATCTCTGCCACTTGTAATAATTATTACGCATAAGTTATCGATAATTATATTTTTATATTGATGTCAATGCAAATGGAATTGTAAATGTTTAGAGAGTTCGGGTGCATAAACCACGAAGAGAAGGTATTTTTAAAACAGAATTTAGAGATTATATCAAAGTTTTGTGTAATCAGATTGGCAATACGTGGGGCCTTTCTTTCGAGAAATCAATATTTTTCTTCGTTGCGCGGAATGTTGTGAAGTGAAAAGATACGTTATATTTTATTGGCGAATTTGTTATTTTGTACTGGTTAGTCTGGGATAGACTTTAAGATTAAAAGTAAGAAATGTTTCGAAATTTAGCATAGGGAATAAAAGATTCGACTCGCGCGAGGGAATTAGCAAGTAAGTGTGCTCTTCAAAAGAGCGTTCGCAATTAGTTTAGGCTTAATGTTTTTTATACCAGCTTGGTGTTGTGACATAATAATTAAAGAAACCTAAGTAAGATTTAAACGCGTTCTTTTATACGATTACTAATACAGTGATAAAGCGAAAATAAGCAGTGTAGTGGGTAAATAATACTGTTTCGGTAAGGTCCGCGTTCTAGTCTGTTCCATCTACTGCAGCTGAGATGAGTCGTGATGGGTTTTATGTTATATCTCCCGGTTAAGTGCAGTTCCTAGTGCCACTGGCACGGACCACGCACCACGGACCACGGACCACTGCTCCCAGCACGGGGTTATAAAGACACAAATAACGTTCTCGCCCGAATATAAATACAGTTGTCAACGTCCAGCAGTAGTTCTGTAAACGCGGATTCTTCTCTGCTCCTCTCCTCTTGCGGCAAAGCCAGCCCATTGGTCAGAATGCGACACGAGATAGGATAGAACATAAGTAAACATTCTTCATTCTTTACTTAATTTAAGTTTAAACCAGTCAATGTAACCATACATGGGTTGTGTTAGTTTTTTTTTATCCCTAACATTATTGTAATTTGTTTTTTTTTCAAATCCATATAATTATTAAACATACGAAACACCAAAATACAAAATCCTGTCCAATTATCACTTTGAATATTAAAGATGTTTGAATAATCATTTTATCACAACAAAAAGGAGAAATACGCCTATTTCAAGCTATGATAGAACATCGTTAAAATTTATACAGACTTATTTCTATAAAACTACTTAAATATTGGCCATATTGTATGAGTTATTCCTTCTCCTTTTTACTTGGAACGGAATATAAACATGGACAACTAGTCGCTTCAGTTTATACATCTCCTAAAGTACAAATGAATTTATCTTGTTATTTAGTCCAATTTCGTTTTTTTGTTTGATGTTGTTAATAGGTGAGATACATACACTTTGCGACAAGAAGATACAAATTGTTTTTATTTGTTTTGGCGAGTCGGGCGATGGAGGGCCAGGAAGTGTTAACAGCTAATTCTGTCAAAAGCCGCTGCATTGGGCGTGGCCAGCTCTTTTTGAGAATATTTAAAAATAGAACATTCACTAAACCAAAAACTTTCACAGTTTGATCGCTCAACGTAATATTAAGCCGTAGACTACGCTCACCACATATTTTCAGGAAAGGCTGACGGCCCGACAGTCATTGCTAATTTGGTTTAAGTAATTAAATAATACAATTAAATATGTTTTTTGGTTCAAAAACACGAAGAACACTTTTGGATTAAAAAAAAAGCAAATAATTATATTTGTCTCTCAATTATTTCACGTGCGAGCAGTGATAATAGATTGTCCTTTTTACTGTTGAAAACCAAAATCATTTTATCTATGAAAAATGCCATTTAAAAATAAAAACATGCCTTTTTCACATTTATTTGTGTATTGTCTACTCAAAAATCAGTTTAATATGTATTCAAGTAAACATTCATTGAGTCTTTTTCGTGCTTTTGACGACAAAAATGTATAGATATTATCTTCTTGTAATATTTAATGTACATTATTATTATTTTACCCCAATTGTTTTTATGTAAATCAAATTATTGTGTATTAAAAAATAAAATGATAACTTGAGCTTTATGATTTTCCAACCTTTTATCTTGTTTCTCGCTTTGCTAAAAGTGAAGCTAGCAAATCTGGTCATTGGCCTAAGCAGGAAATATTATCGTTTAAAGTTATTTTATATTGAGTAAATTGTCTGATTACTTTTTCTGTTAGTTAAATTAAGTTCTAATGTGAGTTATAATTATATTGAGGATCTGTTGATTTTCTTTTAAATTTATTGTTTATTTCTACAAACGATGGTAAACATTCGTCTTACGTGAAAACTTATTGTAACTATGATGCACTTACTGTTTATAATATTTAAATCGGTGTATTTGATCACTGCCTTAAAATTGGTGTAAATCATTAAAACGAGACGTCGCTTTGTAAATATGAAATTTCAGTAAGACAAGTGTTTATAATCTTTCTAGGCTTTAAAGATTCAGCTTTTTACGCATTTAACCAACAACAAGGCTTCATTAACCTATCTTATTGTTAAAAATTAAAGTGGTAATAAATACCTTTACCTACTACACAAATGAATTCATACCTACTTATAATATGATGATCATAACTATCATGATGTGTAATTCACTTTTGAAAAATAAATAATACTATTACCTTTATTATATTATATTATGATATAATTTAACCAGTGAAATGGTAATAAATTATTAAAAAATATGAAACGTCTTTTAAATGGTTGTGTATGTCCCCTTTCCACCATAAAACAGACACATACATAAGGATACTTAAAAATATGAATTATTATAATATTTCAACAGTAATGATCCTAAAATAGATCCCTGCGGAACTCCGTGATATTCAGAGCTTGCTTAGAATTTCTCAAACGCGATCATTTGATTGTGCATTCCATGTTATACGTATTTTTCAAGTTTTTTGAGGAATTTATCAACAGCACGTGAAGAGACTTGGCTGCCTCTGGAAAACGGATCAACTATTATTTCACGAGGTACTAAACTTCGAAGAAACCCATAGATTTTAATATTAAAAAAAAGTATCCATTGAGGTTCCTCGTAGAGATACCTACCTACCATTGCATTACAGCGCCCTTGAGGTTATTTTTCACAAAAAAGCGCTACACAAATTATCAAAATATTATTATTATTGCCATAAAATGGCCCGTACTTTATAAAGGAAAATTACAAGGATGAAAGACGAGCATCAGCACAATAAACATAGTGTTTAAATATAGGTACCTACCTACAATTGCCCAGTAAACAGCCATACAGACTTGAAATATTTACCTCAGTATTGGTACGTAATCAAAAAAATTTGATATACAAGTACTTTCAACATTATTCTTTGAGGGTTTTATGGGCATTTTGAAACTAACAAGTTATAAGAAAAATATGTACTTTTATGTTTTTGTGCATTTAGGAATTACATGTTGGTGCATTCAGTAAATTTATTGAGGATAAAAACTAATGAAAAACAAATAACCTGAACATATCCACTAGTTTGCGTATTGTTACTAAAAGAGTTTGTTCTGGGATACATTAAAACGTTAGATACTGAAATATTGTACATTCTCACCCTGGTTTATAGGCTCTTATTCTAATGTATACCAATGCAGATAATAATGTTTGCAGCACACGTGAAAGCTTAACTAGATTTTGGTAATATGGAACACGATCAGTTAACAAGATAATAATAATCTGAGTACCTAAAGGGAAGACTACCTCTAACTATGTTTTTATTTTAGGGACAGTTACTTCCACCCTTTCTACTAAGGGGTGTGAAATAAATTGCACCGAATGCAGTTATGTTTGCGTCCAGCGATAATGCATTAGTTTCCTTGGCATACGACACAGCTGGGAGAGAGGTGGGTAGGAAAGGGCGCCAGGCAACCTTGATCTCTATGGAACATGCACACAGAGTTGTTACTCTTGATGCATTATGCAAATCAGGGGACTAGCTGCGAAGTGGTGAAATGGCGCGGGTATTTCCGTTTCCTTTGAAGTACCTACGTAAGCTATGGATAAAGCTGAATACCAGTTTATTTGTTAAAACGGGATATTCAACAGTGTTATTAATTATTAGCTATGCATCGTATAAGATTCCACTCCTGGTAATAATAAAAATAGGATTCTTAGAGTTTTTTTTATGAAAAGTAATCTAAAAACCAATTCCTAGTTGAAATCTTCGATTTCTGTTTTACCGGCGAAGCACCAGCACAAACAAATACCCTCCTTTATCAAGGCTAAGAAATCCCCAATTATATACCCCGCCATCTCTTGTCTGAGTAAATTCATCGATAAATTGTAGATTTGCAGTAGGCACCTATGCGATGAATTAAATAATATAGATACGTAACTGAGACAACGCGCCTGGTTGCACTAAATCAAGTCAACGAAACAAACCTTCGAAACACGCTTCATAAAGTTATCTCTTCCGCACACACATATTCTTTGAATGGCTATCCTTTTCATACGCGGGTGAAACTTTTAGTGGTGCAACATTAGTGGTGCTACATTTTTCGTAAGATTTGTATGAATATAAGGTGTCTTGTATTTTATGTCTATGCCTATGCGTCTACATTTTTTCAAGATTACGCAATGCCTCAAATGATTAGGCATATTATTTTTTTCCACCTAATTTAACAAAATATAATACACTTCGCTCTTTATCTAAGTTGTTATTATCAAATACTTTTTATAGAACCATTTAGTACAAGTTCTTCTCATGAGCACTTAATTATTTGTTTTATCGGTTGGCCAAATTAATTTTGTTACTGTATTTTGCCACAATGTGATTTGAATTGCTACAAAAATGTATTCAAATATTATTACTTATCTATTTGGATGAATGGTGAAATAAAATCTATGGGCGTTAAACAAGTAAGTAAGTAAAGGTGATTTTCGTAGAGCAATAATATTTCATTATCATTTAAAATGATGGTGTAATACAATTATTCGATATTGTTGACAAGATCACACGTTATTTTTATGTTTGTGTGCGCTTTATACGGGTTGATTAAAAATAGTGATGCATTTAACTTGCAACATTTACTTGTAACGTAACATTTAAGTAAGCTTGTTACATTACAGCGCTTTATTAAGCCACGGCGAAACATCGTTTCGAGTGCCTTACCCGACGAGTTCATTGTTATTTGCTTCCATTGTGGTCGCTCGCGAAACCGGTAAGTACCGACTCGTTTTGTAATAATCAAAGGGATTCGCGCATTCGGCTCGTTGTACTCTCGTAATACCAGAGTTGTAACGCGTTACATTACAGACAAATGTCACATGTCAGTCGCCGGCTAAAGGAGAAAGGCACGTGTAATAACTACACTACAACATTCAAAAGGAAGACTGGCCTGACAGAGATTGAGGTAGCAGTAAATAAGTGATTTTAAAATTTCAATGTGACAATTTGCATAGTTTTTTCAATTAGAATTGTTCCTTAATTGTTTTTCCTCGCCCCCTTATGTAATTCTTCTTTGAGGCCTAGATATTTCGCCACTCTTCCCCCAGACACACATTCTCCCTTTGAATGTGGCACGTTTTTCGATTTTATTTCAAGGTTATTCAACATCTTGTCCCGTTTGCCCTTCAAGCCATGTACCCACGTCTCCCTTGTTTAGGGCCGGCAGCGGCAGTACTAGGCCTCGGTACCTACCCCGGCGGGGCTGGATTAACCCTTCACGTCCCTGTGAGAGAATTCAAGCGTCCCATGAAAATAATTGGTGCATAACTTTTACAACTCGAGGACCATAAAAAGGCTTCATTAAGGGATATAAATTATGTTTGTTAATTCCCATTTATTGCAATCGTTATTGTAATGCACCTATTCGATACATTATTGCAGTTAATTGATGTTTGAAAAATGACGGCTTCCGTGGTCGAGTGGTAAGACGCTTGACCACGAATCCAGAGGTCGCGGGTTCAAACCCGGCGCGCGTAACTAATTTTTATATAATTAATAAGGGTCACAACATATTTAATTTATAGAAAATAGTATACAGTATACTCGCGACGTTTCAGAGTGGTAGAAACTCCTAGTATCGCCTTGGTGAAAGACTACCATTCAGAATCAAAACGTTGCTTGAAATGGCTTTAGCCGTGTTTGGTGACTAGATCTGAATAGCCAGGTACTCCCGACCTTCCTCTTCATATCTCCTTCCCCGCCGCACTACCTTTAGCCTCACAACATACCCCAATTGAGGATGCCATAGTCCCACTGGCTCTAGATAGTTGGAAGCAGTTGGGACTGTTGTGCGAATTCACTAGAAAAAAATATAAATCAATTATTTTTTGCACAACAAGCAAAGCTTAGTTCATCGATTATTCGGTGTGCCTGATGTTAGTAAAATACTCTCCCTAATGTAAATACCCTTGTTTTCAGCTCATGGAATGGCAACAAATCAGAAGCAAACTCCCATTTCCTATGACAGTAATTTTCAAGTTATTTATGGAAAACAGAGCTTGGACGAAGCAAGATGACACCGACCCATTCTAGAAGCCAGAATAGGAGAAAAGAAAAGAAAATAAAAAGTTTACTGAATCTGAGAGGTAAGCAATAATATACCCTGTCGTTGCCAGTGTTTCAAGTAAAAATATATTTTCCATTTGCTTTTATTTTTTTTATTTCCCATCTAAATTAGTAGATAATTCGTAAATATCAGAATTATTTACATGAAAAGTATTTGGACTATTAATAAATAAAAACATATTTCTTGTTTTTTTATAGTGAATACCGCACAAAAGTCCCAACCATCTAGAGCCAGTGGAACTACGGCATCCCCGATCGGGGTATGTTGTGAGGCTGAAGGTAGTGGGGAGGGAAGGAGATGGGGAAGAGGAAGGTTGGTTTTATTAGTTTTTGTATTAATGAACTTTTAGTAACATGATCATACATTACAATTATTTTGTCGAATTTTATACTGCTTTTCTATTAGAAGCATTATTTATTATTCAATTGTTCCAAGCAACGTTTCGATTCTGAATGTTCGTCCTTCACCAGGGCGATACTTAGAGTATCTACCACTCTGGGACGTGGCGCAAATTTACTATTTATTATTTAATTTCTTAATGGAATACACTATGATAACTGTCACCTAAACTCAACGGCTTTTATTCCAAAGAAATAGATGTTTTAAATACTTTTAATTGCGTTAAATTCTTGAACGTTGTCCATCATAACATAACATAGTGCTCGAAGTGAGATGAGAAATATCAGTTTAACATATTCTTTATTAATTAAATGTTTTCAAGGTCAGTGTGAAGAACTCCTCACGCGAAGTGTTCTGTATGTATACCTGCGTGCAGTACGTCTACACGCCGATGTCGGTCTGCATGGCAACATGCCCTAGCCTCCCCTCGCCCCCCGCCGCCTGCCCCGTGCAACCCCGGAACCGTCCAGAAGCTTTCACCCTTCTGTCCTTGAAACTGATTAACTATCCCCTAAATTTCGAGGGGAGCCGGATCCAAGAGCCGGCACCAGGAACCGTAGAAAATAACCAATTTCGGAACTAATCAATTGCATACAATGACCAATTTGCATGTTTGTCACGCGCGGCTGACTGCGTTACTGGAACAAGTGCACTCTTCACAATGCAACTTATCATGTGGTTACACTTGAACCACAACTGCCGAATCTTTCGCATCATTGCACTTACTCCTGTTGGTCTGCGTTAAACACAATGGGTCGAAGTAACCAGTACCTAGTGAGATCATAATCCAATTCGCAAATACCAAAAAGCGTGGTACCCACGGGTACCAAAGTGGTAGTTACCTACTAGGTACCTGCTGTTTGGTACGCGTACGTTACCTGCCGCACTAGGCAATGTCTAACTAACTAGCTAACCATCACGCCGTTTCCCCGCAGGGATAGGCAGAGAGGAAGAACTGCAACACAATTTTGTCTTGGCACACACTCCTTCCTTGATTCACATTCATACATTGTCTCATACATACTCTTCTGTTATTCTGACTCTTCACATGGCCCGATTAAAGTATATGATTCTTGTCTTCCTCTGGCGTCCCCGACTTCTTCTTCCATTCACTTTTGCATCATATATTATTTTCAGACTCCTTTCTTTGTTCATTCGCTCTACATGTCCAAACCATCTAAGCGTCCATTTTTTATCCTATTCATTACGCTTACATCAGCCTTCCATTCTTTCCGGAAACTCACATTTATAACACGGTCATTTATGGTTTTACCGCACATACGTCTCAGGGATCTCATTTCCACAGCATACAGTCTATTTTCATCCTTCCTCTGCCAGTTGTATGCCTCACTACCATACATTACAATAACGTTGGCTAGATAAATACTATTTTTTTAGATAACTTTAGCGATAAGTCAGCGAAAGTTTTAAGCGTCTAAACACCAAAAAAGGAGCTATCGAACAAACGATCTTATAACATAACCTGATTAATAAATAATAACGTGATCATAACCTTCAAAATATATTTAACCTTTATGTGACTGAAAGGGTACCCTTTTCGATTTTTAACATAGATTTTTTTAATGTAAGTGTAACCGGCTGAAACATCCTGACTTTTCCACAATAGTAAAAATGAACAATTGAACATAACCGTTGGATATGTGGAAGGTGGTATGGTAGCGGAAAACGCAAAAGTATAATTGAAAACTTCCGATGATTGAAAGAGTACCCGGGTACTTTTATGTGTTTTATATGATTTTTTAAGCTTGTCCGAATGTATTTTTCATTTTATCTTATTTTAAATGATAAATATTATGTACTGTTGTGTTTAAAATACATCACCTGTATCCTAAAAACTATTTTTAATCACCTATTTAATCAAAAACCCTAAGAAAATATGGTACTGGGTGAAATCCCTATCCACTTCCCCTAGTGTTGAACTATATTACGCCATAAAAGTGGTCCAGCAAATGATATACTGTAAAAGAAACCTTCACACTTCATATCAATTTCAAAAAGTGCAGTCTTCTTCAGTCACATAAGGGTTAATACACAATATAATGTACAGTAGAGACACCCACGATTGTGAATTAGTGAACAAAATTTGTACAACTGTCATTCTGTCAACATCCCGTAACTTTGTATTTACATTTTGAATAGATGCCGAATATCAATAGCATAAATTCAGTTGACTTTCGAGAAGCAGTCTGTGCTTATTTGACTGTAAACTTGGATAAAATGGACAGGAAAGCAGCCATAAGCTGGCGTAAAATCTGATCGGTGAAATATAGACGCATCGAACTACCGTACACAACTGCATCGGATGACTTCTAAAATTATTCGTGTAAAAAAAGCTAGCCCCGCGGCATTTTGGATGGGTGCCAAGCTGACCTGGCGTAATCCTCGGCTTTTCTATCCGATTTACTGCCGGTGTAAAGATATATGTCCAGCAGTTACAATAAATTCTAAAACAAATATTACCAAATCCGCCCCGTCGAATATTTCATACTCGTATTTACAAAGGATCCAGGCTTACCACGCTTTCCGAAGGAAGACCTTCTTTTACAATCTGTTTTATT
Source organism: Drusus annulatus (assembly GCA_022651775.1). Classification (NCBI taxonomy): domain Eukaryota; kingdom Metazoa; phylum Arthropoda; class Insecta; order Trichoptera; family Limnephilidae; genus Drusus; species Drusus annulatus. The sequence continues at coordinate 510,436 of JAGWCC010000315.1, read as the reverse complement.
TTATAAAGCAGCAATTTTATAAATTTGTATTGCGGTGTATTTCGTTGTATTCATAGTTTATTTATTTAAATTTAAGTTACTTATAGTAATTTATTATTCATTCATTAATTTTATTAATATTATTTAAAATTATCTAAGCAGCGCTGCGGGAGTTATGTGAAGTAAAGAGAGCACCCATGAATAAATTTTCACTATCGTTATAGGTTTGAGTAATCATAGTAAAGTGCACTTCAGGTGACATACCACTAAATTGCGCTATGTAAACTTATTATAATAAATATAACTTTAGAACTAAATATAGTAAATATGTTTGTTTTTAAAAGTGGAAAAATATGTTACCATTTACTAAAAATCTTTCGTTTTTGAGGAAATTATTACACCATAAATGCAAATTTCTAATTATTTTTTAAAAATATTTATTTATTAATTTAGTTGAATTTTATATTTTTGCAGAAAGTAATCACTATGTGGTTTGACATATAAAATTGAACTGTTTAATTTTGTACCATAATGATGCTTAGGCTAAACGAAACCAGTCGGTTATAAAAATAAAAATTAAATCTATGGTCTTATACAAAAGTTGTTATTTCATTAGTTGAATTTAATTCATTTACACATCAACCCCTACTACGTAAACTATCGTACCCTCGAAATCGCGATTGTTGAGGAGAGCAATTTGAAGTTTATTTTGATCTCTTTAAATCTAAATGTTAATCAAAATTTTAAGCAAATGTTTTCAAATATATAATAATATATAAAATAAAACCGTCAGGATTTTGATGTTACGACAGATACGTAGAAGGGGTCAAAATGTTACAAATATTACGTGCAAAAAAAACATTTCAATTTCTATTTATTTTCATTGCCTTAAGATTTTTTCTTGTCATGAACATGTAAAACTAAGATGCAACCATATAAATATATGTTTTAATATTTATAGAGAATAAAATAATGTTATTAGTAATCAATGATATAATTTACACTCGTATCATATTTTTAACATATTGAATTGAATTTTATCAACGCTTACATCATGTTGCCACCCCACAATTCAGTGCGCAGGCCCATTCCTACCTACTAAAAATATGATTGCGAGTTTTCAAGGGCATTCGATTTTCAGTGGGTGGGAAGGGTAGGCAGAGAAGGTGCCCACTGCCACTCCCGCTGCCTATGTACAACCTCCCCCGCTCTGCATCCCGCCAAAATGAATTCATTACATTCCCCTATTTATTTGACACAAGTGCCATAGTACGACAAAGGCTTCGCTGATTCCGGGTCTGTGTGGGTTTGTTTTATGTATGAAACAAGGATCGGAAACATTTTAATAAAACCAGATCCTGTTTAAAGATTCCTTGTTATTCTTCAACCGCTCTTTATGAATTTCTATGGTTTTGATGCAATTCTTTTGGAAGTGAACTTTGCGTTTCATGAAGAAAGTCACTGTCGTTTGAAAATTGGTGTTATTTTAGTATTTTGTAGTTCAAAGGTGATATTGTTTATTTGTCACAATTGCGTTTCAAAAAATCCATAGCCATAAAAATCAAAGATTTAATATTTTTTTCAGATTTTAATTCCAACAATTTTACTTTTTCTTTTATATTTATTTTAAAATACATGTCCTATAGAGTGCATGTCCTCCTGCCAAATGGGCAACCCTGATACAAAGCTCGTGGAGCTTTAGATATCTGCGATGTGGCTATACTCAAACATAGTACTTAGACACTTATACATCCCTGTGCCATTTACCAGGGGGATGTTTTGCCTTGGGGCGAATAAAAAACGTGATTACACTTGATTATAATTTTAGAGTACAATCATTAATTCGTTAAAACCTAAAATTAGATACGTACTCATACATTGAAGACACGAGACATTATTTTTAATAGTTACTAACAATTTCTAACACATAACAAAACTAACTGATATTAATTATAAAGTTTGAGATTTTAATTTGTTTCAGCAAAATACGTAGGTGACAAATATTGTAATGAAAAATGTATTCACACGGAGCTGTTATTAATATCGTTTTATTTTCCTCGTAAATTAAAAACAAGGCATTCCATTACCTATCAAAGGTTTTTTATTCATTAAAAATCATTTTTTTAAATATAATTTTGCGCAATGTTTTCCTATTTTATCGATTAACTTTTACAATAAAAAAATATTTGAAAGTATTAATTTTTAATGTCATATTTTTTTATTTACAAACCTACATTTTTTACAATATTATTTTTCTTCTTCTAGTCCCCTCTCCTATCGAAGGTTGGCTAATATTGGAGAAATCTTCATCCTTCTGACTGCAGCCCGGAACACCTCAGCGGAACTTCACTTGCACCGGTCACATGAATTTCGGAGCCATAAAGTGCAGTGCCTTTCTCTATCAGGCCTTTCATCAATCTTTCCCTGGATCATTGAGTGGTTTATGTATAATTTTTGTGCTTAAAATTCTTCTGATTGTGTTATGTGAATAATATCTAAATTCCTGATAATGTTAGGGCGTAAATAAATAATAATATCAAACTACAAAGTGTTGCCTTTTTACTTAAGTACGAGTATCTGATTTTTTTATATTATTTTTTGTTATAATTTGAAGGGTGGAATGGATGCCACACTGTAGAAATATTGATCGAAATATTTCAAAACTTACGAAGAAAGATTGTATGTAAACGTAGGTACGTAAGTATTATTTCCAAATGCGCTTATAAATAAGTTCACAGGTTTCCTCGAGATTGTAACAATACAAATAAAATTACTTTGTTTTGTAAATTTCATCTCTTATCGCCCTCAACCTCCTTGTTAGGATTAGCCGTAAGGACAGCCATAAGGATTAGTTCACGCGATACCGTGAAACCTCTCCATTAGCCTTATCACTAAAGGTATAACTTTAACCCGTTACAAATCCTGCTTTCCTCTGGTGCTCTCATCTTTAGATTGGAAATGAAATCTATACTGGTAAATAATATTGTATTGTAAGTATTAAAAATAAAATAAATAAAAATGGAGTTGCTCGTTAAAAGTATTTTTGCTGTTTTACTTTGAAAAATATCATATACCAGGAGACTATAAAACGCCGCGGGTCAAATTCACCCGAAATATTCCTGTTAGGTTTAAAACAGTTTATTTTATCCATTTTTATAAATAACGAAGCATCACATTTCTGCCAGGAGGCTATAAAACGCCGCGGATAAAATTTAACTGAAGAGTGGAAATCAAATCTGACAATCTAATAATAATATAATTAGATTTAAATTTAACTATTGTGCTTTGTAATAGCATTTTATGAAAAAAAAATTACATCAAGTGGGTACCTACACTGAAGGCAAGATCTATTATTTGGAAAGTGGCCAATTCTTTACTTTACCTTTGCATTTACATTATGCATAAAAAATCCTAAGATGCTTTTGTTTTTCTATTTAAGAATAGACAATTGAGCGGCGTTTGAACGAACGAGAACGCCATTATAAATTGAATTTAAAATGTTTTGACTTCTTTAAATGAGCTACGTGAGAAATATTTTATACTAAAAATGTTTTCACTTTTCTATATTTCATTACATTTAAGCAAATAAACAACTTTATTTATTTTATATGACCGCTAAGAAAAAACCTATCCTGTGTTATTAGGAGAACATGACAGGTGAATAGGTAAAGTCCTGAAATAAGTAAACCTACTCATAAAACTTTATGTTCGCCTCTTATCCTTAGACATCGTGTTTAGGTCGTACATTTGCTATGAAATTTCGTAAGGGTAAACATAACGATCCATAAAACAACTGCGTATTTCTACCAGGAGCCCATACAGCGCCGCGGGTCAAATTCACCCGAACGCATTTGGGTGACCATTTATTACAATATTTTACAGTGCAACTACGGCACTCGGCATTGTCACTCGGTAGTTTTCTGTGATCCTGGTATTTTATGCACCCAAATGACAAGTTTATGTGCAATTTCAATAAGTCGGCCGTGCGCCGAATGAAACTCACAATTGCTAATTTTAGTTACCCGGCTACCATAAAATATCAGAAAAACATGAAACCATTTTCATTTATATTTGGCATTTTATCAACGGAAATATTTTAATACATGTTCGAAACATCTTGGCGTATTGTGCAATATAGGTGCCGGTAAGTTTATATGATACCAATTAGGGAAGAAGATGCAAACTTAAATCTTGCCATTTAAATATTTACATCAAAAAATACTTACAGATCAATATACTTATCTGTGCAGTCAGGGCGTCGCTACTGTAGTTGTAGATGTTGGGGCTTCAGGAATAAAATAGATACTTTGAAATTTATAAACGATTTATTTAAAAAAACTTTACTTTTTAATGAACTTATTTACTTTTCTCATTATATTTCCCTCTACTGTTCGACTCACAACAAAAAGGGGATAGCAGCACTGGCTTCTGACAACTAAGACCCATTTTTTTTAATAATGATGAGGAAAAGCCTTTTGTTTTAAAGAATTTGCAATAATGCATGGATTCGTTCTGCTTTGCAGCCAACTTACGATGATCTGTCATTTCATTTCAAGCCATGGATGTACAAAACAAAAAGAGTATTTATTTATTACCTACTACTTTAATTATATATTTTATTTTCATAAGGTACAATCATAGGGTAACCGTCCAGACATAAACATATTTAAAAAATGTAAAATAAGTCCATATTATTTTCACGATTACAAGTAACACTACAATTTTTATAATCATACATTTTTTCATCTTATTTTCCATTAACGACTTAAAAACCGAAAATAACTAGAAGATATAAGGATATATATATATATTACCAATCCCGATATGTAAAAAAACAATAGGCCAGCAAAGTTATAAATATCTAGGAATAAAATTCTTTAATATTTTACCAGAAAAAATAATATTAATTAATGATGATCTTAAAGAATTCAAAATACAATTAAAAAACTAAACTGAAAACTTAAAATAAATATCTTTGAAAAATCATTACAGCAAATTATTAGTAACTAAATAAATAACACCCCCTCATACACACAAGCTTTGCTTTTTTATGAGGTTAATTTATAATTTATAATGAAATGTTTAGATTTAAAAATAATATATTGATATAACACTTGTATAACACTACTATGTATTATGTTTGATAATAAAAAAATAAAAAGTGTTGAAAATTTTCAAAAGTAGTGATTGAGTAAATTCAGTATTTTTATTCAATATGAAATGAATAATTAACTCTTTATTATTTTCAATATAAATATATTTATATTTATCAAAATAATATGCGAATTTCACAGCTTAATGGTTATTAACAATGACTTGAAAAAATACATATGTATGTAAAAATCAGCTAATTTTTAAGTTATTATGATACAGTGATTGTATCTTGCCAGAAGTGACCTGCCAGGTATGTATGTTGGTGTATATTTATATAAACTATGAATTAATATTAAGTAGAAATTAAGATTTGTACAGAGTCCTTGAGGTGATTTTCCACAATACGGCGCTATACAAGTTATCCAAATATTATTATTATTGGTGGTTATGTTCAAATAAAAATAATTCCGCGTGGTCATTGATTATACTTATTTCTTTCTGATTTTCTTTGAACTTGTATCACAAATTTTAAAAATAAGTTATTTATAAAGAATAGTACCGATCTCTTCACTAGGAATAACTTGTGTTAAAAAGAGATTAAGTCGGTTAACCGTTATGAGTATTGACCTTGACCCGACCAACTACTAGTCAAGCGTCATATCCACTAGACCATCGACCATCCAAGATACGAAAGAAACGCTCACAGATAATTCTAAAAACAACAAAATAAAAACTAGTTCAAAAAAAGAGAAGATAAATACAAAAAATATGCCTTCCAGTATACTCACAAAATAAGAAAATAATTATTTAATGAGAATGAAAATCAAAATGAATGAACAGAATCCATAATAGACGGTAAAGAATTCTTAGTTAAGACCGTGATTTTTTTTTTCTTAATTAACATTGTCAGCAGCAGTGCTTATGATTTCGTAAATAAATTTCAAGTCCGCTAAATTTCTTCTGTCTTCTAGTGATTATAATTCTTGAAATATTATCGAGTCTTTGCATTGTTAGAAAGTTCGTTAGGAAAAAGCATCTAATTTTTTTAGATAATATTTTTGAAGTTTTGTAAAAACTTTAAATTTTATGAATAAATTGCGTTTTCCAAATGACTGATCCAAAGTGTAATATCAAGTGACCAAATAAAATAATTTCCCATGACCTATCCACTCCTGTCCTATAAATATGTATATGTATGTCTATTAATATTTTCCCCTAACTATTTATTTACATAAAAACAGACACACACTTACACCTCACAATGCAAGGCGTCACATATGACGTCACTGAAGGCCATAATGTCTTCATGTTGGACATATGGCCGCTTTCACCTGTATAGGGTTTTCTATGGTTTTCCCTATTACCTTGGCGAATGCGGTGGAATTCCTAAACATAGGCCATAGCCGAACACCTTCCCGATCCCCACTCAACACAAACAGACTTATGTATATATGCCATAGTGCTGTGTCGTGAAGGAGAGGACACTCTGATGATCCGGTAATTTCATGCAATTTTTGTAGGGATTTTAGAAACATATTTTTTACCTACGTAAACTCCTGAATTTAAATTCGATTGTCACGTAAAAGCATTTTTCCACCCACATGAGGTGACAAAGTAAGGCGCATAGCGCCGTTCTATTGGTATAAGGAACATGAATTAAAGTCAGTAACTTTAAATGATTCATCACTTAATGATAAATAAGAATCTAGAAAATGAAAAAAAAAACTCGCTAAAAATTCTAAAATATTGAATATTATAATGTATGTAAAAGTTTAATATTTTTCTGGCACCTAAACATTTTTCAACCTCCTTTATTTAGGTGATTCTTGGTAAAAGATTATTTCTTTGGAGTAAGTTGAAACGCGGATGAGTTTGTTTGGAAAAAAATATTTGAAGAATACAAGTCTACCCTAAAGTAAGCTAATTCATTTACTTCCACTATTAATTTCTTTGAAAGAGCAAATTAAAAATACCACTGGTCTGAAGGCTTTAGAATATCCTATACTGCAGACTTCTAATCTAAAATTTCCACATCAGTTTCAGGATCACATTCTTTTCCAGGTTTCTTATATATTACAATACTCTTCGAAGTCGACAATTCCTTCCTTCTTCTTATTTTCTTCTCTATTCCAGCTTCGGTGTTGTGTTTACATCTTGGTGCAAAAGGGTTGGTGACGAATATCTTTAACAAAACAAAAAGTAGGAATGACAACATTATTAATTAAGATAACAAATAACCTTGAGTTACAAAGATTACAGACGTTAAAAAGTTAACTTCATATTTCTAATTAAATGATAGATATTAAAAAAAAATGTATTTGTGAAATAAACACAAGTTTATTGAAAAAAATACACCCTTTGACATTAGTGCATTTTGTACACATATAATATATTTATATTCATTTAAATTGACATTGGATTTTGAAGAATGCTAATAAGAAAAGAAAACATGAAAATCGGTTTCTTTTTAAATAATTATGTTAAGGTACTAAAGCGACATTTACGATATTAACGCAATACTTTTAAAATAATTTGGTTACTGATGTGAAGAACCGTTATTTTTGTAAACTAAACTTACCATTTTTTACGGAGTTTCTTAATAAATCCACCATCGTAAAAGTTGTGCATTTGTAGGATTTTAATTGTGGCTGAAAATGTAATATATGATGCAAATGTTTGGCAGTCGGTGTATCTGAAACAAAAAAGTTTTGATTGTTAACACCTAAATCAATTTTTGTTTTTATTATAACTAACTAACCATCATTCCGTTTCCCCGCAGGGGTAGGCAGAGACGATGGGTTGCCATACAACTCTGTTTTGGCACACAATCCTTGCCTCATTAACATTCATATACCGTCTCATACATACTCTTCTGTTATCTGACCCTTGACATAGCCCGACTAAAGCATTTGATTCGCGTGATCGTGCAATGTCTTCCTCGGGTGTCCGCCACTTCTTCTACCATTCTCTTTTGCATCATATAATCAACTCATACACCTTTCTTAGTTCATCCGCTCTAAATGCCCAAAACATCTAAGCATCCCTTTCTTAATCCTATTCATTAAGATTTCATCAGTCTTGCATTATTTATGGATGGCCACATTTTTAACACGGTCATAAATGGTTTTACAACACATACGCATAATCATTATTAGTTTATTATAATATTACGTGTTCTTTCCAATATATAATCAATAAAACAGTGAATGATTGAAGGTCCACAGAGATAATATAATCATTTTATTTAAAATCGTACCGAAATTTTTATTAAATTTTAAGTTTTGGTGCAAATAAAATACAATACAAAAACAAAACTACTTTTTGCCTTCTTGACTTGACAGTCTTCCACACAAGTGACTCAATAATTAAGGATATAAAAATAATAGAATAATTTCTATAGCACGTTATTTTCATGAAAAAAAACCTCAAAATGCGCCCCTTCATATAAAAGTATTGCGCAATCTATGATTGAATTCTAGATACAAATACAAAAAATCTAAAATATAACTCTGATATCTAACACACAAACTCATTTTTCAATCGATTACCATTTTAAATTTGTAACGTATATTCGATAAACACTTTACAGTGGAAATATTTACCAAATTCAGTCGGCTAAGATGTTCAATAGCCATATATAACAAGGTATTTAAAGTATATTATACTGATATTAAAATCTGAAAATCGTAAGAGAGTGCATGTATGTTGGAGTAACAGAACAGCACACCAGATTTCGCAATACTTATGACGTTAAATATGGCGTTAAAATGAAATGACAGCAGACCTGAAAAAATTGCGACGTTTCTTATCCATTTTACGGGGTTCCGAGACCTTTTCCGGGTTCCAGTCAGTGATTTTCAAATATTATGATACTTTATCTTTATTATGATTATATTCAGACTCTTTAATAAACAATTTGCACACTTTAATTAAGATTTAAAACGGGAGCCGAAATAACAAAACTATCGGACCAATTGCGCTGGCGGCCATTTTGTCACGTGACTTTTTTTTGTGTGGGAAAAAAATTTCGAGTGTTGAATACTGCCTTTACTTCTAAGGTGAACTTAAAAAATGTTTTTTTTAATGAAATGATTTGATTTTTCAATGATGAGCAGGAACTCGTACTTCTGCATTCAAATATTATTTTATCAAATAATCCAAGACTCCCACCCCTAAAAACTAACTAAGCATCACGCCGTTTCCCCGCAAGGGTAGGTAGAGAGGACGGACCGCCATAGAACTCTGTATTGGCATACACTCCTTGCTTCATTCATATTCATACATCGTCTCATACTGTTCTGTTATTTTAACTCCTCGCATGACCCGACTCAAGTATTTGATTCACTTGATCGTGCCATGTCTTCCTCGGGCGTCCTCGACTTCTTCTTCCATTCAATTTCGCATCATATATTCTTTTCACACTCCTTTCTTCGTTCATTCACTCTACATGCCCAAAACATCTAAACGTCCCTTTCTTTATCCTATTCATTATTACATCAGCCTTGCATTCTTTCCGGATATTTACATTTTTAATACGGTCATACATAGTTTTACTGCACACACGTCTCTGGAATCTCATCACAGCCCTCATAATATGTTAATTATTAATAATAACCAATACTTTTCACTTACAATAATCAGAGATTTGGCATTTTTCATAGTAAATCCCAATGACGTTACATATATATGTAATGTCATTGGTATATCCACGTCCGAAAATTAAATAACCAAAATACTGTATTAATTAAGTCGCTTTAATATATTTATGACCGTATTAAGAATGTGGATATCTGGAAAGAATTCAAGGCTGATGTGAGCGTAATGAATAGGATCAAGAAAGGGACGCTTAGATGGTTTGGGCATGTAGAGCGAATGAACGAAGAAAGGAGTGTGAACAGAATATATGATGCGAAAGTGAATGGAAAAAGAAGTCGAGAACGGCCGAGAAAGACATGGCACGATCAAGTAAATCAACTACTTAAATCGGGTCATGTGAAGAGTCAGAATAACAGAAAAGTATGTATGAGACTATGTATGAATGGGAATGAAGCAAGGAGTGTGTGCCAAGACAGAGTTGTATAGCGGTCTGTCCTCTCTGCCTACCCCTGCGGAGAAACGGCGTGATGGTTATTTAGTTAGTTACTTAGTTCACTTACGGCTGTTCGTAATTTGACGACTTGAAATTCGAAAAGTTTTGTGCAAATCAAGCTTATTTGATAAAATATTGACGCAATTTACGGTGCAGATGAAAAGCGAGGGTCGTAAACGGCAAACACTTTTACAGCTAATAAAATTAGAATAAATAAGGAAATAAAGCTTCGAAGTACCAACACCGGTGCGGTGTATCACTCACAGGAACAACCCCTCGCCTTTAACGGCGTACAATGGACTTTCACGTGGTTTATGGTTCTCCTTCCCTCCAAGACGGAACTTGGCAAGAGTGAAAGAAGTTTTGATGGCGGGTTGTCAGTTTTTTTGCGTCACTAATGTTTTTAACAAAGATAAAAATAAAAAGGAATTATTTCCGAATTGATGAAAACAGCGGAATAAGGTTGTTTTGTGGCGAAATGCCATCCAGTTGCGCTGTTCTTTCAATCAATTAAAAATTATGGAGAAGTGATCCGGGAAGTCTAGAAAAAATGCCGCAGGTTTATTTTGAAAACATTAAACTAACTAACTAACCAAAACGCCGTTTCCCCGCAAGGGTAGTCAGAGAGGACGGACTGCCATATAACTCTGTCTCGGCACACACTCCTTGCTTCATTTACATTCATACATAATATTCTGTTATTCTGACTCTCCACATGACCCGATTCAAGTATTTGAATTACTTGATCGTGCCATGTCTTTCTCGGCCGTTCTCGACTTCTTTTTCCATTCACTTTCGGATCATATATTCTTTTCACACTCCTTTCTTCGTTCATTCGCTCAACATGCGCAAAACATCTAAGCGTCCCTTTCTTGATCCTATTCGTTTCGTTCACATCAGCCTTGCATTCTTTCCGGATATCCACATTTTTATACGGTCATACATGGTTTTACCGCACATACGTCTCAAGGATCTCTATTAACCTTAACTTGATATGAAAGAAATCTTTCATGCATTTACCATAGACCGATTTCTGATAGAGTGAAAATTAATTTGGTTTCTAACTATGGCAAATAACTAATTATTTTTTTAATTTAATTTAGGTATATTGTGAGGCTTGAAATGGTGAGGAGGGGAAGGAGATGGATAAGAGGCAGATTAAAATTACCTGGATATTCAGATCTGGTCACCAAACACGGCTAAAGCCATTTTAAGCATCGTTTCTATTCTGAATGGTGGTATTTTACCAGGGTGATACTTAAAGTATCTACCACTCTGGAATGTGCCACAAATTTACCAGATGTAATTTTATATTAATTAAATATGTTACCGCACAAATCTATTTATTAAATAAAAATGATTTGCACACGCCGAGTTTGAAACCGCGGCCTCTGGGTTTGTAGTCGAGCGTCTTACCACTCGACCACGGAGGCCGTCAAAAGGCTTTTAAGGCATTCGCTTTAAGCATTGAACTATCGCCACAACCCCTAGACCAACTGGAAACCTCCACCACCAGTTTATTAAAATGTCACTAAATACTGTTTGATTTTCAATGCCTATTAAACAGTATTTAATATTATACATAGTGCGTTAAGCAGTGCAAAATATGTCCATAGAAGTTCCAAATATTTTAATTTTTTTAAACTGTTCATAAAAAAGCAAGTGTCAAAATAACTCAAATAAATAAGCTGAGTGGACAAACGCGTCACCCGGGCGTCGTGCGTTCATTTCCTCTGCCGGCTAAGTCCTCCATCATTGCACATGCAACATCTTCCGCTTATTATGATGGCAGTAGGAGTTTTTCAAATATTGTCAGGTTATTCGTAGCCCGGGAATGTTTGTCTTTCTTTAAAAAAAAAAAAATTTGCTACATAGTGAGTAAGGCTCCGTGAATAATTTATTAAAACAGTGTACACAAGAGGAAGGCAATCATTTCATAATATTAATAAAATATTTATAAAATGATTTTCTGGATGTTGTGAATATTTATTTTAAATGACCTAACCCCACCTCTCCTTTTACCAGATCTCCTTTGGAACCAAATTATCTATGTATTTCAATTCGTTGTACCCTTTAGGTGAATCGCCCATCCTTCACAGGAATATAATCTACGTGGAAGCGGTATCTACGCGCGATCTTCCACAATATAATAAAGTACCAGAGAATAAAAATAACGTCAGCGGCGTTAAAATAAAACTGCCGGATTACGACCGGAGAATGATGCAGATGAGAAATGTCTCATTGTGAGAGGTCACGCGACCATAGATCTAAAGCTGCAGAGGGAAGTCTTTTCGATAAGGACATGCATGACTGCCGTTCGTCAATATTTAATGCAGAGGGAATTAGTCTTGGGTACTTAATTCATGGCACTTTTATTTTAGTTATTCGACTCAAGGTTTGTTTATATCAGGGGGTGGTCAAACTTTTGATCACTACGGGCTTAGATGAATTAAATAATTAAGATACGTTACTGAGACAACGCGCGTGAAGAATGTACTAAACTGAGTCTGAGAGACTTACCTGAGATTTACAAACAAATCTTGCAGTGATAAGGCTGCTTTACTTTAGCTTAGTGCATAGTATTCTCGAAAGTGGATCTCAGGTATGGGGGGTAGAGGACACCACCTATGTACTAATGGTCGAGAAAAATAAAAAGATTTTTTTACGGTTCCTCTACATGAGAGAGTTTGGTTTTAACCCATGGCTGTTTCCAACAGCGTTTATCTCGGAAATGCTGGGTATTTGCAGCCTTAGTTCGAGGAGGGATATAGCATTACTGCTTTTTTGCTCATAAACTCCTGAACGGTGTATTATTATAACCAGAAATCTTGGCGGAAATTGGATTTTATGTCCCTGATAATTTCCCGCGAGGCCGCCAACACAGGCTTCTGTTTCTTCCCAGGTGCAGAACTAACTTACCAATGACTAACTAGGTTAATTAACTGCCTCGCAGGAAATTTGGATATTTTTCACACGAGCTAGTTTAAACAAGAATTATGTACTTCTTAAAAACTTTTTTTTTTTTTAAACTTCTTTTTACTTTAATCTTTGTGTAATTATGATTACAATTTTTCGTATTTTTTCAATTTTTTGGTGTAAAACTGTTTTTGCAAATATAAAATAAATTTACTGCGTTTAGTATCACACAAACAGTCGTTCGACAGACAAGCTGTCACGGGATAACGGGAGCTCTTCAACTGAAATAATGTTAGATAGCGAATGCAGATATACACAGGTGTGTGGAAGACAACCGTTTCCGTACGTCGTACTCTACATGGCTAGTGGCTCAGCAAGTTCGTCGGGAAAGAGAGATTTTAACAGTAACGCGGGACGTTCATATAGCTATCTCATCCGTACACACACATTCTGTTTAGTATTTCTATTCTTTTCATAAGCGTTATGAGCCTTGAAACGTGAATCCAGACCGTGCCATATTTATCGTTTGATTTGTATGAATATGACGCGTCTTGTATTTTATGTATATGACTACGAGCGACCTGTTTAAAAATTATTAACGGCGGTCTACTAACATCGTACGTGTTAAGCGATTATGGGAAAAGTGGTAATTTAAAGCCAAAAATAACATAAAATTTTAAACATACATGGTTATTGTCATTTCCTATTCAATATCCAGTTGTTTTAATAACAGGCATTATTAATTTTTCTACACACATATGAATTATCTAAATATCTATGGGCGCGCATTTTTTTCATTAGCAAAGTAAGATTTAAAAATATGGAGTGGTTAAGTGACAAATTACTTTCGTTAATAGGCCTTTATAGAGAGACGCTATGGTTGTGGGACATTTTTGGGGTCGTCGGACATTTTTTGACAGTTGTTAGTACGTGGTCGTCAGCAGCTTGCGTTTTTTTGCCAAAACATTAGCGAATGCGTGCGCACAAAGAATGGCGAAGTTGTGTAGACGTACTCGTATAAGCGATAGCGAACGCAGGTTCGCTGGGAATTGGCGATTTCCGTTCACTAGCGTGTGTTCGCCTGTGTTATTTGTCTGTACGCGGCTTCAGATAGGCAAGCGACTAGGAAAAGTTATGCGGTCGATCAGTCGACCGCGGTCAACGCTTCGGCCACCCCTGGTATAAAGCGTGCTGTAGTTGGAATCGAATTAAAACATATAAAAAATACAATCCTTTCAGAATACAAAATTGACGGCCTCCATGGTCGAGTGGTAAGCAGCTCGTCTACTAATCAAGAGTTCGCGGATTCAAACCCGACGTGCGCAAAAATCTTTTATTTCATTAGTATACGATATGTCATACAACATTTCATTCATATAAAATAATACATAGTACATTTGCGGCACGTTCCAGAACTTGAAGTATCGCCCTGGTGAAAGACCACCATTCAGAATTGAAACGTGGCTTGAAATGGCTTTGGCCGTGTTTGTTGACTAGATCTGAATAGCCAGGTACGTATTATTCCCCATCTCCTTCCCCTCCCCACTACCTTTAGCCTCAGAACATATCCCCCCGATTGGAGATGCCATAGTCTAACTCTAGACGATTGGGATCAGTTAGGACTCTTGTGCGGTATTCACTATAAAAAAAAAATAAAAAACCTACTTAAAAATGATAAAATACTTTTAGACGAAATAAAATGGACGTAGGAATGTAAAATAACGATTGTAATAAATTGTTTATTTCAGAGGAACAGAGCGGTGGGCGCAATACTCTGCCTGCCATTTAAATAATACCCATAATAATCATAACAATGACATCAAATAATAATAATGCAAGAGATTGTATAGTAAAATAATAATTAAAAAGAGGGGTATAGGAACCTACCTTAGTTTATCTACCTGATTATTCGTTCTTAAACAGACGCAGATAAATACATCAAATATACTACACTGCTACATTTGTGAATTGCGTCTCACACGACATTTTTTTACTATCGTCCATTTTCATGAAACTGTTTGGCCGCTAAGTCAAAATCGGCTAAAACGTTTCTACAATCTCTAGGCTACCGCTATGGCTAAGCGTAATTCTACGGTAAATAAAATTAAGCCGTCTATTCTAGTAGAATTAACTACGCTAAGCGTTGAACTGTACAAGAGATGTCCGCGCAGTATTTAACTGGTCGGCCGCACGAACAGCGGAGTCAAAATCAAATATTTATTTACAACTTTTCCATAACATGATTAGATTATGTACTCTACAATTTTGTCACATAAATAGTGTTTAATGTCTGTTTATATTAATCTTAATATATTTATAGATGTAAATGTAATGTTTGATAAATCTCCACTGACGTTGATCGAAAGCTTAGTCAAAAAATGTTAATCCTTTCCGAAGTCACAATATTTTTTTAAACTTTTCTCGGACTCTTCTTCAAGTTTTGATAAGTCGAAACAGCTGTCAGAAAAACTAACGCCCTTGAACAAAGTTCAAATATAAAATAAGTTAGTTACATTATCTTGCAATCTAAAACTGTATGCATATTTATTACTTTTCGTTAATCAAAGAACATGCCATCATGTCTTCTCAAAAATCGTTTTAACATGATGATGTTTGCACCTGAGAATAATGATCCCTCACTAATCATCGGACAAGGATATAATTCCAAAGCAACATTAATACAAAGCTTATTTTAGACTTGCATCTGTGCCAAAAAATGCAGTTGGCAAGCTTTTGGAACCCTCCAGCGACTTTTATCAGCGGATGCGTTTTTATGACCTGTCCATTATTTAATCTCTTGACTTTTTGATATGCGATATTAGGATAAAATAAGTGCTTGAAATAATATTTAACATCCTAAACATAAGCATTTTTAGAAGCCGCCACAAAAAGTAAAGTTTTTTTTGTTGTTGAAAAAAATTGTAAGGTGCAATTTTATGTAAATACAATTACATCATTATTAGCGCAACTCTCAAAATTTTGATTCGTCAATTAATATTTTTTGGAATATTTACATTAGTTAAATAATCTAGAGTAAAATAACATACATACTATCAATAACTAACTTGTTTTCGTGCAAATAAACATCCATTTAACTCATAATTATTTGAATATTCTTATTTTTATGTGCAATGCCATCGATAGTATGATTTTAGTTCCAAACAATATAATATGTTTATGAGTTAATTGTTACGCTGATTTCCACAGTTAGTGCAAACCAGCTTAGATGTTATCCGTAATGTTCTGACACCAACACTGATGTATGGCAGCGAGGCATGGAACTAGCAGAATATCGACGAAAATAGACTAAATATGATCCTAAATGAGATCCCTAAGGAGGCGTATGTATAATAAAACAATGTGTGTTTTACAAATGATAAAATCTACTAATAATGCAATCCACATGTAAGCTTTACGAATAAGATTTTGAAAGGGACTCATCGCTGGTTTGGACATCTAGATTGGATGTACGGAAAAAAGATTCCCAGAAAAAAGATCCCAAGACGCTCAAGTAGATATATAAAGTCCAGAACGTCCCATTTAGACATGGCAAAATCAGGTGACAAACTCATGAGTTGAGTTGAGAAAAGAATGTACGAATGCAGTTGTAGCAAAGAGTGTGTTCTAAGACAATGAAACAATTTTTTTTTAAATGAAACGAACCAATTATTTTTAACCCCCGTCTTATAGAAATTAGGCATTTTTCAACGATTTCAAAGATGGCAGCCTAAAATGGGAAGAATTTAAAATATTTGTAATTAGGTATTGATGGCTCAATTAGCAGAGTGCTACTCCCGGATAGAGTAGAGGTTCTGAGTTCGAGTCTCGGTCATTACCATTGTTCTTTTTAGTTTCTGTTTTTTTTTTTCTGTTTCGTACTTGTGTTTTTGATTATTGATATAATTTAATAATTAATAAGCAATAATACTTTAAAGTTAACTCCAATTTTAAAAAAATATATCTTTCGACCCAAACACCAGATTTTATAATGTAACCTTTAGAATTTGTTCAACACGTGGTCAAAGGGTTTATTAACTCCAAAACCCTTTAAACGTGATCTTTATTATTTTTGCCCTTACCGTTCAGTAAAGATTTTATTTTTGTACCTGTAGGCGTATACAAAAATATTTTCATCTTCCCTGTCTTTTTTGTTGCATATTAATAAAGTCTAAAGATAGAGAATTGTTTTGAACAAAAATAAATGTGCACGGGATCAAAAAATAAATTCAACACTTAAGTAAATGCTATAAACTTTTCACAATCCAATTTTTTGTTAGATATTTGTGTTTTGTCTAACGTTCAGAGCGCGTTTAGTGGTTTATACGTTTTTCCCCAATCCTATTTCACAACGGATTATTTATATTTCTGATTCTATTGAAAAAAAAACTCACATTGTTCGAATAACAACGAAGAACCATAATTTCGTCGCTTAATAATAATTTACAGTAATTTGAAACCAAAGACTAATGTTTTTATGACTTCCGTGGCAAAACGATAATATTCTTGGCTGTGTGCCCAGAGGTTGCGAGTTCAATACAAGGTGAACAACAAATAAAAAATAGAAACATGTAAAATAGATTTTTCAAACATAGAAATGACATAAATCAAAAAAACTAAAGACTGAATGATACATTGTTCTAAATCACAACATTATAACGAATCACAATGTCACGGCCTTTAACAAACATTGTAAATACAAAAATAGTATAGTTGCACTACGTTATGAAATGGAAGATACTATAAATCGTTTTGGGGACACATAACATTTCGCAAATAAAACGTAGTTTCAACTATATTTCCTTAAATGTTAATTAAAATAATTAGTTTCCACCTAGGTCCTTCCTATTATTCCTCCCTTTTTTATTCCTATTTAACTCCTTCCGCCTCGTGAAATTCTCCGATTAGGATTGCAAAAGTGGTTTTGTTCTGAAGTATCTATCTAAAAAAATGTGAACCTTAACTTATTCTGTCATTCTTTTGCATGGTAATTTGTTTTTACTAAATTAATTTATGCTACGCAGTTATAAGTGTAATACTCGTATGGTAAAAAAATAACTTATATCTCACACTCACACATTCCCAATGTAAATTCTTCGTATAAAACATTATTATTTCAATTGGTACATTCAATATTTGTTGCCATAACTAAGTTAAAATAAAATGGAACTGACATTTCTGTAGCATCTCTTAACTCAATAAAGAGCTGTATATTTAGCACATAATGACTCCAACAATAAATTCTACTTTCTACGAACATATCAGGGAAACGTAACTTAGGAATAATACGATTTACAAAGGGGAAGATAAGATAAGACTTCCCTAATTTTCCTTATTTGATTAATGAAAAACAAATAAGGGAGTGTTACAACATGTCGACGAAAATAATTTATAAATTGTGTAGAAGAAATTAACATTATTCCTGTATCTGTTTGGGAGATGGTAACAGAATCTTTATTTTAAAGCAGAATATATGTTATCGACCTAAAAATATTTATAAACTTTTGTTAAAAGGCATAATTTAACGGAATGGCTCCGGCTTATTTATCGGAATTGTGTATTCCTGAAGATTCCAATTCGCGACAGTCAACTCTTAGATCGGCAATGTCATCGGCTATCGGAAGGTTGAAAGAACCAAAGCGCACACCAGACACCTTCGGAGTGTCAGGTCCTAAAGCCTGGAATGGACTACCACATGATCTGAGAGTAATTAAAGATTCGACAGAGTTCAGAGCCAAACTCAAAACTATTAAAGATGTAACAAGCCCAATAGAACCAAAAAAACTTTTCAGACTCTCATTACTTAAATTCATTAGAAGATTATCACCATTATCTGTTCTTCACTACGAAAAATTAAAAATACCTCCGATATACTTTATTTTAAATTTGCTCTCATGCCCAAAAAATGAAAAAATAATAATAAAGAAAAAAAAAAATAAAAAAATAAAATAAAATAAAATAAAAATAAAATAAAATAAAATAAAATAAAATAAAATAAAATAAAATAAAAATAAAATAAAAATAAAATAAAATAAAATAAAATAAAATAAAATAAAATAAAATAAAATAAAATAAAAATAAAAAATAAAATAAAATAAAATAAAATAAAAATAAAATAAAATAAAATAAAATAAAATAAAATAAAATAAAATAAAATAAAAATAAAATAAAATAAAATAAAATAAAATAAAAAAATAAAATAAAATAAAATAAAAATAAAATAAAATAAAATAAAATAAAAATAAAATAAAATAAAATAAAAATAAAAAATAAAATAAAATAAAATAAAATAAAATAAAAATAAAAATAAAATAAAAATAAAAATAAATAAATAAACAAATAAAAATAAATAAAAATTAAGTTATTCTAAATTTTAAGTTATTATGATATGGTGATTGTGTCCTGCCAGGTAAGTATGTTGCTGTATATTTATATAAGCTAAGAATTAATATTAAGTGGAAATTAAGATTTGTACAGCGCCCTTGAGGTGATTTTTCACAAAAACGGCGCTATACAAATTATCCAAATATTATTATTATTATTAATAAAATTGTAATCATTACATTATGATAATCATAATATTTGGTTCAAACAAATTTTATAGTCGAACGAAATGTCGAATCATTGCTGGTTGATTAATCGAACGATGCAAAAAACAACAACGATTGCTATATTTTAAAAACTAACCAATCGCAGCAAATAAAAATATGTAAAAAATATCTTGTAAAACAAATATTAGCATTGATTTTATATTTTAATTACATTACAATACATCCCATACAGTTTAATTTTATCGTATCCAATGTAAACTTATCTTTATTATTTATGTATGGTAAGCATACGCTAACCTACTATAAAATATCAAACACGAGAGTGATTCCATGCATTTTGGAAAATATGGACATAAATAAAATTTGATAAATGGAAATATACTTTGTAAATGTATTATATGTACCATATTATGAACTCCACACATAATCTTATACGATGGGTCATGAAGAGGCTAAGGTGTTTGGAGGAATGAAATACAAAAGCTGGTAAGATCGATTCACAGCTGAACTTTATGTACAAGAACGAGTCGTATACGACTGTTGGGCACGCGTTTGGTATGCCTCCCAATGCGCACTGGGGTGGAAGTGATCAGTAGCAGTAAATATGTGTGTTTATGTTGGGAATAAAAATACTCATCATATTGATATGATGTGAAGCCATTTTGCATTCGCAAATAAGAGCAACTTATCTGAAACTAGCAACAAATTTTCCTCGCCCGTGGTAAATCACTGTTTGTGTTCTCAAATCACAGTTTCAACGATTTTCTAAGGCTGTGACTATGAGACTTCTCTTCTTCCAACATCAAGTCGGATATTATCGCGAATTACATCTTATTTTTATTAAAAAAATGCCTAAGGTTTTTTTTAAGATCATATTACGACCTCCGTGGCCGAGCGGTTAAAATCTTTGACTACGAAACTGGAGGTCGCGGGTTTGAGACCGACACGTGGGAAAACAGCGTTACGTCAAAAACTCTTTTCTGAGATAATAGCTATTCAAAATTACATTTGATTGTAGTGAGCAGTACATTAATATTAAGTCTAATAATTTTATATAAAAACATTAAGGTAGTTTGTTTTTGTTGACCAATGTATTCGAAATTGTTAAGCACATTAAAGTGAAACCAAAAAAAAATAACGCAATTTAAAAAAAAAAAAACAAATACACTAAAACATCAGCTGATTCAGTATCAGTTTCCCCGTGAAGTTATCAGAATCATTTCAACTAGCAGATAAAAACCCGCTCCCGCGTGGTTTAGTCACGACACACACATCGAAAGGAACATAGTGAGTAAATCGTGAAGGACCGTAATCGAAAGAAAATTTCAAACTTTTATATGTATGAGCAATTTTTACATCGAACGTGGCAGAAGACGGCTTACGGTATTAATACTATCAGATTAGTGATTGAACAAAACTGCAATACATTTTTCAGGTAATCAGCACTATTTGGCTTCACAAAAGGATAAAGCGATACATCAATGTAGTGCAGTATTTTTCGGGTTTATTAATACACACGGAGGTTTGGGCAAAATTAAATCAAAATGAATCATTCAATATATTTTCGGTGTAGGATTGAGGTGCAAACTTTTTTAGGAGATCATATAATATTAAAAAAATATATATTTACGAATGACGAATGAAATTCTCGAAGCTGTTTAATCTTAAAATAAAAAACAGCTATTATTATTTTGAAAGTTAATGGTGTTTCGCTCGAGTAACCAAAAAAATAAATAAAATCAGAAGTTTCAATAGGTTCAAGATTTTTAACAGTTTTTTGGTATATTACCCAAAATTCCGACCACACTGTTTATTTGAATAACCTTGCACAGGAATAAGTTCTGTATTAAATGATGAATAAAACAAATTATTAAAAATAATAAAAAACACTGTAACCTAACCTAACTTTACCATGAATATTTCTTGATAAATTACAACCAATTTCAATATCAAATGTGTAATGGCTGACCTGGCTGCTGAAAGGAAAATAGCGTTATATATGCTGTTACGCTATGCCTTCTACTGCCATCTGTAGTTGACGTTTTAAAACCATTTTTGTGTGAACATAGATGAAATTATATTGCGCGTAATTCGAATGGATGTGTTTTGCGTGGACTGAATTTAATTGAATTTATATGTGTTATATCACATATTCTTGAAATAAAATAATATAAAGTATATATGCGGAACGCTCCAGAGTGGTAGATTCTCCAAATATCGTAAAAGACCCCCATTCAGAATCGAAACGTTGCTTGAAATGGTAATAGCCGTATTTGGTCACTACGTCTGAATAGCCGGGTACTTCCGAACCTTCCTCTTTTTATCTCCTTCCCTTTCACACTACCTTTAGCCTCTCAACAACCCCAATTGGAGATGTCATATTTCTACTGACTCCGGACCTAATAACGAAAATTTGACGCAATGACTACTTTTAAAGCACAATATTAAATTAAAAAACGAAAAATATATATCGAACAGTATAGGGTTCTCTATTATTTCGTTACAATCAAGTAGATATTTCAAAGCTCTGATGCGCTTCAAAGCGCTAATAATGTAACTGAAGTTGTGAGCTAAAAAAAGATGCGTTGACCTAGAAAATCCTGACAAAAAAAACTGAGCACATTTCGTGACCTCAGAGCGCACTGTCCTGGAGCTGTATGTAGGAAAAAACAGACTGTGCTTTAAAGTTAAGATAAATCAATTTATGAGTAAGATTAACGCTTTTTATGTAAAGATAGGATTGAAAAAAATAAATGATAATATTCTTCCATACCCCATGTTTACCCTCAATAAAATAGAACTTTAGATATTAGAAATGCGTAGAACTCATAAACTTAATAAATAATTGAATACCGATAGGTTAATTAATCGATCGAACCATAAAATGTATGACTTGAACGAAGAACTCTTCGAGAAAAAAATATTTATTTCATCCCTCGAGGAGACTTTTCTTCCGCCGCTTGAGAATGAGCCGGAAAGGAGGAGGGGGCGGAGGCGGAGGCGGTTAGAGGGTGGTTTAATTATCAGTTTGTTAACAACTCTTGCGTTACTGCTACGGCAATTGTTTGATTAAACTGGAAGATATTCGCTCGTCTTCTGTCAGCAGATTTGTGCTGAGATTTTAATTAGAAATAATTATCTGCGAAATGCCAACGAATCAAAAATAATATTTCTCAGCTAGTAGTGAATCAGTTTTGTTAATTTTTCTGTGCATTTTACTAATATAGCAGGAACGTTGTTCTTTTCAGTTTACATTTGGAAATATTTTAATAATAATTACTGAGTATCGAAATATTTGTTCACTCTCTTAATTTTAGGATTTTTGTGAAGATTTGCAATTTTATGTTATTCCCCGATTTCGGGTAAGCTTTCGAATGCGTCTTTGTTCTGGATATAGTGTATAACATGCTTTAAATCCTATGACTAAAAAGATACGATATCTGTACTTAGAATTGGGAGAGCGTTATACGATATATTTAACCTTTGGATTACTGAAAGTGCATACGAGTACCTACTAGCTGCCTGGAACCAAAGGGATAATAGCATACTTAATTCGGGGAATTATGTGAGGCTGGACGAAGTTGAAAGGGAAAATAGATGTGAAAGAGGAAGGTTAGGAAGTTCCTAGCTCTTCATATTTGGTCACTAAACACAGCTGAAACCTGAAAAGATCTGGTCACCAAACACGGCTAAAGCCATTTCAAGCAACGTTTCGTTTCGAATGGTGGTCTTTCACCAGGCCGATTCTTATAGTATCTACCACTCTGGAACGTGACGCAAATAAACTTTCCACTATTTTTTTATATGAATTAAATGTTCTATGACACATGTTGATAACATAAAAGTTATTGGCGCACGCCGGGTTTGAACCCGCGACCTTTCGATTCGTAGTCGAGCGTCTTACTACTCGAACATGGAGGCCGTCGGCCGTTGCGATATTTAGATTCTAAATGGTGGCAGTTTTAAAATCAGAAAAGACTTTTTGAACCTTTTACCTAAAACTCCAGTGTGCTTTTCATAAAGAATTTAAAAGATTACTGTTTAATAACTATATTCACTGGAAACTTCAGACATTTTTTAACTACCCATATAGAATTAACAGATGAATCATTTGTAGTATTGATTGTACTAGAAAGCCAAAAAGTGTATATTTTTGGGTGCTGACCATAAAGACTTAAAACAACATTGGTGATGATAGTAATACAGTCGCTTCTAGTAGGCTTAGGTTGTATCACGCGAAAAAGCCCTAAAAATTATATTTTAGGAAAAAGGGTAGAATCCAGATTGACCCCAAGAAGATTATAATTTTTTAGAGATAATAATAAATCATTAAAATAGCTATGATACTGTAGTTTCTGTGTGTGATTGCCTCGAGGGATTCAGTGTTGGAAGGATTCAGCTTTAGCTTATTTGAAATCATTGGGGGAGTAATTGCTTTCAGTCACTCAGCAGTGCAAAAGTAAAGTTCTATTCCGTCCGGTGAGCAGTAAAAATAAACTTGCTGGTCATCAGCGTAGTAATGGGATAAACTTTTCGTTAAGAGATACTTCTGGACTTTCGTAAGGTAGGCGCACCAAGTAACTCATTTGGGTTTTCGATTAGCGGTTAAAACATGTAAAAATAATAATGAAAAACTAGCTCGGTTCACACTAAAAGTCTTCCTGTTGGATTTCAAAGAGATAGTTTGTTTACGTTATTACCTTCTTGTTTTCCATCTAGTTCCCACCTATCCCGCCAATTCGCTATTATATTTCTTGCAATACTGTGTTCGAAAACAATCGATAATCGAAACAGAAAAAGAATTGGAAAAAAAACGGGTTCGTTCGTTGGTGTCTCGCTCGGTCTTCGTTTAGTAATTGTTTTTCAAGTAAAATTGAGTTAAATGTGGCGATTCGTTGTGTAAGAAGAATCAAGAACTTTTCCATCAACTTCATCGGTGATTGAATTGGTTCAATATTCACTCATAATAATCATAATTTCTCCACATCCACAATTAAACACTTTTATCAAGTAGTATAGTTTTATCGTTTTACAGTCCACTATTGTCAAACTTCATCTGAAGTTGAAAACACATTCGGTGTTTTATCGCAGCTTCGAATCCAACATGTTGGTCCTTCGAGCCGGATTTGAACCACTTCCTTTTATGTTTTTTTTTCTCTCCATGTTTGTTCCACCGATTTAATGCCTCTGAGAATCGTAACATAGTAATTTGTTGTTAGAATTGGTATTATCCGGTAAACGAAACACTAAATTCGTAACAAGTAACAAATTACTATTGAAAAGCGACTAAAGCTCACGATGCTCGGTATATACCTAAATGGATTAAACCCGGGCAGAAAGAAGAAACAGGCGTGCTCCCAACTGTAATTGGACGTATTTATGCAAAAAGCGTCCAATCCACAATTTGCCAATATCGAGTTTTACATGCTTTCCTATAGGTAAATACGAGATTTATATCTACTGAAAACATCCAAGCTCCAAATGCAATAGATTTTTGGTAATTATTTTTTTTGCTATTAAATTTAAAAACATTATTAATGTCGTATAACATAATAAATACATTTAAAAAAAAACACATTGATAGATTATAAATAACTTATTTATAATAATGTCCAAAAAGAAAAAAATATACTGATACTCACTTTACAAATGCCGATTTGCATATTAATGTTTTTTTTATCGTCACATTTTCAAACGCCTTTTTTTCAGTTTAATGTTTTTGGGTTTGGACGCTTTCTGCATAACTACGTCTAATTTCTCGTTACTTGTTTTCTGACCAATTTATATCAGTCCTGCAATGCCGGGGAGACAACATCGAGACAGTGCCAACGTTTCGCCTAATCGTTCTTTAAAATGGCCGGTCGTTAATATACCAAATTTATAATATGAAATTCTCCGTAGGGTAGCAGCTGGCTAGCGAAAGTAAAGGTGAACACCCTTTCTTGGAAAATATCCAAATACAAATGAAAAAATAGTACGTCCGTAATTAAAACTGCGAATAAAACTATTGATATTATTTCGCTACAAACAAATAATAGTGGAAATTTCTTTAACGGGATATCCGGTAGATACTTGAAAGCTTCGGCATTTAAATAAAACTTATATATTTAAAAAATAGTTATCCTTGTGATTAAAGTTTTTTTTTTTTACAATGATTATTAATTAATTATTAAAAAACTCCCATGGGTTTGTTTAGTTTAGTTTTTCATTTAAGTTTGTATAATTTACCTCTAAGTGATGTAATAATGAGTAAATAAGAAATGCATATTTGAGCATTTTTGGTCGTTAGTGCATATTTGAACTTTTTTCGTAATCAATTTCAAACGGTTTTTATTCAAATATGTTAAATTTAGAAATGGCCATATTTCTATCCTATTTACTCTGTCTTAGCGATATCTTTGGAACTGGCCATCCCCTTCCTCCTCCGGAACTGGTTTTAAAGAACCAGTTCTTTTCCTTCAGAATTTTGCTAGCCATAGCTACGGTTCAGTTGCGAGTATCAACTCTCGGCTGATAATCACGTCGACTCTACGGCTGACGTCAAGATGATTAAAAAACTAATATCTAGTGTAATAAAGGGTTGTTGTATTTGTTCGCAATTTAATAGAACATAAAAATATCACCGTCGGAAAGACAAAAGGGCTGAAGCGCCGATTTGGAGAGTTTACATCAGAACACTTTAAACTTTTTTGTTTTACATTAAACTTCATAATTTTTCAGTAAATGGTAGGAATTTGAAAAAAAAATGTAAACTCAGGTAACTCGATGCTCTTACTTAGTTACCTGAAGCGACAAAACTTGTATCGCTTAAGTCAAGCTTTCTCCCTAATGATTAAAATATATTTTAGATGGCTGAAGGGCCACAAAAGTCTTTAGAATCAAACAAAAGCTATAACATTCGATGCAGAAAATAAAACTGATCAAAACTGCATGTTTAACCTATTTTTTATCAAGTGTCGTTTAAGCCCTTTTGCCTTTCCAGCGACGAAATGCAAATGAATTCGTTTTATTCTTAAGTCTCCGTTATTTTTTTAGGAACCCTCCTCTCGGATTTATTACTAGGGTACTGTGTCTTAAAAAGAAAAAAATTATCTTACGCGATTAATAAAATGTTGTTGCCAAAAAAAGGGTTGTTCGCGGCATCTCTGCTGGTGACGGCCTATAATAAACATGTTCAGCCGTTGGTTAGTACGTACCGCTGTTCCTTTTTCCTCCATAATCTACCGTCATTAGTCATTCGAGTATTGTGTGTGGCTATCTGGCTCCTGTATTTTATTGCCACCGTCGGGTTATGAAACCCTGGCAGCCGGGTAGGTGGGGCGCCCCGAAACGTGTGCGAACGCTTCATTAATTTCGTTCACGTGGGTGTAAATGTTATATTTAATTATCGTAGCTTATTCGTGGCCATTAAAATTGAAAAAAAACACGAGGAAGTCATACTTTTTGGATTCCCATGACGCAGAAAGATTTCAAGGAAGGGTTTATTGTTCTGAATTCTTCTTCTTATTAAAATCATGGCCAAATGGCTCGATTTCTCAGTAGGTATTGTCAGGGACTGAAGTGTAACAAATTTGACCTTGTTTACTCTAGAGAAATTTCGATATTCGACAAAGTATGTAAACAGTACGTGCAGTACCAAAATTACTGAGTTTCACCAAAGCTCCTATGTCTTTTTGACACTCTCAGTGAGACTACTTGAGTGGGATCATAGTTCAAGCACGAGAATGTAGTATACGCGCTCGCCTAACTGAATAAAATGATGCGAAGCCCGAAAGCGAGTGTAGCTACTACACAACCTAATAATAATCTAAGCAACAATTGCGCGATACGAGAGTCAAATCCTAGGAAAAGTGTCGCTAAATTTCCACTGTAGAGGACGTCACATGATGACAAAACTAAATTCAATCGTTGTCATTATAATCGTAACTAAAACCGACGTTTTAATAATAAATGTATTTATTTATTTAACTTTGTTTGATAATATATTGTTTTCTGCAAATTGTATTGGTTGAGTCATTATATCAGTAGATCTATTGGAAATCCGCTATTCAATCTAAAACTAATTTCCCAATGCCGACTTAATGTCATTCGAGTTCAACGAGCTTTTGTACGAAACAACCCAAGTTTAACCATTGAACATATAACGGTTCAATTCGAAATACGTAGCAAAATTACCGAACAGAATTTTCTCATTTTTGCTGCGATATGGGAGCTTGTTAAGTTCAAATAAATTATGCTAGCTTGTTCAGTCCCGTATATTGCTATCAACGATATTAAATACACTAGACAAGCCCTTTGCGAGTAACCAGTCGCTTGAACTTATCGTGTATACTTATCACTTTGCCCTAAGAAAACCTTAGAAAAAGTCTTTCCTCAGGTTGAGTAAAATAAAAACAATATTTATTTTAGGTTGATGTGATTATGATGATTTACTAAACAATATTCATTTTTATTGTTTGTTTTTTTTTTACAGTCAGTTTTTCTTTAATTTGGGAAACATACCGTTGGTGTAACGTGTCTAGCTAAGCGTTATTCTATTAAAGATTATATGTAGCAATAAAAAACACTCTATTAAACTATTAAACTACACAAGAGTGTCTAGCAATGTTAAGGGAATAGACACCTAATGTAACTGTACTCTTTAAAAAAGAAGGACAATTATTCCCGGGTTACGAATAACCTGACAATATTTGAAAAAAGCAAACCTGTTCAATCCTGGTGCAATGTTTCCTACAAGTAAATTTCTATATTCTGTATTGCTTTATAATATATTATATTTTATCGTAAGATGTAACGTCTGGAAACTTGGAAGAAAGTTGGGATATTTTTTCCTCGCTCTTCGAGATATTTACGCATATTGAGTGATGTCCATCGTGTTTGATTTTCGTACAGCGATGTCGAACTTTGTCTTCTTTTTAATATTGAAAAAGTTTTCGAGCTCTCCAATGTAAATTATTTATGAATTTTTTCCCAGTTTCTACTTAGTGAACATACAAAACTCATTAAACCAATAAATATTTGTATTACTTTATTACTTCATGTCATACGTTGTACTGTTTTTGAGAATCCCGAAAAGTATTGAATAATATCAAACATATTGTATCAATTACCATTTTATAATACCTTTAAAAATAAAGATTTTTGTGACAGAGCAGCGAGATGATGCTGAGGTCGGGAATTCAAATACCAGTGCAATTGGTAAACAAGGTGTGTGTGTTACCATGTGAATAAAACATTTTAAAAAATATCACCCCTGCAGTTTATTCCGGAGTAAAGTTCCTCATTACCGTCCTGGTGAGAGAACACCATTTAAAATCGAAACCTTGATTTTTTTTGTTAAGCTCTAAAGTATGTATTTCCAAACTTTCTTACTCTTCTATTTCCACTCTTGCTTTTGCTTCCGCCTCACATATTCCACAAGTTGCGATTTTGTCACTGGCTTCGGGTTGGGGGTCTCTTGTCTGGTCTAAAAAAAAAAATACAATTATTTTCGTAGAAAGCAATCACCTGATGGTTTAACATATTTAAAGAATAGAAAAAATAACTTTGTACAAGACCACAAATATTATTATAATGTGTATAAACATCATCAGGATACAAAATTAAACTAATTAATTGTATTAACTTTGTTTAATTTTGTACCCTGATGATGCTTAGGCTAAGCGAAACCAGACGGTCATAAAAAATAAAATAATATTCGTGGTCTTTTACAAAGTTATTTTTTTCATTTCTTTAAATACAAAAATATTTACTCTCCATGAAATGTCGTTAGTTGGCTGGTAAGATACGTTAATATATTATTTTGCAATTATTTTTTCTATGGGTGAGCCCATCCTTAGACGTTGTCAGATTCCTTTAGTTGCTCTCACTGACCAGTTAGTTTCCGTCAGTTAAAGGCATTGGGTTCCCATCCAGTTATCGTAGTCTTAATCATGTGCTATATAAGTCCTCCATAATCGCACAAGTAACATTTTCTGCTTATAGTGATGGTTGTAGGAGGTTGAATCAAATATTATTAGATATTTCTCAACTTATTGAAAAAAGAGCAAGTCAATTAATACTTCAAAAGAAATGAAAAGTAGAGTATTAAACATAAAGCCAGCATAGACAGAAAAACACTCAAACATCTAGGTACAAGTACAGACTAAACAAAATTGCGCTCAAATTTATTTAACGCTTGTTCAAAATACCCTAGACATCGCAGCACGACTTTGTGTTGGGTATTTATAATATTTTCATTAACAACAACATCTAAGGAAGCCGGTGGGTAGTGGTAGAGAACGGGAGTGCAGAAGAGTACAGGGGTACAGGCTATATGCAAACACAGCTCCACGGCTGAATAATGTGAATTGATTCGACGCTAAGAGCACCCGCACACCCTCACCACTCACTACCCTACAGCTGTCCGGGGTGAAAGCTCGTTGTCAGAACACCAGACGATACCGAACCACCCTGTTGGCTTAAAACAGAGCTTTTCAACTTACGAACAAAAAAAAACATAATTTCTCTTTTTACAGCTCAAATTGGGTACCTGTGTAGTTGAATGAAAAATGACAAAAACTTGGTTTATTTTTTCGGTCTGTTTATGAAACATGCAAATTACTTTTAAATTCCCATAAAATGAACTTTCCCGACATGGCTTGGTGAAAATGGAGTATTTTAGTACCTACATAATATACATGGTAAAATCGAGTTTGACATGTTTTCTTATAGATAAATACGAGATTTGTATTTGCTGAAAATATCCAAGCTCCAAATGCAATAGATTTTTAGTAATTTTTTTTTTACTAACACACATAACAGATATTTGACTTAAATTAAAGTTAAAAACATTAAAATGTAGGATAACGTATGAAATAAAAATTATTTTGTTTGATAAATACATTGGCAGATTATAAATAACCTATTTATAACAATTCTTTTAAAGAAAAAACAGTGATATTCACTTTACAAATGCCGTAATATGCTTCTGTACCGTCATATTTTCAAACGCCTTTTTCTCAGTTTTATCTTTTTGGGGTTGGATGTTTTCTGCATAACTAGGTTCAATTTAGATTGGGCTACTTACGGCAATAATAACAATGCAAATACACATAAATCATAAACACAATACATAAACTACCAAAAATGTATTCTTCTGCATGATTGACTTCCGATGCTCAGGTTTTTTTTTTTTATTTCCACGTCTAAAAGTAGAATTTCTCGTAGACTGGCGGATAAAGAGCGGAAAATATTAAATTTTAAGGAGCAAGATCAGAAGAGTAAGGCGGATTTTAAATAACCTCCTAACAGAGCTCTTGAAAAGTCGCTTTTGTAATGTTAACAGTCGGATGAGTTGTTTCCGTCAACACTCTCAAATGCTTAAAGCTGCTTCTGATACCTTAACTAAAATTTGTTTTCTCACAAATTCACGTTTATTCGTAGCATGACTTTACTTTTTTCAGTCAACAATTGATAAAAACTTTTTACTAAATGAAAAATTATCAATGCGTACTTTCTGATGATTGATTACTTCTGAATCGCTGCAAGTACCCTGTTATATTAGTAGTTGAGTACTAGATACTAGAGCCTTCCCACTACCAGGAGAACAGCGCAGGTTGAGGTAAAGGTTTGAATTTCCAATCATAACAATAATGAATATCGTAAAGCTATGTCTAGGAGAAAACATCATTGAACTAGACGCACCCAGAACCAAAGGAACTTAAGCACCAATTGAGTAGCAAAAATACATCTTGGACGGTGAATAAAGATTATTATTACAGTACCCGAGACTCGTAACGAGGCATCTAAGATTGACGCTAAATAAAAAATATAAAAAAAACATAATACACCTATTTTTAGCCTAACAAATTAAACGTGACTTATTTATAGTAATACAGCACTTATTTCACTTTTTTTTTACTTGCTGGGCTGTATGGGTTTTATTTAAGAGTGGCACAAAAGGATTATGTTTCAAATTTCATACTCAAATAGAATTTGCGTGAAATTTTGTATTTTTATTGTTGTGTATAGTGAATACCGCACAAGAGTCCCAACCGTCTAGAGCCAGTGATACTATGGCATCCTAAATTGGGGTATGTTGTGAGGTTGAAGCTTGGGGGAGGGGAATGAGATGGGAAGAGGAAGGTTGCGAAGTACCTGGCTATTCAGATCTGGTCATAAACAACTAAAACCATTTCAGTCAAGCAACGTTTTGATTATGAATGGTGGTATTTCACCAGGGCGATATTTAGAGTATTTACAACTCTGGAAAACCCTCTGACTCATTACATACTCGATAAACATTCAAGCATTTTTTTTTCCATATATTTGAAGATAAATATTATTATTATAATTATCGACTAAAGAGAAAACATAATAAACGGAATAAAATAATTGTTTCTTTCACACAAAGGAAATGCCTAAAAAGAGATTTTTCAACTCGTGTTTGCTATTATAATGTCTTGCTATCAAAATCTACAAAAAAATAATTTTCAATATAAAACATAACTCTACAAAATAAACTCAAAAGGATTAAATCAATATACCTACCTACTATACATCTCCCGTTCTACAAAAGTACATTGTCTTTTTTTACAGATAATTCCACAAATCCGAACTTTTGCACAGCACGCGATTTTTTTTTTTAATAAGAAGTATAAACCATTCTCTCTTCATTCTAAAACGCCTGACTTAGTATTTGTGAGATAAGTAGTAATTTTTATATCTATTTTTGAACTTATTTTCAAGCTTTGAAATATACTTTTTTGGTGAATTTCACTGAAGTACATGTGGTTGTTTAGGAGTATCCGTTATTATTATAATCCTCTCTGCTTAGCACGTCGTCAATGCAATATCATAAAATAAAAACCTTAGATACTAATCTTAGTAAATATTTCCATATTATTTTATAAAAATGCTAATCATAAAATGTTAACAAATACTTTTTTCCTACACTTCAAAACTACTTTGTGTAAACTTAAATTACTTTCTACGGTTTAATTTCAAAGTAATTATGATTTTTGTGTGGTATTTTCATTTTCCGTATGATAACTAACCAAACGCTGAATAACTTCTCGGAATCTCAGGAAAATCTTTAGCAATTCGGAATCGCATGACTCCCAGTAATTATTTTATAATGTAAACTGTTAGCTAAAATATTCTTAAATCAAGATACGTTCAGATCACGTCAGGGTAATCATAAGCCTTACGAAAAATTTCCAGGAAAAGTCTTCTACTCCAACTTAATAATTTTTGTTTCTCTTTTCAGCAAAATAAACGCTGCCAATTATTTTAGTTCGTCGCTTTTTAATCAGTTTATTTAATGATATATTTGTTTCGCAAATATTTATCGCATTATTAAATTAATTACAAGGATTAATTGGACAAGATTTTTTAGAGCATAGTGCACCATTGTGATACAGAGACCATATTTATTTTATCAATAAATAATAAAGACGGTACCTTTAGCCGACCCAACTGGAATGTAGTAATGGTTAGAGAAGTGTTTTTATAATTTCAGTTTATTTAAAAAAAAAAATAAAATGAAACTAATAAAAAACATTTTATTGATCACAAACACAGATCACGTCAGGGTAATCATAAGCCTTACGAAAAATTTCCAGGAAAAGTCTTCTACTCCAACTTAATAATTTTTGTTTCTCTTTTCAGCAAAATAAACGCTGCCAATTATTTTAGTTCGTCGCTTTTTAATCAGTTTATTTAATGATATATTTGTTTCGCAAATATTTATCGCATTATTAAATTAATTACAAGGATTAATTGGACAAGATTTTTTAGAGCATAGTGCACCATTGTGATACAGAGACCATATTTATTTTATCAATAAATAATAAAGACGGTACCTTTAGCCGACCCAACTGGAATGTAGTAATGGTTAGAGAGTGTTTTTATAATTTCAGTTTATTTAAAAAAAAATAAAATGAAACTAATAAAAAACATTTTATTGATCACAAACAGAAATGTTGTTCACGTGCGAATTTTTCAGTTATTTCGCTAAAGTATTGGCCCCGTTAAAACAATGTCCCGAGCATGATATTTACATTTTTTTTCTTGTCTAATTATCTTCCAGATAATATTTCTACGTATAAATATCATCAAATACGGTACAAGTTTCTAAACTGTGAACAGATTCCACCTCAGGTGTGCTTATCTTGTGCCATATCTTGTTCCAGTATGCACGGAAGCTCTAGACTGCCTTTAGTGAAGGTACGTTCTTGATTATGAACCTACAGTAAAGGGAAACCCCACCTTTGAAACTACCTCCTAAGGTTATACTAATTCTAGTATATGCCAAACGCTGTCAAGTCTGGGTGTTGTGATGTCTTTTGTTGGTTCTTAAGTTTGATGACCCTTACGAAAAACGTTTTAACAGCTGATTTGAAGATTCTACGGTAAGACCAATAATTTTGATGGTCACGAGTCCATCAGTTTACACACACATATTTTTTGATATTGGGTACGTAAAGTGTTTAAAAACATATACTTTCATAATATGAAACATTTTGATTACGTATTAATAATAACGGCCTCAGCTTTGCTGCTCCGGCTGGGGTTGTAAATAATTAAAACGAGATTTCTTTTTCAAAGTCGTCAAAATTCGATACTGAAATTATCTACATAAACAATGTTTATTTAATCTATTAAAGAAAATCAAATTACGTAGAATGCTTAACCGGTACACAGTTAAATCACTAGGCAGGAAAACAATACACAACGATGCAGAATGATAATAAATATGAAAGATCCGTTATCCATTTGACCTTACTAGGTTGAAGTTCGCCAGTGGAAACAGCCTTTATTTATTTAAAATACTCTCAAATTATTAATTTCTTCGAAAACATATTTAAGGCTCTTGTTATGTTCCTATTTAATTTCACCGGAGGATTTTTCTCTCTTCTCATTTTTTTTACGATAAAATTTGTCTCTCACTTGCGTTTTTTTCCTTCGGGCGGATTACAACTATACAAATAAGGAATTCCTACTTAAAGTACAAATGCTCGACAAGCTTTTTATTGATTTTTAGTGGCACTTTTGTTCTTTGCAAACAGTGGAACTTTTGAACTTCTTCTAATTAAAACAATTAATTCTAATCCTATAAAGTACTATACTCGTATATGTATATACTATACTTTTAAAATGTTTGATACATTTTAAATGGCTAGCTTGTTTATACCTATGTACTCGTAAGTTGTCTTTTTTCATTCTCGTTGCATGAGAAAACATAGTGAAAATGAACACAATTTAAAATAATGCATACAAAAAGAAACATGTGTTTCAGTTTCTCTTCTATCTGCTCACTCCACAGTCGTTTCTTCCGTCTGCTTCCAGACCGAGAACAAATGTGATGTTTGTTGCTTTTACCTGTTACATTTCATTCTTCATTATCCCCTGCTCCGACATGCCCAAGCGGGGGGGTTGGTGGAGGGGAAGGGTAGAATCCAGATCGCACAAGATATTTCATTTTAAGCGATTGCTTATTCAAAGGAAGTCAAACGCTTACATTGCAGCGGTTTTATGTCTGTTATTTGTTTTGTTTAAAAGTTTGCACATAAGAAATCTAATGCCTAAAATAGAATTGCTAACATATTCACAAAACACACTACTTTTTTCGTATTTTTAAGAGTACTAATACTTTTTTAAAGAGTGACAACAATGGAATTCCGCTTTCTCCCATCATTGTAAGCGTAAAATGTTTCTTGTGCAAGATGGAGGACTTAGCGAGGCAGAAGATTGAACCTGTGACGCCTGGTGGGAACCTGACGCTTCGGACCGCACGATGATCTAAGCCATAGATTCTCAATCTTCTTTTGCCCACCGCCAACTTTGAGATTTTTTTTTTTTCTAGAGCCCCCTCCCCGATTTTATTTTTCTTACCATCTGTCGCGTATGCGGTTCCACTTTATTTTCTAAAAGTACTAGCAAATCGACAAAAGTTCCTCGCCAAAAAAAAGTACTAGTCGCTAGAGATTTGAAAGTGAAAAGTATCTAAAACAGATTTTCAAGTGTAAGTAAAATTTTAATAGATTCTCATTATTACTCATACATCTGGTCATTTGTTGGAATTTTAATCCAATAGCTAGAAGATTTTTCCCTCGAAAAGCGTGTTAACTATTATTTTCTTTGATTTACTTAGATTAGTAATAATTTGAAAATATTATATTCTCAATATTTTCTAATAACCACAAGCCAAAAAGGTGAAAAGGTGTGAATTTCAGGATCAGATATAATTGCACAATGGCGTAAAATACATGCATGAGTCATTCATCGCACGTACGAACTATTGTAATAGTATTTTTGCCTACCTCCACCAGTTTTTTTTTAACATAATTTAGTTCGTTCAATTCTATGGCATGCGTCGTATAGTGGTTCTAAATTTTTAAGAGATCGCTTGCATAGGCTTCGGTGACCAAAATTAGTAGATTTAAATATTTACTCAATGACTTAATTTGAAGTCAGCAGATCTCCATGCTGCTAATCGATCAGTCAAACCGTCTCGGTTGACTAGAGCTGTCTACCATAGTTGTAGGATTTTAAAGAGATAATTTGATAGGTTCTTCGTATTTTTCATCCAGTTCTTATCTTTTCCAACCATTTTGCAATATCGATTTCCGTATGGAATAACATGGTGTTCGAAACAAGTGACAATCATGAAACCGAAGAGTTATGTGCAAAAACATGTTTCGTGTTATTCGTTGGTCACTCGCTTGTTCGTCGGCTTGTTGTTATTCTCCAAGTAATATAAAATAAAGTGTGGTGTTTTGTTTGTGATTCGTTTCGTCAACAATATAACTGTGTAAGAAAAATCGAGAACTTCCATTTTAACTACATAGGTAAGTGAAAGGTTTCCCATTTTCTTTGCATCCGAAGAATAATAATATTTTTTTTTTTATTAAATTTCTTATACATGACAAACTTTTTAAATTTAATGAATATAAGAAATAAATTAAAATTTTTACAAAATAATTACAAATTATAGTACCATATAGATACACAAGAAAAATAAGTGGCAGGCCCTATCATATATGGAATTGATTTTTAACATGTCTTGATAATTTGAAATTCTTTGCTAAACTCAATTCAATAACCTGATTATTAAAAAAAAAAATTGAATAACTAATGATGGGTTACTTCTTGATAATGATTTGCCGTGTTTCATGCCTCGTTTTTCTCTATTATATTTTTTTATCCAACTTCTCTATAACAACCATATAACCTAATATATTGTATCTTGTTATTTTGTTCATTGTTTCCCTGCCATATTTTTGTATATTTATTGAAAAATACATTTTTCTTTCACGTATTCTTTTTTAAACTTAACTTTTGGTTCATAACCATTATATATTAACCGTAGTAAAATGTTTTGATAAAACCACTTCCTGGCCTTTGTTGAAAATATTTTTCAAATCCTGCTATCCTGTATCAGTGGGGTTATTATTAGAGAAATATACTTTTTCTGAAATATCACAAAAGTACGCTACATAATCGTGTGGGTATTTCAATTATTCATTTATCAATGATTTTCTTAAATAAATTAAAAATAAACTATTTTTAATAACATGAATTAATTACCTGGCGGTTAACGTAACAACTGCAAACCTTATTTGGAAACATATGTATTACTAAGTAGTACTGAGAACAAAAATATAAGAGAATAACATATATAACAATCTTAAAATGCTTCTTAAATAATGGAAAAAATCTTTTGTTGTGCCATTTTTACACAATAAAAAAACCCTTTGTTTTGATCGCTTTTTTTAGACAAACTTACCTTGTATCCCGAGCAAAGTACCATCGGTCCCGAAACATGTTTATTATAACAATAAAAAATGTTTACAATTTTTTTTTTTTTTTTTTCAATATCATGTTTATTTATTTATTTTGATAACAAATAGTACAATGGTTTTTGGTTTACCTGTCTTACTGTTCTCATGTCAAGAACATAGTTAAACGTTTTATCAAAATAGCAAACATAATAATGTGGTCTATTTTTGATAAATTGTCATTCCATTTTTATATGCAATGATTTTATCCCTAAGTTCATTACTTTTTAGTACGATGATCTTAGTTATAAAGTTGTTTTTTATAAAACGATAACAACGTCTCGAAACGATATAATGTCAAAATTAAACATGGAAAATAATTAGATTAGCTTTAAATTAACTTTTTGTACTGTGTAATTTGAAACGTTTTTTAAAGCATCTTAAATAAACAGGGCACGCGGGGGGCCAGATGTGTACATTCGAAAGAGCCAACAATGGATCCCATTTTGGCATTAATTGGGTTCTTTAGAAATTGCCAGCCCAATGACGTTCATACAAACCGTGACGTCATAATCAAATGTATTTCACTCGCTAAATATAAATTAAAACAACTACCTACAGTGTTTGAGATAGAACGGAGTAGGACTGCCTCCATAAACTTTTTGAAATTGTTTGTGGGATAAGCTAAATCAATTAATTTTCAATATTGATAATTATAATTAGTCGAAGGTTTTCCCGATTCAAAATTTGAAATAGAAATTAGCCAATTTATTTGTCATTGTGAACGTCTAATGGTGGGTAGTGCGGTGTTTACGCGTACCGTTGGATACTGCCCGCGCAATAAAATCAATATATTGTTTAAATTCATATTTATTTTGTAGAATATTTTGATTTAGTTTATTTTAAGTGAATCGGCAATGTCACATTATGTCATCTTTGTGTACAATACACAGAACAAAAAACTAGTAATAACTTTCTCGTTTTGACCATACCTCGTTTACGTAAAAAATGATTATTATTATTAAATTAAATTTATAGTTTTTGTGTTTTATTGGTTATTCATAATTAAATTCCATTTCAATTTGTACTCCAGTTTAATTTTTATAATTTAATTTAATTTATAGTTCTGCAAGAGTTTTTTTTTGGACAGCTAGTTTGACGTCCAATACCATGATCAAACTTTGATTAGGTCGCATGAAAGTAATAATAGTTAAAAAATGTTTTGAATGGCGTGGGGGGGGGGAATTATATAGGTAAGTACCTCACAAAACAGAATTTCTAGATAGGGCGGTTTTTATCGAAATTAGTAGTAAAATAGTGAACTAAAATCATATAAATAAGTCGTTTACATGTGGCCCAGCCACAGTTTGATATTGCCTTTGAATGCCTAAACATTTGTCACTTAAAATAAATTTTTAAAACTGGAGGTACTAAATAATAATAATATTATTTAATTATAAAAATTATATAGTCAAGGGACAATGCTAGCTATTTTTATTTAGTTACATACCACAAAAGAGTTCCACTATCTGGAACAGTCTATGGTACCCTTATTTTAGGAATATTGTGAGTCAGAAGGAAATGAAAACAGTGAAGGAAAATGAAGGGGTTCACAAGTATTTTTCTATTCAAATCGAGTAATAAAGCAAATCAATTGATATTTCAAACGACTTAATATAAATAGGTACGAATAAAAATAAATTATTTGTGCTAAGCTAGAATTTGAATATACTACTCTAGACTTAAAACCAATGATCTTAACGATTTTTGCCCCACCAGAGTACTTCCTGAATAAGAAAAAAAACTTTTTTTTCGGATTGGTTCATATTTTGAATAGAAGTAAAAAAATAATTTGTGACTTGTGAAATACAATGATATAATGCTACGGATAGACAGCTGGACGTTATTTAAATAACGTTTTGTAGAAAGTCTTGTATTTTTAAATTCCTAACATCTGTGATGCTTATCGCTTTTGCCAACAGAGGGCGGTTTCTTTGTATTTTGCACCATGAGCCATGAAGCTTTCGAGACGTATTCAAATCTTCTGCCCTGAGGTGAATTTTTAGTGCAATAACTTGTTCGTGTATTTAAGAGTTCATTACTTCTCCTTCATAGCTGGCCAATAGATTTAATTTCCATAAACAACATTTTGTTTTCATAGAAGCAGACTTGTTGTTTATGTATAATGTTAAATTTTAACCAACTCATAAATTGCGTTGTGAGCGATGTAACCGTAGACAATTTAGGGGTTAATTAAAATCCTTGTCGCGGGGAGGTACGAAGGTACTCGTACGAAATGAATTGGTGCATTTCATAAACATTCATAAAAATAATTTACTTTACGTGTATTTTAACTCCATTGTTTTTTTTACTAGCAACGTATTATTTACAGGATTACATCACATTGTAGCTCTATTTTATTTATTTAAATAGATCAACATCATTACTCATATTTTCTCACGGCATGACACTAATAATTTAAATATACCCTTAAAATTCAACAGGAGCAGATGTTGTATTTAAATATGAAATCAGGAAAAAATATTTGGTGCTTGGGATTAAGCGCTCAAGTCAATTTCAACTTAAGCATTTAAAAATATTGTTTATCCTTTTTCGAGTCTCTTAAATAACTATTTAATCATAAATATTGTACCCGAAAACACTTATCTCCAACTAAATTTAATTTCAATTCCTATACTTGATTTCTGATATTTTATTTTAAATTTTGTTTTACTCCAACAAACAGATTTTTGACCTTAATCCCTAATATAAAGCACTAAAGAATTGTGATTCAAAGATTGATATCCATGCCGTTAGTAAGATATCAAACGTTTCATTTTGAATTCTTTTAAGGTAAACTCATGGATGTTTTGATTTCTTATCTAATTTTCCTCCATTATTATAACACTCCGACGCTCCGTTACGAGTTATCAGTTAATTTGAGTTTTTAATTCATTTCGTGTAAAAGAGTAATCAAATTACTCCTTCTGTGTGGCACAGGGATAGATTCTTACAACCCAATCTCCTTCTAACCCCGTGATAAATTTTATGAAATCCCCCTTTCCAACCCTTTACGTGGTGTAGATTAAGAAAAAGTGCAAATTTCATTGAATAGGAAAGTTATACTACCGAAAATGACAAATTTTGTAATAATGGCTTGTCGTTTTGTCTAAGCAAATTTAAAATTACCTTTTCTGACCGGAATTATTTAATAAAAATTATGTACCTAAACGCTTCTGACTTTTTAAGACTTATCCAGAGCATTTATTTTGTCACAAATTTATTGTATATAATGTGTTATTATCAAGAAGTAAACATTCTGTCCGAGATGTCCGAAATGCAAATAAAACCAAAAAAACAGGACCAGGACCATTTATAAATTAATTCAATAGCTTGGAGGTGTATTTAAATGGCAGGATAAGTTTGTCGATAAAATAAACTGCCTAAGTAACTAAAATGTTCTTTTTAACAATGTAGTGCAAAATATTAAACATAATTTTTTTCTTGTTGCCATTTTTGTTAAGAGTTTCTTAGGTTTTACAATTTGAAAATGGTAAAGTAAATTTCGAAATACAGAAACATCACTACCATTTTTTTATGTTTATGCAAATAACTCACACTGTTCTATCGTAATTATCAGAGTTAACCCACCACGAATACAAACAATATAATTAATTAAAAAATTTCGAAGGAGCCTGCATCCATCAAATGCATTTGTAGTTGATATACATCATTTTATATTGGACATTGCTTCTGATCAGGTATGTTTATTATTCGCTTCTATGTGATGGCAAAATAATGCAACGTGAAA
Source organism: Drusus annulatus (assembly GCA_022651775.1). Lineage (NCBI taxonomy): Eukaryota > Metazoa > Arthropoda > Insecta > Trichoptera > Limnephilidae > Drusus > Drusus annulatus. The sequence goes on along the minus strand of JAGWCC010000315.1, from coordinate 469,237 downwards.
AAGCAGATTTTGGGGATTTTCAGTCATATCTCACGAATAAAAAATCATAGACAGTTGAAAACTATTTTGTTATGTGACACTTGGTTCCTACTGTTTTGTTAAATGTTAAGCATATCGTCGCTGGAAGAGCAAAATGTCTTAAGCGACACTTTTAAATACGCAGTTTTTATCAGGTGCATCGTCTGACTCTCGTTTGATTCCTAAGACTTTTGTGGCGCTTCAGCCATATTACATATATTTACCATTTGAGAGAAGGCTTGACTCCAGCGACATAAGTTCAGGATTTTTTCAGTAAAAGCATTGAGTTACCTGAAGTAACCTTATTTTTCAAAATCCAACCAGGTACTAAAGACTTATGAATTGTATTCTGAAACAAAAAAACTTTCAAGAGTTCCGGTGCAAACTTTCCAAAATGGCGCTTCAGCCCTTTTGCATTTCCAGCGATGATATTGTAGATCTAAATGGTATATTATGTAAAATGGTACATATGTATGTGTGCATCGTTTTCCCATAAGGCGGGAGCTTGGTCGATGATTATCATCCTATTTCACGAAGTCATCCACCATAATTCCCTTCGCTTCCATATCGTAAAAGACTGAGCAAGTGGAGAGAGAATAAAAATCAATAATTCTTTTTAATACTCCCGTTAGTGTAGTTTTCGTATAAAATAACGTACAGTAATGCCACGAGTACCGTGTTATCAGACAGTACAGCCTTTCGGTTGATGTACGGGGGATGAAAGCACACCCCGCTATTTATTCCTACTGGCGCGGGCTGCAGTGCGGTCTGTTTCTAATGAGTTCTGGAAACAATGCGCCCACCGAAGCGTCTCCAATTCAGCAATTTCTAAATTTCGCTATTTAAAATTTTGCGATTCTACACATTTCCCTTGAAAATTAAAACACACTGGGCGGCCATTGTTGCCTTGTCGGCGACGAACAAAAAAGTCTGTTTTTGGAAAATAAAAACATTTTTAAATTAAGAAAACATGGAATTTGAGAGTATTCTATGCGTCACTGAATCATAATTATTATTAGCTTTGTGAAATCATTTTTATATCTGTAAGACTCAACTCTCCACAGTTGTGGAATTGTTTTCGGACGAAAGAAGTGGAAGGCCGGTAAATAGTAGAAAAACATTTTAAGCGGCGTTTTAATAATTCTAAAAATGGTCTAACAATATCTTCTACTCTGGAACGAAGGGAAAATATAAATTGTTTCAATTAAAATTAAGAAAAAGGTATTTAAACATAGACTAGGTCTTTGGTTACGGGTCAAGGTTCAACATTTATGATTTTATACTCGTACATGGTTTCATGCAAGAAATGTATAATTTCATAGACATAATCTTTTTTAAAAAACCTCACTAGTGAGAAAAAATCAATAATATTCGAATCTTTACTTCAGTAGGCAAAGAGATTGGATCGCCAGAAAACTCTTGAAACAAGTACTTTACATTCTAGCACATGCCATATCATTGCCGAAAAGACAAAAGAGCTGAAGTGCTATTTTGAAAAGTTTACACCAGAGCACTTTAAAGTATTTTTTGTTTTACAAAAAAATATAAGCCTTCAGTACCTGTTTGGATTTAAAAAAAAAATCATGTGACTCAATGCTCTCACTGACTGAAGCGACAAAAATCTAAAGAAGTCCCAAACTTGTCTTGCTTTAGTCAAGCTTTCTCCCAAATGGTGAATATATTTTTGATGCCGAAGGGCCACAAAAGTCTTCAGATTCAAACGAGAGCCAGAGCTTTTTATGCAGAAAAAAAAAACAAAACTACATTTTTAACTCATTTTTGGCCTAAGTGTCGCTTAAGCTCTTTTTCTTTTCCGGCGACGATATTTTCCTTAGGCATCCCAATTTTTTCTCCCATCCACTTGCGCGTCAATTATTTTCCTAACCGATCTGATCCGCTATACATTTCCCAGCCATCGAAGCATCCTTTTCTTATTTTATTTTTTTCACAAATAAAGATAACTTTAGTAAGGTTAATTAACAGTCCACCTTTCCTCGATGTTGGTAGAAAATAGATTAAAATTTTCAAGTCATTTTATTGAAAGTGTTTTATCTAAGCTTCACACCAGAACGTCATTTAAAATCTAAGCCGGCGAGATGCGGCATCTCCTCATTTGAATATAGATCGATGCAGTCACCCGCTCCCAAATACGCATTAAGTGCATAATTTATTACAGATTTTACGATCCGCGGAGAAAATTCATTTCACAACATGAAAAATTCCTCGCTAGAGACAGAAATTAATTAAAAGAAACGGCCAACCCCTTAACACAAGTGCCAACACTTTGCTCCGGAGCGGAGAAATTTAAAAAATAAAAAACATAGGTTTTATTACTTTTCTTTCAATTAAGGTAAGCAGGGCTGCACATTTTAATCTCGCGCCAACCTATTGTGACAAAGAAACGCGAAATAAATTTAATTCGGACATATTTTTCGGAGTCCGGCAGCTGTTTATTGCAGTTTTAAGTTTTTATTGTAATCGTAAAACGCAAACGTTCGTTGTATGTCTGTTGCAGGGGTTTATAATAATTTATCGCTGTTGCCGTTTCATCCATAAAAAAGTTGATTATACTTTACTTGTAAGTAATGAATAAAATTACTATTGTTTATGTTAAAAACGTTGTGAAAATACGTGTTTTCTGAATCGACGACAAACGGCACACTCGCCAACTGGATGGTAAAAATTTTATGGCTTAATTACTCCGCTGCAGAGCGATAAGCTCATTGGTTATGGACCCACAGTTTTTGGTAGTATTAAGAACATAATTGAGGGGCTTAGAAGCAAAGGCAGCAATCTCCGAAAACGGTTCTGTTGCATTGTCAACTTTTGAATGATTATAATAAAGAAATGGAGAATGAAGTGTACAAAAATGTTAGTGCACATTAAACTAAGAACAATTTGAAACAATTATCTCTAAATTTGTCAACATATTCACAAAAGAAAAGTGCATTAAACGTTAAATCAACTTTCCAAGAAATAATTTAAAATGAATGAGATTGCTGCCTTTGCTTCTAAGTCCCTTAATTTATGAAATTCAAATATATTAAAACAGTATTTTCGGCAGGTGCTCTCAGTATCGCCCCGATGAGAATCCACCAAAAAGGATCGAAATGACGGAAACACTTTAGATATATAAGTGATTAGATCTGAATAAACAGGAAAGTCTTAACCCTTTCCTTCCCCTTCTTCTTTTTCACTTCCTTCAGGCTTACAATATTTTCCAAATGTAAGATGCCGAAGCTGGCATTTGTTTTTTGTTTTTAAAATTTAAATTAAAAAATACTTATAATGATACACATCATTTTGAACTATTCTAAAAGGACATATCATCGCTGGAAAACCAAAATGGCTTAAGCGATACTTTGGTCAAAAAAGAGTTAAAAATGCAGTTTTGGTCAGTTTTTTTTCTCTATCGAATGCTCTGACTCTCGTTTGATTCTGAAGGCTTTTGTGGCCTTTCAGCCATCTAAAATATATTTACCATCTGGGAGAAGGCTCGACTCAAGCAACACAAGTTTGGGACTTTATTTAGCTTTTTGTCGCTTCAGGTAACTCAGTGCGAGCATTGAGTTATCTGAGTTAACTTTTTTTTTCAAAATCCAACCAGGTACTGAATACTTATGAATTGTTTTGTAAAACAAACAAAAAACTTTCAAGTGCTCTGGTGTAAACTTCCCCAATTGACACTTAGGCCTTTTGCCTTTCCGGCGACGATATGTTTTTTTTATCCATGAAAAGGTAACTCAATCACTTTTTCGTTATATTTTCCGCGGGTACTCGAAATGGTAGACGAACAAATTAATGTTCACATGTGGGTGACCATACAATTTTCCACATATTGCCAAGTCATGTAGAGATAACAAGGTTGTTATGATGAAATGAAATACCCGAATCACTTAATTATGTTTTATCCCAATTTACTGCCGCAATAAGTTTTATTCGCCGGAGATTTATGTGGGCATTATGACTTGGCGGATAACTTCATTAATGGTTGATGCCTTAAGTATTCCCAAGCTGAATATCTTCGATCCGGAAATCTTTATCCGTATGAAAAAATATATTCATTATTCAAGAAACATTATGGATGATTTAATATAGAGCGCTTTGATCAATCTTGTCTTTCCCTTTTCAGCAGAGTTTAGACAAAATTCCTGTCCGCTTAGTGTTCAGTAAGTTATTCCGAAAATTGTATTGTATCTTATATTGAGATCATCGTGATCATTTTAATGGCTTTTTATCACAAGGTTCTTTGTACTCAAACCTTCCATTGAAATGCTGGGTGTAACCTTAAGTGACCAGTTAAGGCACCGGGGCTCCATCGAAGCCAGAGTAAAGTTAGCCTCTCAGAAGTTGGGCGTGTTGTACAGGGCCCGCAGATACTTCAATAGTACAAAACTGCTGACCCTGTACAACACGCCCAACTTCTGAGAGGCTAACTTTACTCTGGCTTCGATGGAGCCCCGGTGCCTTAACTGGTCACTTAAGGTTACACCAAGCATTTCAAAGTACGCCCCCACTGTTGAATTTGGCAGCCACCTCTGGTCTGGAGCCCCTAAATACCTGAAAAAACCCTTGACTCCGTGCAGAAACGGGCTGATAGATTCTCCTATCTTAACAAACGGATTGCAAACTTTGGAGCACAGACGTCAGGTGGGAATGCTATCCTTGTTCTACAGGTATTTCAATGGGAGATGCTCCGAGGAACTTGCGTCATTGATCCCTTCGGCACCGGTGTATAGTCGGGAAACTCGCCGAACGCGCACCCAACATTTGTACACGGTTGACATTCAATACATGAGAACGGGTCGCTTTTACGACTCGTTCTTATGTTCAACAGCTCGGCTATGGAACGATTTGCCGGCCTCTGTGTTTCCTCCCTCCTTCAACATGGGTCTCTTCGAGGCCCAAGTTCACTCCTTCCTTTCCTCAAAAGACCCTCCATACAGCATCCCCAAAGATGACAAAGGTCGTAAGGGAAATTATTTCCCTCGAGGCCTCTTGTGTGGAGTTATGGTAAAAAAAAACTCGTAGAGTAGGTTTAATCTTGTATTAATGCAATTTTTTTTTTTTTTTGTGTATACCGCACAGAAGTCTCGAAATGGCTCCCAACCGTCTAGAGCCAGTGGGACTATGGCATCTCCAATTGGGGTATGTTATGAGGCTGAAGGTAGCAGGGAAGGGAAGAAAATGGGGAAGGGAAGGTTGGAAAGTACCTGGCTATTCTAATCTGGTCACCAAACACGGCTAAAGCCATTTCAAGCAACGTTTCAATTCTGAATTCTGAATGCAAATAAACTATATATTATTTATCAATTAAATGTGTTATGAGACATATTAATTAAATAAAAATTATTTGCGCACGCCGGGTTTGAACCTGTGACCTGGATTTGTAGTCGAGCGTCGGTAAGTATGTTGCTGTATATTTATATAAACTAGAAATTAAGATTTGTACAGCGCCCTTGACGTGATTTTTCACAAAAACGGCGCTATACAAATTACCCAAATATTATTATTATTATTTCCACTCGACCATGCAGGCCTAATAGCATAATCATTATTTAAAAAATACTGGTATTTAGATATTCAAAAGTCAAACCAATTTTTCATAGGCAAACAAGGAGAGCATTGTTTTTTTAACCAATCTTAGGAAAAGAAGGCTGCATAATAATGCCTTATTAAATTTGAAGAAAAGAAAATATTTTTAGTAGAAGCGGCCTGCGTGTGCAAACGGGAAGAAACACAAAGCCTAGGTTTCCATGGCAAGCATACACGGTCCATTCACAGCGGAGCGAGGGGCTAAAAATTAAATTTGTATTCTTGAAAGGAAAAAGTTGAGTGAATGAATCCGTGGATACCCCTCTCCCGGTAATATAAAGAAGTTAAATCTGAAAAAAATCTCAATTTTCTCTGACAATAAACCTTGTAAACATTTGGTGGGTAGGTACCAGCCCCCGCCCTTTCCATCCCACGGAACAATGCCTCTTTCTGATCGTCTTATGATTTTTTGAGTTTAATATTTAATTCACCCCAACAGAACAGAATCCAGAATGTGTATAATATAAATCTGCTCAAGTAGCGGGGCTTTTGTCTGTCAAAGAGAACGGTGTTATTAAAAAATCATGAATTCAAAAGACTTTTATTCAATACAAGACAGACGCTCTGGCAATCTCGAGATGTATTTTAAACTAGTGAATAATTGCTTCCTAAATAATATTGCATGTAGTAAGGTTTCGTAAGTCTTGTTACTTGAAACGGGTTTTCCTTTACAGACAGCTTACGGAAGTAAACTTTCAGGTTTTCAAACCATATTTATCCCAGTAAAAAAAAACCCTTAAACAATATATTATTTAAACCTCAGGACAAGAATATATATGCTGAGACATACAAATTTAGGATAAATCCCTTTCTCCTGGTTTTTACGTCATAAGGGTCCGTGAGAAAGAAAGAGATAAGACAAGTTCTCACACAATATAGCACCGCTTTTAAATATGTAAGCATGTTTTTCATCTCCCACATCTCCGGCGACTCCGCCCACTACGTTTTTGATGCGACATAACAGGACACAACTCAAATCGTTTTTTTAGGTTATATCCTACATTTTTGTTTATAACAATACTGTGAAAAAGCGGTTATACAAATAAACAAAAACATTATGTTGACATGTGCTGTGAATGGATGCATAAATACCCTAGCCCTAACCACGCCCGATTCATTAAAAAAACCTCTATACTAACTACACTAGCGCTCCCTCCTGGTAAATTATTGCTTTGTGTTTTAAACCGACATTGAGTTTTAGAAGGACATTTTAAAAAAAAAATCGTATTTTAATTTGGAAATTAACAGATTCTTCCGAAAAAAAATTACGTTCGCGGTTATCGCATTAACAGCCATTTCCCTCATCGCCATTTTCAATCGCAAACGTGGTGTGAAGAGTAATGACTTCTTTTTTTCTGTTAAATTTATATTTACCGTCTGGAGCGTTTTTTACTAAATAAATTTTAACGTAAGTCTGAAAACGGAAATAAAAACATATATTTAAGTGTGCGTATGAAAAATACAACCTCTACGAAACGTTTCTTGGTGTCCTACGATTGCCGCTCTTGTCGCCAAATACCGCACCATCAAAAAAGTATTCTTTACATTTTCGAATACTCTTTCAGATGACATGCAAATGCAGTGCATTTGCAGAGCTAATTTAAAATGGTCGGATGGTATCAGGGTGGCAGGATGTGTCTGGAGGAACCACAATGCGAGGTGTTCTACTACCAACGTGCCTACGCTGTAGAGGTACACTGCACAGTACAGTCGCTAGTTCCTACTTCCTGCTATAGTGTACTGCAGCAACTTGGGAAATAGACCGAAGGAAACAGTGATACGGGCACAACTGCGTCTGGGAAAAGACCAGGAACGGAGAAGGGTTGACTTCTGATTCACATATAAACAAACAGAATTACATTCAAATTTAATAACAGAGCATTGGAAAATGTTTTCCAAAATGATTTAAATCCTTATTTTGGGTCTCAGAAACTTGTGATTTCGCTTCGGAGAAATCAAACACGGAGAAAATTGTAAATTGAGTCTACCATCTTTTGTTTCTAGATCGTTTGCTGGAATTTAGGAAGAATATTCGACATCATTCTTGACTTCTTTAATTTTCTTATTTTCATAATAGTATGCAAATTAGTATTTTTATAAAATAACATTATTAATTAAATTTAGATTTCTTAAACCATTTTTTTAACAAAGAATATCAAGTGCACAGCATCAGCGATAGAAGTGGTAAATTAACTTAAAATAAATACAGAAAAATCTAGAATGTTTAAAAAAAATTTCGCTGTAACTTACTATTTACACATTACCTACTTACTAATTTTATGGTTATTCTATTTTTATTATCATTCATTTTGGTTTTTGTTATTATGCCATGTACTATATTTCTTTTCAAATCTTCTATAGTAATATAACTAAATGTGACTTCATTACGTTGTAATATACTTAAACTTTACTTACTAACTTCTTTGAAATTCATCATGCTATGTATTATATACATACGATATTACACTATCTTGTGAAATATACTATGTTAATAAAGGGTCCGCCAAATAACTTTTTTTTTTTGAAAAAAAGGGCGCAAAACATCGAGTGTAGCTTCGGCTGTGTGGCACGTAGCGCCGTCCTGTTGAAACCAAATGTTGCCAATATCCTCCTCTTCAATTTTTGTGAACAAAAATTCGTTCAACATGGCCCGATAACGATCGCCATTGACTGTAACGGCCACTCCTTGCTCATTTTCAAAGAAAAATGGCCCAATTATGCCTCTGGACCAAAATCCGCACCAAACAGTGACTCGTTTTGGGTGTACCGGCTTTTCAATGTATGCGTGCGGGTTTTCTGTGCCCCAAATACGACAATTTTGCTTGTTTACATACCCGCCAAGATCAAAATGAGCTTCATCCGAAAAGATGATTTTTTTGGCAAAATCGGCATCTTCTGTAAGTCGATCGCAGGCCCACTCAGCGAAGCGAAAACGCATTGGATGGTCAGTTGGCTTCAACTCCTGAACCAATTGGACTTTGTATGGCGTCATACCAAGGTCTTTATGCAAAATTCGTCTCAATGATGTCTCCGAAATGTTCAATTGTTGAGAACGACGGTGAATTGATGTTGATGGCGCTTCACGCACACTTTCTGCCACAGCATCGATATTCTCGGGTGTACGCACTGTTTTTGGCTTTTCACGCTTTGGTTTATCGATGAGGATGCCAGTTTCTTTCACTTTTTTCACAAGATAACGAACATACGGAGCTGACGGTGCTTCTCTTCTTCCAAAAACCGTACGCAATTTTCGCACACATTCTGCAACATTACCATGATTTTCAAAGTAATGTCGCAATATTTCCCAGCGTTGTTCAAGCGTATACACAACCATATTCGCTCAGCGGAAGGATAAAACTAATTATCTGTCAAATCAGACATGAGCTAAGTGTTACCATTCACGAAATAAGCACTAGTTGAAAAAAAAAAAGTTATTTCGCGGACCCTATATAACTAATTGTAAAACCTACGCTATATTTATATACTTGCATTTTTAATACTAACTTTCTTTTAAACTCTTGCTTTAATGTTATATTCTACCCATTTATTGTACTCCTTTATTTAACTAAAATGAATTTTATGTAAATGCCTTTAAGGCATTAATAAAATTAAATTTAAAAAAAAAAGAGTAGAAAGTTTTTTTTCAAATCAAATAACTTAATTTCTATCTAATAATACATATTTTTTATGACTATAAGCTTTAACAGTGTGTGGATTGTTTGGATATTTTGATAATTATGACGTAGTGTATTCGTCAACACTGCTTTTTAAATTTAGAAAAAAATGTGGCCTTTTTATAGCTGAAGTTGCGACAAAGACTGAGATAGTGTGAAATGTATTAAATTATTAATGACCTTATTATTCAAACCATGTTTTCCATCTGTCCTATAATTTCCGCATCTCTATTAGGTGTGACAAAATGGGTATTTAAAAAATATATCATTTTATACTTATGAAGACTGACATGTAATACGTACGTTGTAAAACAAAACATATCAGTCAGCATTTCCCATATCACATAAAGCTATTTTTAATAAGCAAGCTCTTAAACACCCTTTAAAAACCCATCAGCAAAAACTCAAAGTACAATTATATTTTACAGAAATCTATTTCAACTTTTGAAGCCATGAGCGAATATTCAAATCCCCCGAAGAGCCGCGAACGGGTAAGAGAATCTAATATAATCTCGTCAACCAGGAAGCTAGTTTCCACATCACAGGTAAGGGGCCCGTAACAGAACATCCCGTCCTAGACGCAACACAACTCATTTTCTTTATTCATCTCTCCTAGATCATGTCCCCCTGGTATCCAAATGCACTCGCTCTAGACAATATAACTGACGTCTGTTCAAGATTGCAGAAAATGGCAGAGGAAGATCTCGGAGACCCTTGAAATGCACCCCTGTGCTGATTGCGAAACGTAATCTCATTCCATTTTTACATACCTTATCAAATGCCTATCTTAACTCGGAAGGTAGTTGGGTGCTTAGTATTTATCGGCTCTATGAGATAATAAATTTTCTTTTTTAATAGTAACAACTAGATGTATAGCAATAATTTGAAACTAACTATGTTTGAGCTGTAACTGGGGATCGAAAAACCTTATTTATAATGTACAGCGAATAATAATAATAATGAGTATTTTTTTACTCAAGTATTTTTTTTTATATTAAATTATAAACGCCATTATTAAATATCCTGATTTACTCAACCTGATAAACTCTCACATGCCTACTATAACCACTAGGCATTATATTATATTTCACACTGTAGTTATAAATTATCAAATGTTCTATCCTTGGAGTAAGTAAACTAAATACAAAAAAGACAAAATGTATGATAATTGGATTTAAGAAAACATGCAGTAAAAGCAACATTAAAATTGATGGTGACATTGTTGAAAATGTAAGTGATATGAAATACTTAGGAGTTATATTGGATGCAAAACTAACCTTTAACACACATGCTGAGTACACACAGAAGAAAATTGGGAAGCAGATTTCTTTTTTGGGAAGAATTCGGCAAAAAATTTCCAGAAAAACAGCAGTTACAATATACAACTCCATTATTGCTCCACATTTTTATTACTGTTCAACGATTCTTTTCTTGTGTAACGACAAAGAACAAAACAGGTTTCAAATTCTCCAAAATAGAGCAATGAGAATTATGCTTGGGCGAAATAGAGACTCAAAAGTAGCTAAAATGTCAGAGGAACTAAATTGGCTGACAGTTAAACAGATGCTGACATTGAACACATTGATGTTTATACATAAAATGAAGAACAACTTGTTACCAGAGTATTTTTCTGACAAAATTATCTACAATGTTGATATTCACAAGTATAATACAAGGGCATGCAAAGAAATTAGACTGCCAGAAAAGAATAAAGCCAACACCCAAAACAGCTTACTGTATAAAGGAATGAAATCGTATAATGCGCTGCCGGAAACCATCAAAATTATTATTAATCATATCAATAAATTTAAAAAAGCCTGTAAAAATTATTTAAAATGCATGTAAACGAAAATAATAAGTAGTGTTTAAGTTCAAATATTATTAGTCAAAAAGAAAATGAAATAATTAGATACTTGTAAACTTAAATGTACAAAGTAACAAAAAAAAAAATAAAAGAAAATAAAAAAAAATAAATAAAAAAAATAAGAATATATATGGAGAGAGAGAGCTAATTTTTTTTATCCAACCCATACAAATTTGCGATAAATCATTTTCTCCGGGTTTTAACGTCGTACACCATGGAAAAAGACAACATTTTTTTTCGCAAAATATCACACCGCTTTTAGGTATGTAAGAATTTTTTCCGTCTCCCGCGTCTCCGGCGACTCCGCCCACTTTGCCCACATTTGTTATGCGATATAACTCACCGGTTTTTGAGGTTGTATCGTATACAATATATTGTACAAGTACGGCTTTTCCTTTTTGAAAATATTGTAAGGGAGAAGAAAAAAGGGACGGGAAGAAGAAGTTTTCGAAGAACCTGAGTATTTATTCACCAAAGGTGCATATCTAAATCCATTTCCAACCACTTTTTAAACCTTAATTGGACGTAGTTATGCAGAAAGCGTCTAACCCACAATTTTCCAAAATCGCGCTTTACATGTTTTCCTATAGATAAATTAAGATTTATATACCTGCTGAAAACATCCAAGCTTCAAATGCAAAAGATTTTTTGTAATAATTTAAGTTTAAAAACATTATAAAATGTAGAATAATAAAAGAACTCCTGTTTTTTAATAAACACATTGATAGATTATAAATTACATATTAAAAACAATGCTCATACAGAAAAAAACCACTGATATTCACTTTACAAATGTCGATTGCGCATATTAATGTTTTTTTATCGTCATATTTTCAAACAACTTTTTCTCATTTTTAACTATTTGGGATTGGATGCTTTGTGCATAACTACGTCCAACGATAAGAGTGAATCAAATGAGGTGCAAATTTACTAAAATTTAAAATAAATAAGAAAAAAATTTACAAAAAGGAGTTTTTATTAAAGTTCTGTATGAAAACCAGAGACATACCATCTTCCTGTCAAAATCTGCGCCACCGCAGCATGTTCTACAGTGTTCCCATATTATTATTTAAATGTACGTACTTTCATGTTCTGAAAGGTTTTCCATCGGCTTCCTAGCGACGCGACAAAAGTCGTTACCTGTCACGCGGCTGAGACAGATTTTATATTATTATGAATTTCATTTGGAAATGCTCTCTCCTTGCACACCCCCAGTCTGGTAGTTGCCTGTCAAACATTACACGTGAATCTCGTTTGTATGCTGCCATGTATTAAATTTTGTATTTAATAGACGTATTGATTGGAGGTACGAGTAGAAGTTTGTGTGGCTTTCGCCGCAGGAGGGGGTACATGCCAGCTGTCTTGTAGACGATAGTGAAAATGACAGTGATGTGATGTGAATTACAACTCAATGTCCTTACTGTCTACTGAAAATCATATACTAATTGTCATTAAATATTTATTGTTCTTTGGTTACTTGTTATATTTACACTGTTTGCATTTTTAGAATCGTTTACTTATAGTACTTGAATATTAATGTTTTTAAGTACCGACATATTAACTGTCCTCAATATAATTTACTTTTCTTTGATTTGATTTGACAAATATGTCAAAATGAATTCATACGTTTCTTCTGAATTTTTACACCCGTAGCTTCAGGTAAATTGTATTTTTAATCTGTTGATATACACATGCACTGTTATACCCATTTCTGAACCTTTTTCTCTCATGATTTATGATAACGATTAAGACATTAGATACTTTTAATTTTTATCCATATTACATGTTATTTTCTCCTTGTTAGTTAGTCTTATCAGCATAATTAATATAGTATAAAGCGCACTTGAGGTGAAATATCACAAAACTGCGCTATATAAGTTCACTGTTATTGTTATTATTAGTGATCATGCATAGAGTTTATTCAACGAACGAAACAATGTTTAATATTTAACCGGTGGAGTCGAAACTGAAACAAAACTTACTACCCCAATTGCACCTGCATCTAAGTTATTTTGTAACTAGAATGAAAACATTAATTATAGTCCTACTAAATAAGGCAGTATATTTCAATTACGCGAGAAAGTACTTCTTGCGAAAGAATATTCATTACCAGACCGATTGAAAATTAGACCTGGATGACATCCACCGAGAGATATAATACAATTTTCTTAGACATTTCCAAAAAGGATGACTTAAATAAGTTTATCAGACTGATTCTGGGTGTAAAGATCTCATTAAAAAGAGCGCTAGGAAGACTACGTCAAAGGTGATGAATGAAAAAATGACCAAAGGAGGAGAGGACAGAAGTATTGAAATTACAAAACCCTTCAAAACGATTTCAACCGATAAATAAAACAGAATAGAACATAGAATATTATAGCAGCTTTAAATTATTATTTTATTTCAACAGAATATTTCAAGAACAGCGTACAAAACTTCACGAAAGAAAACTCGGAAAATGAAATCGGCAACTTTTCTAATATGAAGATGGTGATGTGATACCGATTTACAAGGTTATTTTACTTTCACACGGAGTAAGTTAAATTCATCAGGCATCATATCTGATCCAGACATAAAATTTTCCGATGCATTTGTCGCCTCTGGACGCCCCCAAGATGGCATTTAGATCTTCCCAGCAAACACTTTACTTTTACGGCGCTTTCACGCCTCGGAATAATATCTTAGAATCGAATAAAAGTGATGCATGTATTGAATTACTTTACTCAAGTATTTATGGGCTGTTATTGAAATGGGACTTCTCGCTGTGAGCATACCTGCATAAGCAAACATAAGTTTGCAAAATCGTATAATTTTTCAAACAGCATGGGAATCCTGAAGCCTTTGAAAAAAATTAGATTTTTTTTTCTGTCATTTTTTAAATAGCCTTGAAAATCTCACGATTTTTTCAAATTAAAACCAATTTAATAATTAAACGATGCAATTGACAGGCTCCGTGGTCGAGTGGTAAGATGTTCGTCTTCGAACCCAGAGGTTGCGGACTTAAGCCTGGCCTGATTTTTTTTATATAAGTGGAACACATTTAATTCATACAAAATAATATTAAGTATATTTTCGACACGTTCCAGAGTGGCAGATACTTTATTTTACGCCCTGGTGAAAGACCATTCACAATTCACAATTGAAACGTTGCCTAAAATGGCTTTAGCTGTGTTTGGTGATCAAATCTAAGAAGCCAGGTACTTCCCAACCTTCATCTTCCTCTTTCTCTTCTCCGTCTCCTATCTACTACTTTCACCCTTACAACATACCCCAATTGGGGATGCCATAGTCTCACTGGCTCTAAACGGTTGGGAGCAGTTGGGACTCTTGTGCGGTAATCACTAAAAAATGTATATATATGTGAGGTTCTGTTTCAACATACTGAGCAACTGAACGGATTAATGTTTCTTCTACTTAAAATATTACTTATCTCAATTCTTTCAACACAAAATTCACATTTTTCGACTAATTGACGATAGTTATATTAAATGAAAAAAACTTTGTTTTCAACAAAAAAATTATTTACAACAGTCAAAATTTCGGCAGTATCCTTTCTTCAAATCAGAATGGCTTGCGGGGAACATATTAATAACTTTAATTGGTTTTATTGATTTTGCTCTAATTATGATTTTCTGATTTCGAATTCTTCAATATTATCTCATTTAATCAGTCTCTTTTTATTGTGTCTGTCCAATTCATTATTTGCTAAGTCAATCTTACTATGGAAAGTCACAGTAATTACTTTTTTATTAACAATATACTAACTAACTAACTAACTAACCATCACGCCGTTTCCCCGCAAGGGTAGGCAGAGAGGACGGACCGCCATACAACTCTGTCTTGGCACACATATACTGACATTCATACATCGTCTCATACATACTCTTCTGTTATTCTGACTCTTCACACGACCCGATTCAAGTATTTGATTCACTTGATCGTGCCATGTCTTTCTCGGGCGTCCTCGACTTCTTCTTCCATTCACTTTCGCATCATATATTCTTTTCACACTCCTTTCTTCGTTCATTCGCTCTACATGCCCAAACCATCTGAGCGTCCCTTTCTTAATCCTATCCATTACGCTCACATCAGCCTTGCATTCTTTCCGGATATCCACATTTGTAATACGGTCATACATGGTTTTACCGCATCCGTCTCAAAGATCTCATTTCCACAGCATTCAGTCTACTTTCATCCTTCCTCTGCCAGTTCCATGCCTCACTGCCATACATCAGGGGTTGGTATAAGCACTCCATTGTGGACTGCTAGCTTCGCTTCTTTGGACAATTTCTTATTTGCCCCAACAGCGTTCAGTCCTCCATTAATGGAGTTTCCTGCATTCACCCTTCTTTCAATATCCTTATCAGCCTTTCCGTCTCTTGTAAACATACTTCCTAAATACACGAACTCATCCACTTGCTCCAAGTATTCATCATTCACAACTATATTGCACGCTGTTCTCGTACTCTCTCTTTCAAACACCATCACTTTGGACTTACTTACATTCATCATCAACTCATTTTGCATACATACTTGGTTCATCCTAGACACGAGAAACTGTAGATCTTCCATATTGTCAGCAATCAGCACCGCATCATCCGCATACAATAGGCAACATACTTTCACACTGTTCATTTTCGCGCCCAAGCCCACACCTTTCAATTCTTGCATACAATTATCCATGTACAAATTGAACAACCACGGTGACATTACACAGCCTTGTTTTACACCTTTTGTGATGTTAAACCACTTCGTAAAATCACCGTTCACTCTAACACATGCAACGCTTCCCTCGTACAAGGACGCGATTGCCTGTATAAGATTTGTGTTAACTCCATACATGGATAATACCTTCCACAATTTGTCCCTATCAACTCGATCATACGCCTTTTGCAAATCGACAAAAGCACAGAAAAGTTTCTGGTTTTTTGCCAAAAACTTCTCTGTAAGCATCCGCAATGAGAAAATTTGATCCATGCACCCCCTTCCACTCATGAAAGCACCTTGAATGTCCCAAATTTTGTCAATCCTGTAAAACTATTTCTGTAGTATCTGTATCAGCTGGTACATGTTAACAACGTTCATATAATACTAGCGAGTACCTGACATGCTCTGCACTCGAATAAAATGTTTTAATTATATTTATTGAAGTGCTTTTGAATACCAGTTTTTTCTGTCTGGTGCGTATATGAATAAATCAGAAGGTTTTCCGACGCGTGAGCAGGCCACATACAGCTGTCCATGTGAGAAGCACGGATTTAAAAAATTTAGTCCACGCACTTGTAGCTATTGTCCCTTTACTTTCTTGATTTTTTAACATGAATTGTAATTTCGTATTTTTCATTCTAAATTTAATGGCACTGCAATATGAAATTATGTTATGAACAAGTGATGATTGTTAAAATGTAATAATTTTTTACACCCAGTGGTTATTAATGCAATAATCAATTAGGAAAATAAACTGAATTTCAAGAAACAAAATACCTGATTCCTAGAATCCACATTAACTAAATAAATGAATAGTTCGAATTCAACCAAAACGAAATTACGTCTACGTTTCTTGAGCTTGAACGTAAGCGTCTACGGCTGAATAAAGATAATTTTATCTGGCAGCGGTAGGGATGTGTCGGCGCCCTAATGGCATTATAAGACTACCGCACTTGTCGCAATAATCGTTGCTTTTTATCGCATTTCCATTGGGAAGATACCGCACCACTGTTTATTTCGTGCGCCATTGATTTCACTTTGCCCCCCCATTAGGTGCATTTATCTGCTCTTCCAAGATACCCCTAACAACACTGTTTCAAGTAGCGTTTAACACCAAGTCTAAGATTGTATCTTGTCAAATATTAAACAAGTTAGTCAAAGATAAGTAAAATATACATTTTTATTTACAAAAATATCGCATTTTAGGTATGTTTAATACCAATCCAGGAATTAAAAAAAAAAAAATTGTGAATACCGCAGAAGAGTCCCAACTGCTCCCAACCATCTGGCACCAGTGAGAAAATGACATCCCCAATTAGGATATGTTTTGAGATTGAAGGTAGTAGGGAGGGGAAGGAGATGAGGAAGAGGAAGGTCGGGAAGTACCTAATTATTCAAATCTGGTCACCAAACACGGCTAAAGCTTTTCCAAGTAAAGTATCGATTCTGAAGAGTGGTCTTTCAACAGGGCGATACTTTGAGTATCCACCACTCTGGAACGTGTTGAAAATATTATTTTATATGAATTAAATATGTAATGACACATATAAAATAAACATAATTTATTAACGCACCTCAGGTTTTGAACCCGCGACCTCTGGGTTTATAATGTCTTAACCACTCAACCACGAAGGCCGTGAAAATGATGCCGACAAAGGAAGATATCTTAACAAAAACTCAACAAGGTAGGTCATGTTTAACAATACATATTATAATATCACCTGCAAAATAAACACGTTTTCTATTACAAAAGTTTTTTTTTGTGGTACTGAACCGTGCACTCTTTCCTCTCTTTGATTCAACCGTTTCAGCCAATGTTTCGAGTACCTTTATGTGTCCATCATCAAGAAACATGAAATCATCGGGGATAATAAGGGAATATCAGGAACCATCAGGGATCATTTGAGATTTTGAGGGCACATCTGCCCCAACGGACACTTCAGAGTACAATACATTACATCTTTACATTCGTGGTGACTTTTTCCGTTTTAAAATATTATGTTTTGTCGAAAAGTAAATATTTTGTTTGAAGAAATACCTTAAAATATTTTTATTTGTTTAAGATTAAAAGAAAACAAGAGTTTTTTATTCATATCTTTACCTTACTGCACAAAGAAGTTACCAACCGTTATTTATGAAAGGAAGCTCTTGACTTGACCGTTCAAAAGCTTTCGCTTTTTTATCGCACTTTAGTCGGCAGTCTTCTTAAATACTTCGTAAATCTAAGAAACCATTTTTTTCACTCAGGAAAATTAGTTTTCTTTTTAAAAATAAACGCCCTAGCAATACCTATTCCATATTCCCCTTTATTTCTGAAATACTGAATATTTTGAAAATTCTGGGTGGCTTATAGAAAAACAATTTTCAAACCCTGAAAATTTATTCACGAAGATTTACATATTTTCCTTTTTTAACTGTTACAGTTATGTTACAGACTTTATTAAAAAAGCACCCTTAATGGCCAGTTGGGCATACAATATAATTTAACAATTTAATAAAGAAGGATCTCATGCCTATGATTATGAAGACGTAAGGCACGGGGAATGTACAGATAACTGTCACGAATAATCCTTAATTATGCTTCTACTGGATCACTTTAGCAAATGGGTACAGGGAGCTTTGTACAAAAATTAGGAACATATTGTATTTTCTGTTCTATGCCAGCGCGTAAATAAAACTAATCTGTGTTTGCTCAGATGAGTACGGGCAAGATAAGCCAGCTATAAAAACCAACGCATTTTAAGTGTTCGCTCTAATAATGGTCCGATAAATTAGATTATAATCTAAGTCTTGTTATTTTTTTATACTTACAAAATAAAATTGAATTAGAAGATGATCAACTGATGTATTTTTATTTTGAAGAAGTAAATACTTTTTTCCAGACTTGCGGTTAGAAAACACCAGAAAAGTTATATCTGCAACATCCACTGTGAATTGATTATTTCAAATAATAGTCGTAATCAAATATATTAATAATTGAACATCGCTGGAAAGGCAAAATGGCTAAAGCGACACTTTGGTCCAAAATTAGTTAAATATGCAGTTTTTTTTCTGGATCGAATGTTTTTTTACTGTGGTTTTATACTGAAGACTTTTATGTCCCTTCAGCCATCTAAAATATATTTATCATTTGGGAGAAAAGCTTGACTCAAGCGATACAAGTTTGGAACTTTTGTAGCTTTTTGTCACTTCAGGTAACTCAGTGAGAACATTGAGTTATCTGAGTTAACTTTTTTTTCAAAATCCAACCAGGTAATGAAGACTTATGAATATTATTGTAAAACAAAAAAAAACTTTAAAATGCTCTGGTGTGAACTTCGCAAAATTGCGCTTGAGTCATTTTGCCTTTCTGGTGACGATATGGCAAATCATACCTTAAAATAAAATATGACCGAATCTTTGAAATGGAATAAAATATAGAAAAACATTTCCGAGAAAGTGTATTTCGAGCAATCTACAAGAAAAAAGCACCCGAACTAAAAGATCTTACGTGGATTATACGAGGTACTTTTTTTTACAATTGCATCGTTAAATCAGTCACCATAAATATGGAACAAAGAACTTTACAGTATCAACAACAGATCTACCGGCATATCGTTGTATGTGTGGTCAAGTCTTTGAAATAGACCTAGGTCGAAGTAAAGCTTATGCAGTGGGAACATGTATACACAGAAAGGACCATGAAACAGGTTCTTCGACCCACTAACCCTTAATAACCAGCAGTGTGAGAGCCAGTCAAATACCATGGAATACTCATGTATGCTAAACTAGTAAGGACAGTGATTAAGACAGTGCTCGAAGCCATCTGCTTCCAGACATTTAAATCGAAAACGTTTTATGTACAAAATAATGACAGACTAGGAAAAGTGGAAGAATAAAGACAACTGGAAGAAGGTTCATCATAAGTGAAATGGTATAACCATGTCTTCGAAAACATTGACGATCATTCAATCATTTTTTAGGTAAATTTGTTAAAAACAAAGATCCTTCACCCCGAATCTGCCGTAGATTTTTTTACGCGACTAAGAATTTTCATCTTTTGTATTACGATAAATCATAATTACTCTTTACTTAATGCGTTTCTGGTAAGCAAATATAATACAACGACATCTGCCGTTTTTTATTTTAATATTTTGTGAATTTATGGAAAAGAAATAAAACGCTTATCTGTGTACATGTAGCGATAAGTTTTAAATTAATGTACCTATCCAAAAAATGTTTTCGAGATTCTAAACTGAAAAACAGGGGAAGGTGTCCTTTAAGTATTTTAGTATCGCAGACTCTCAATTTTAAGGAGAATTTTCTCTGCCTTCGTGCCTATTATCCCCATTATTTTCATGACTCTTTCCTGCAGCCAGGACCCTTAGTAAGTGGACACAAGGATACCTTATTGATCTACCCTTTGGTCTTAAAGTCTTATAATATCAATTCAAAAGCAAATACGAACCTTAGACTTATATAGTCAAATGTATCATTTAATTTTCTTTAAATCTCTCTAAAAGTTCATGCAATAAATTTGACCATCATAACGCATACATAGTATATGATGCATTTCAATGATTGACCGGTCGGTAGCTGAGTAGACAAACGCGTCGGATTCCCACCTGGGTGTCGTGGGTTCAATTCCTCTGCTGGCTAAGACCTCCATCATTACACAAGTAACGTTCTCCGCTTATTATGATGGTAGTAGGAGTTTTTCGAATATTGTCAGGTTATTCGTAACCAGGGAAAGCCTGTCTTTTTAAGTAAAACAAATACTATTGGTTATTGATTTGGTTAAGTCAGCTAGCATCGTATTTTAATAGCTATTAATTATTATTATTATTTCAATTAATTTAAAAATAATTTAAAGAGACAACGCACCAAAAAAGTAGTTAGATATATTACCTTTTTTTTAAATGCTCGGTAGATATTACAAATTTATATTTAAGGTCACCTTAGCTGGTGGCTTAAAAGATAACATCCGTTTTTGCGTTGCGTTCTTGAAACCATGCATAATATTTATTGAAATGCATATGAGAATAATGTTATATAATTTGTACACTGGTTCATAATTGACGTAAGAGCGGCGAAACAGAAGTGAAAATAAGACGTGAAGAAAGACGCTATGCAAAATGACAAATATATAGAGTGACGGAAGGACTCTCAGTGCATTCGAAAATAAAATGATAGACGTCCTTGAGATGCGGTGTTTTTAAATTCAAATGATACCGTCATACCAATATATCGTTCCTGGGAGAACTTCCAAACCGAAAACTATAGCTTCAAGAATATCATGAACACTGGCAAAGTAGACGGCGGTAGAAGCAGAAGAAAGTTTTCACCGATTTTCTGGACAGATAGAGTTTCATGAGCTACCGAAGCAATGGTAATTAAGGTTCCTTATTTAGACCACGAGGGGTGGTGAAGTGTGCTTGATCAGAACAATTGACGCAAGAGTTACGATTCACACCATTAACAGATAAAAATCAAGAAGAAAAATTGCATTAAATTGTCGCAAAAATATTTGTAATTTCACAAAGCTGACCACTTTTCCACTTACTACCGTTCTGGTATCTGTCCGTGACATTATTACGTCTTGTATCGCCAACTGATTTTTTTCCAATTTCAACTAATAGATTGCGTCTGGCGGGGTCGATGAACCAGCCTGCGTCTCTGTCTCTCCCGCAGGCTGCCCGCCCGCCCCATCCCCCTCCCTGTCCCGCCGGCAGGGTACTCCGAACACTCTGCGTCTGTTGTTTCCCAATCTATTTGGTTAAGAGCCCTATTGATACCTGCCAATACGACCTTCCGGTGACGGCCTTTGCCGGTTTACGTCGTTTGACGTCGGAGAACTCTCAGCCATTGGGAAAATTAATTGAAATGCACTCAAATAACCAGAAAATCCTGCACTCTTGTTTATTGGAAAGTTTATGTATTTCAAATTAAGAACATCCAATATTATGCACGATGATGTTTATATTTGAATTTCACCTAACACTCATTATACTTGCTAAAAACCCGACAAATGAATGCTGGTTAAATACAATAATTTATAAAATATTTAAGTATACGAAAAATGTTACCTTGTAAAACAGAGGTAATATTCTTAAAAAAAACCAATACGATATGAAACAAAAAACTTTTTTATCAGGTAATTAATAATATTAGTAATTAATTTTTCCAGTAGTCCAATATTTAATACATTTTCCGTAAACTCATAAAATTCACCATTGTTCTTTAATCATCTTCTCAGTTGACGTTTTGTCACTTTCATTTCATATCATCTGTCTCTTTCTCTCTGTTTCTTTGTTATAATTGAAATGTTAATCTATTGTTTTTTCACAGTTCTGTTATTTTATTTTTATATTTTGTTATCCTCTGTATGTATATATAACCGCGCACTTTGTATATTTTGTTTGGTTTAAATTTGTACCCTGATAACGCTTAGGCTAAGCTAAACCGGTCGGTAATAAAAATTACAATAATATCCGTGGTCTCATACAAAGTTATTTTTTTATTTCATTTCATTTTATTTTTTGCTAGTTATTATAAATTTACATTCTTACTTCAGTTTAGTTTACTTAACACTACCGTTACGAAGGGGGGTTCTAATGTCATCCCGAATCAGTGGCGGCTTGTGGCTTTTTAGTGTGCTAGAGTGGCAAGATTGTAAAAAAACGTCATTATTGATGTTGTTGTAGCCGAAAACAATTTATTTATTTTTTCAAAATTTAAATTTTTTGTATGAAGATTTTTCAGAAATCCGTGCAGTGCACCACCAAAACTGAAAAATCCTAAAAATCTTAATACAAAAAAAAAACATTTTCGGTTACAACAATACTAACTTTGTTGTATTTTTCAATCTTAGCTAGAGAGCACACTAAAAACTCACGAGCCGCCACTGCCCCGAATGAGATTTTTTTGCGATATCTTGGATAAAGATTACTGAAATATTATTAACAAAGTATTACCGAAAAACAAACTACCTTAGATTATGTCATAAAAACGCTTTAAAAAGCAAGGTCAAAAGGGGCAACTACGTCACCCTCCTTCGGCACGTACGTTTAATTTTTTGCTTTCAGGTACGAAAGGGTCAATTCGCAAAAAAATATGGTACAATCATTGTTATTAAAAAAAATATTTAAATCCTTACAACCTTAATAAAAAGATACTTGAAGGATATACTCCAAAGGCAGTTTAACCATAAAATTTCTCGTGATTTTGGTGAATTGCTGATAAAAAAGGCTACTCTGGATCTTGAATCAAAACTTAGACCAAGAATATTAACTATCCGAGAGATGGTAAAAAACCTAATCTAAATTTATTAATTAGAGGAAATAATCATCATAACCACCATGACGACGTCACTTTCAATAATTAAATAAAGTGTTTTATCTAAATTGGACAATTGTGTACCGTAAGTGAATTTTACTCACGGTACATAATTGTTAGGAGAACAAATTTATATATTTTTAGCATGTTTGGTACAAAAAGGTTTTTACTCTTTCAAATCATAACCATATTAAGATTAGTTTGACTTTTCATTTAAAATTATTTTTTAAATTTGTTAAGGACAAACCAAAGTCTAAACCAACATCGTGATAAGTCACAGCCGTGTAATCTTCATATTAAGTTAAGTTGAGGCAAGAATGCAAGGCTGATGTGAGCGTAATGAATAAGATCAAGAAAAAGGACGCTTAGATGATTTGGGCAAGTAGAGCGTCTGAAGGAAGAAAGGAGTGTGAAAAGGATATATGATGCGAAAATGAATGGAAGAAGAAGTCGAGGACGCCCGAGAAAGACATAGCGTGATCAAGCAAATCAAATACTTGAATCGGGTCATGTGAAGAGTCAGAATAGAAAAAAGAGTATGTATGAGACGATGTATGAATGTAAATGAAGCAAGGAGTGTGTGCCAAGACAGAGTTGTATGGCGGTCCGTCCTCTCTGCCTACCCCTGCGGGGAAACGGCGTGATGGTTAGTTAGTAAGGTTAAAGCTTATTGAATTATAGTGTTTGGTTATTTTTTCGATTGATTTGTTTTTTCTTTGCGTGTTAACCCGGTAGGTACTCTTAGGTTGGTGTATCTCTGTGGTTGTAAAATGAATTATCTTTCAGTTCTACATCTCGTCAGCCTCTACAAGTTTTAGAGTGGTAGATACTCTACGTGTCGCCCTAGTGAATGCCCACCATTCGGAATTAAAACGTTGCTTAAAATGGCTTTATCCGCCGTGTTCGGTGACCAGATCCGAATGGCCAGATACTTTCTAACTCTTCCTCATCTCTTTCCCCTCCCCTGTACCTTCAGCCTCACAACATACCCCTATTCCGGATGCCATAGTTCAACTGGCTCTAAATGGGAGCAGTTGAGACTCTTGTGCGGTATTCACGTAAAAATAGTGTAGAGACTAGCGATGGGAAAAGCTTCACAGATTTATGAATGCTTCACGAATTGCTAGTTCTTCAAAATGAACCCTTCACGGTGAACAGTTCAATCGAAGTAACAGATCAATCGCAGAATTCCTCGTCGGGGGGGGGTTGCTAGCGATAAATGTACCAAATAATAGTCACGTTTTTTTCTTAATAGTTTTATTTGGGACAGCTCTCCCTACCACATAACACACTCCTCCTTTATTATATAGCAAAAATTATGCCGTGTAGAAAAACTACTTCTTTCTTTCTTCTATGTGTGTGTTGATAAATTGTCTATTACTAGTTTCTTGTCTATTGTTTATATATGACAGCTGCCCATATGTTTGAATTGTTGGCGGTATCATGCCTTAAAAGGAATGATGTACAGCAAAGCAAAATGTAGTAATGTAAAGCAAATGTAGTAATTGCGAAATTTCCAGTTTCTGTAAGAGCGATGTGAACGTTTTTCAGGGCTTGAGGTACAATTTGAATATTTCTTACTGTACACAGTTTGACAGTTTGGTTAGCAATAGGGTGAATATTGCGCAAATGACGATTCATATTACAGGCATTGCCTCCCTTTATGGATATAACCTTAGAGTATACAAGAGGTAGCAGCCAAAGCCAGTGAAGTCAGTTTTGGACTTGTTTTTGATGATTTTAACATGACTCGGCGCAAATGGGCGTGGCTAAGACTAAGGCTACGGTATTTATACATCCATTCATATCACATATCGACATAATGTTTTTGTGTATTCGTATAGCCACTTTTTCACAGTATTTTCACCAACAAAAATATAGCATCTAACCTAAAAAACCGTTTAGTTGTGTCAAGTTTAGTGGCAAAATAAAAAATGTGGGCGGAGTCCCGCCGTTAACCAGCGAAAATAACCAGCTTAAGATCATTACGACAGTATTTAGAAGCAGTCCAAGAAATTTGTTGTCTCTTTCTCTCTTATGGTGTACGATGTAAAAACTCGGAAAAAGTGATTTATTACAATTTCGGATGGGTTGGGTAAAACAAATTAGCTATCCCTCCATATATTGTTACTTCAAGGATATAACTTTAGAACAAAAGTTGCATTTGGCCTGGTAAACCCCAACTTCCTTAAAATAAGCCCATATTTCACTTTTCTTTCTCGTTGAACGGCCATCCATAATTTTAGGTAGAGATTATATAGTCCTATAGACAAAACAAGCACAGAAATCATAAGCAACTGTCACGGGTACGTTCGAGGGAACGGATAACTAAAAAGATACTTCATTGCTTCATTCATTCTTCGAACTTTTTTTTTTTTTTTTTTTTTTACATGAATACCGCACAAGAGTCTCAACTGCTCCCAACCGTCTAGAGCCAGTGAGACTATGGCATCCCCAAATTGGGTATGTTGTGAGGCTGAAGGTAGTGGGGAGGGGAAGGAGATCGGGAAGAGGAAGGTTGGGAAGTGCCTGGCTATTCAGATCTGGTCACCAAACACGGCTTAAGCCATTTCAAGCAACGTTACGATTCTGAATGGTGGTCTTTCACCAGGGCGATACTTAAAGTATCTACCACTCTGGAACGTGCCGCAAATATACTTGTTATTATTTTTATATGAATTAAATGTGTTATGACACATATTAATTAAATAAAAGTTATTGGCGCACGCCGGGTTTGAACCCGCGACCTTTGGATTCATAGTCGAGCGTCTTACCACTCGACCATGGAGGCCGTCAAACTAAAATCGAAGGAAGAAGGGAATGAACAATTGAACTGTGGATGATGCAATATTTCAGTCTTTCGAACGAATGAAAAATTGAAGTTCGAAGTAGATGCCATAGATCGTTCAATCGGAAGTACCAACTTAACCAACTTCAATTGAAATATTTGTTCAATGAAAAGTGAATGAAGTTGGGACTGCTGTCAAAAGAAATACTTCTTTGAAACAGTTCTTTCAAAACTGTCACAACGCTAGTAGAGACACTCAATAAAATAATTGGATTAATTATATTTCATTAGAGCGAGATATTTTTTTATGGCGAAAGTTGAAAAACGTACAACTAAACTTTTGTTTGATTTGAAAAGGTATGACAACCACTCTTCATCATATTAATATCCATCATTCACCAGGGTATAATGTGCTTTCAGTAACGTCTAGGTAAGAGATCACAATTCGGAATGGAAAACGAATTATTACTTTAGCTGTGTCAAGTGCCCAAATCTGAATAAACGACTTTCCGAACTCTTCGCCGGTTCATTATTTTTAGTCCCATAAGATTCCCCGAATGAGGATTCCACTGTTCCATTGACTCTGAGCATTTAGGTCTATCATGTCATATCACAAAACAGGTATCAGAACCTGTGAGCTTTCTGCATTCCCTTAAGGAGTATACCGAGATTTTGTCTGGTTGTGCTCGTATATATTTTTTAAATATCTGTTTTAATATTTACTCGCAAATCAAATTATATACCATTGAGGGGTGATCGATAGCAATCATTCTCAATAAATACTTTCTTTTATTATCCACTTGGCTACTTTTTCCCACCGAAGGAAAACTAAAATAACTAAAAGTCGAAGATCTTATTGCTTATAAAAAAAACGTATCTCTATTTCCGAGCCATCGTGAAAGAGCTTTGCTAGCTTTGAAGGTGCCATTTATCCAAGCCAGAAAAGTCGAGCGGAAGGGGAAAGTGATTGAAGAGATTAAAAGTTTAATAAGCTTTACCGACTGCAGCTATTTTATATGCACGTTGCACTTGCAAAACATCGTAACAGTTCCGAGCAATATGCAATGGGATTAAGTACTCTTTTAGAGCAAAATTTAAGCTTTTTATTTATGACAAGCATTTTAAAGTTTTATTTAATCGTTGTATGTAAAATTTATCATCCAAAGAACATCAATGATATCATCTTGGAGTAATAATATACATGGAGAGGTACTTTTTCAAAACAGTGTAGTCAGTATTGTTGATTTTTATACTGAGTCGATAGAAAAGAGACAAAGATATATGAAAGAATGTTGGATAACCTATTAGTTACCGCCCACATGGAATTCGGACATTTTTAATATACATATTTGAACACAATAATTAAATTAAACAAAACAATATCAATACACCATTAAAATTATTTTTAAAGTCAAAATATCACACTACCACTAATAACAGAAAGTTTGCTCAAATAATGATGGAAGCTTTTTGATGATTTAATATCTTCATATCATTAAAAATAGGAAAATTCTAAAGTTCTGTCAAAAATATTTAAAACTGTTGAAATACCTCTGAAAAGTAGTGTTTTATAACCTTTGTTTGGTCTTATTTGAACATTCAAGCATAGCGCATATCACCATCAAGTTTGATTTATTTGTATAACCACTGCAAGTTTTTTAACCAACACAAATAAAGGAAATAACCTCAAAATCCCTTGACGTAATTTATGCGACTCGATGATATAAAGTTAGCGCGGACGGAGAACATTTTTACATACTTAGAAGTGAGGCAATATTATGTGAAGACTTTTCTTGTCTCTTTCTCTCTCATGGTTTATAATGTAAAAAACCCGGGTAAAGTGATTTATCGCAAATTTGTATAGATTGGGTAAAAATATTTAGCTCTCTCTCCATATATATTCTTACTCTAAGGATATGATCGATATTTCGATGTTAAGGTTGCATCACTGTTTACTCGTGGAACATGAAAGGAAGATAAAGGATATATATTTAATATGCAAGTATTTTTTATGTCGATGTTGGTAAAGTCTTCTGATAAATTAATCTAATATCTATAAACAAGGTCTATTTTCGAATTCTAACATGGATTTACGATGCCTCGTTTGCCAAAGTATAAACTCTGAGACCGCAAGAGGTTTTAGAAAATGCAAGGTTGCTTATAACTTTTTTATGAACGCACATTAGGTTCAAAGTATTTGGTACTTCGCCTCGAAAAACAAACAAAGCTAAGCCAAATAGTCTACAAAGTGATATTGCACTTGTAGCAAAGTGCCACACGATTTATAATACACGATACTTCCATCAACCAATAGCCCATTTGCGGCTCGAGTTTATGAAAGATTATGAATAAATAACCAGAGTGTGTCTGGAACTGAAACACACTACGGCAGAGGATTGAAATAGTTCTGATAAAAAAAAAATAGAAACTTAAATAACGATATTTTTCAAATCAGTCTATGCAGCGTAGGGATTATGAATTCGACTTCGATCTAAAGGTTTGAGATTCAAATCTCACAGCATCGTGTACATTGGCATAGATTTTTCCTATAATATTGATGTTTTGTAAAATGCTAATAAAATATCTTGACGATTAACATGAATTATGTTTTTACATCACTTTTATGACGCGTGCTTAATATTTGTACATGGTTGACATTCAATGTTCAATAGCTCGACTGCGGAATGATTTGGCAGCCTCCGTATTTCCTACCTCCTTCAACATGGGTATCTTCAAGACCCAGGTTCACTCCTTCCTTTCCTCAAAAGACCCTCCACACAGTATCCCCAAAGACGACATAGGCCCTGGGGGAAATAATCTCCCTCAAGGCTTCCTGTATGAAATTAATGTAAAAAAATGTTCTTACTACGGTTGTGTGGTTAAATAGAGTTTTATTTTTTATGTAATAATAATACTGTTAAGCCGATTTTAATTATGAATGTAAAATATCTTAAAACATTTTTGAATTTTCTCATCTTCAAATAATAAATAGCAACTACGCATTTCTTATTGCCTTGCATTTTAGTTTATTTGACCAGTTAGAAGCTAGTAGACAAACTCATTGGATTCCCACCCGGGCATCGTGGATTCAATTCCTCTGCTAGCCAAACAAACAAAGTCCAACATTTCACAAGCGACAGTTTTCACTTATCCAGATGGTAGGAGTTTTGCAAATATTTTCAAGTTATTCGTAACCCGGAAATGTTTGTCTTTCTTAATTAATTTTTTAATTTACGATAAAAAAAACTAAAAATATTTACATGCACGTTAAGTGAGTTTAAGATTTAATTCAAGATATCACAGGATTGTCAATTTTATTCATATAACAAGCACGTCGATTCTAATCATAACTTCTACCCAAACATAAAAAAAAATATGTTTTACGTTAAAAATTATCTGCGAATACACACCGTAGATATTTACAAGCAAATGAAATAAAAATATTCCTAATTCTCCTTCCTTTAGAGTGTGATTATGCTCTACCCACACGGTTTTGTTTTCCATTCCATTCCCGCTCTAATATTTCCCAGAAATTCGAGTCTGGAAACTTTTTGAAAGTCACTGTATTATAATCTGAAAAAGGTTCTTTTGATCGCTATCCAGAGACTTAAATTTAAATAATTTATTAAAAACAGTGAACTACATAATGTATTTGCATATTATCAATGCCCAATAATTTTATATCATTTTTCTTTGTGATCGACCGTATTCATGCATTAGACATTGACTATCATGGCTATCATATAACTTCGGGTTAGTAATGGGTGAATTATCCTAGGTGATTTGCATTTCGAAATGGATTCAAATTACTATTTGAAATTTATGGGAACCGTAGACGTAGATATATTAAAAAAAAAAACACATTTGATCAAAAGTTTATCAAGTTTTATAACAGCCTCCGGAACTAATTCATGTGGATCTCGTGTCTATATATAATGTATGCCATACAACTCAATCTTGGCACATACTCTTTGCTTCAATCATATTCATATATACTATTCTGTTATTCTGACTCTTGACATGGCCCAACTCACGGATTTGATTCACTTGATCGTGACATGTCTTCCTCGGACGTCCCTGATTTCTTCTACCATTAACTTTCGCGTCAAATATTATTTTTCCACTCCTTTCTTCGTTCCTTTGCTCTACATACCCAAACCATATAAGCGTCCTTTTCTTAATCCTATTCATTACGCTTGCATCAGCTTTGCATTCTTTCCAGATATCCACACCTTTAACATGGTCATACATGTTTTTAATGCACATACGCCTCAGGGATCTCATTTCTACAGCATTTACTAATAAAATTACTCATCTGTTACCTACCTACTTTGCATCAAATAATGTTTTGTATCAATTATTTAATTAATTTCATATGAATAATAACTCAAACAACCGTAGAAATGTCACAAAAATTTTCGAAGATCAGTCAAGATCTCTTGATTAACGAACAAATATATATTTAAAACAGCAGTATATGACTTTAATAATTTATTTAGGCATCAAAATGTTTGGGCTTTCAACTAGTATAAAATTGGGCATAAAGCAGAATTTCAATTAGGAATTTAAATTATTAGAGACATCTTGTTTAGACTGCTTTGAATTATAACGGAATTTTAATAATATCCATTAAACTTTGGCCATTCTCTACAAAAGATCGCAGACTTTGCTCTGATCTCGTTCTGTTTCTTTGTAAATTACTTGTTACGTGCTTCGCCATTTTAAAATCTCTCAGAACGATACTAGCTAATTTGCGTTTAGAATTATTAATTAAAACTTTAAAGTTTTCAATTTAATTTTTACAGCTTGCATAAAATAAAATGCCTCAAGGTGAATTCTTTAAAATTATGGTAACCGTCTTGAAATTACAATTTTTATGTTGTTTTAATATTACTTTCAGCTATTTATGATACTTTAAGGAATGATGCAATGAACTATGGATAGGATTATGAACTTGACATTTTCAGTGTTTATAAACTTACCAGTTGTAATACACGTAAAAAATATGTTTAAGAAGAATTTATTTTATGCCCGATAGATGGGACGTTTAACTGTCAATTGATCGGATCAAGCACGTTAAACGACTCCCTTTTTAAACACATTATGCGCAGTGAAAGGTATTTCCTACAAAGGTTATGAATTAAAACTTTAAATTGAAAAAAATGTGAATTGCCGTGGTGAAATAATCATCGATTAAATAAATGAAAATGGTTGAATTCTTTAACTTTTCATTTTAGTAACATGTTTTCCATTCCAAAAAATATGCTAATAAAGTCGTAGCTTTAAACATGAGGAAAAACAAGTGTAGAAATATTATATTTCGGGCGTCCAAAAGTGCAAATGTAGCCGTTACAACCGTCGTACGTACGCGTAGATTCGTAAATACAAGCAAACTGGGAAAATAGATACGTTAAAAATGGGAAAATATAAGCAGACTGAGAAAATTACCTCTCTCCATGGCTCTTGAGCACTCCCCGGAGAGGAATGCGAAGAAAACTGAACGAGCATTATATTATATGTACCTTCATATAAAGCGCCATACGTTACGCTTATTTGAGGCGTTTTATATTATTTTCTCGGTAAATATAATTATTTATAATTGATGTCTAAGAGCTCAATTAGTAAAACAATGTTCTCGTGAATAGTGTTTTGCTATATAAAAACCCAGGTAGTATTATCATAATTAAATTACTGGCTGATGTTATAATTTGCCTAACTTCCAAGAATTTTATTTTAAGGCAAAGCACCCAAAATGGAGGCTAAACGTCACTTTGTAGCTTTCGAAAACAAGCAATACTACACATGATTTATCTGTAAATTTAGGAAAATGTCTAAAGTTTCCAGTGAATAAAAATTTAAAGCTGTAATAATTTGAAATCAATAAAAACTAACTAAAAGGTGCAGTTAGAAAACCAACGCAGCCATTTTCGAACGTTTTACCTAAAATTTCAGTATGCATTTCATAAATAATATAAAAGACCACAGTTAAAAAATTCTATTCACTGGAAACTTTAGACATTTCCCTTTCCACTAGTATAAAATCAACAAATAAATCATTTGTAGTATTCCTCGCATTGGAAAGCCAACAAGTGTGCATTTTTTGGTGCTGACCCTTAAAGATGTTATATATTTTCATAAATTATACTGCGAAAGATGATAAAGAGATTACAAAAAAAAAAATCTAAATAAAGAAAAAAGTAGATACTCTCAGTATTGCCAAGGCTACCATTAAGAGTTAAAGCGTTGCTTGAAATAGCTTTGGCTATGTTTGGTGACTAGATCTGAATAGACAAGTACTCGCCTAACCTTCTTTTTTTCCATATCTTACCCATCTCCATCCTCTTTAGCCTCACAACATATCCCAACCGGGGATCAATCGGGAATGATATAGTATGTCTGGCTCCGGATAGCTGGAAATCTTGTGCGGTGTTAACATTAAACAAAAATAAAACATTTTTCTTTCAATTAATACAGGCAACCAATGTAATAAACTGAATGATTCTATGTATATCTTTCTGTTAGTCAAAACATCAACATTCATCGAGTTTGTTTAGGGTAAAATGATAATACTTTTCCCAGAAGCAAGCTCGACTTCTCGACTGGTCTCGGATCCGTTCGGCCACGGAGCCTGCGAACCTGGCCGGTGGCGAATCGCATTTATTGCATATAACGACCGTAACTTTTTACCTTTCTTGGAATTTTTGTCGCCTTTTTCAATTTTTTCAGGGCTCTTAAAGACAGGGCACGTGTTAAATTGACGCTTTTAATAATTTTATGAGATATTTACAAGAGTTATAATTATATGAAGTTTGAACAGTTTCGTAAAATTAATAACGCCAGGTTCGTTTGGATGGTAATGATATTTTTTCAACGGCTAACTAATTTTACTTTTTCAATTTTTTTTGCAAGGAACTTAAGACTTTTTTAGATATCTGCTTTTTAAGCCTCGGCACCCAAAAATGGCGCTAAAATTCACTTTTTGGCTTTCTAATACAAGCAATAACGCACTTTTTTTTTATTTTGCAGAACTCCATTTTAATTTTTAGGAACAGACAGTTTGATAATGCCCTCAGAAGGCGAAACAGCTGTCACGCGTAAAAATAATTACATCGCAGAGCTTTTAACTAAAATCCGTTTTTTTTTTTTTTTTTTTTTTTTTTAAATTAAAATAATAATAATTATTGTTTAAATAAAAGTAAAAAACCTAAACATTAAAATAACGCACATGATTTACCTGTAAATTCTAGATAAGCAGCTAGG
Organism: Drusus annulatus; assembly: GCA_022651775.1. Taxonomy (NCBI): domain Eukaryota; kingdom Metazoa; phylum Arthropoda; class Insecta; order Trichoptera; family Limnephilidae; genus Drusus; species Drusus annulatus. The sequence continues at coordinate 436,017 of JAGWCC010000315.1, read as the reverse complement.
AAAATATCTAAGGTTTCCAGTGAATAAAAATTTTAGGCTATAATCTTTTAAATTCTATGAAAAACCTACTAAAATGTCAGTAAAATGTGCAGTTTTAAAACCAGAGTATCATTTTTTGAGCGTTTTACTTAACATTCAGAATGAATTTCATGAATAATTTAAAATATTACTTTTTAAAAATTGTATTCACTGTAAAACTTAGATATTTGCTTAACTACCCATATAAAATTAAAAGATAAATCTTTTTGAGTATTGCTTGTATTAGAAAGCCAAAAAGTGTGTATTTTTAGGTGCTTATCCTTAAGAAATCATATAAAAAACAATGAATTCACAGTGACAACATTTGTTAGCTTTTACGTATCTAATTATACCGCTTTAAGAGAAATATTACAGTAAAGTCATTTTCCTTAATTAGGAGACAATAAGTGTTGAATAAAAACTTTTAAAACATACATTTACTTAGGTATGTTTTAGCTCTTTTTATTATTTATATTTTTGTAACTGATAATTTGCGGTGTAATTCCATTTTAATATGAATAAATGATTTTTAAAAAACCCTTATTTCCACTTATTTATTTTTGACCGGACCGGTTAACCTTGCAACAGGCATCTTCAGATTGGTTAAATTTGAAGTAAATCTATGGAATATATACCATTTACGTCCGGAATGGACGCGATTAATTTATTGATCAAAAATAAATAAGTAAGAATTAGTAATAAGGGGTTTTTAAAATCATAAATTCATGTTATGTTCCAGCTAATCAACAAGCAATATCTAGTCGTTGAAAGCTTTCTAAGTTCAAAGATTTATTAAGCTTGTTTGTTAATAAATAAGTTTTTTATATGGTTAATTACATTTGATTACATGTGCTTAAGTTAGAGATAATAAAACAATTATAAAATTAATTTCAAACTAAAATAACAGGTGTCACCTAATTTAAGCCGAAAGTATAATACACCGTTATTTTAAGATTGGTTCTCCCTGGTTCCTTGTTCGTAAATACAGCCTTCTCTTCCAGTTATCAGTAGCATGCAGCAAGGTCTGGTCGCCGAAAGGTTTATGGATATTTTCAAAAATATTCGGGTGAAATTTTTACAGAGCGCTAATGTCGCTCGTAGATAGGGGTAGGTGTCTACCCCGTCTACTGTCTCGTGGATAGCAAACTCGCTGCCTCCCCTCGCCAGCCCGCTGCACAAGCCTTCGAATCGCAACATTATCTGGCCAAAAATACGAGAAAATGTGGTAGTCAAATCGAATTCAAATCATTATATCGTTGCCGGATAGGCAAAAAGGCTGAAGCGCCATTTCGGGAAGTAAACACCAGAGCACTTTAATGTATTTGTTTGTTTTACAATAAAACTCACGAGGCTTCAATACATGGTTGAATTTTGAAAAAATAAAGTTAACTCAGGTAACTCAATGCTTTCACTGAGTTACCTTTAAGCGACATAAAAGTCCCAAACTTGTACAGCTTGAGCCGAGCTTCCTCCCAAATGGTAAATATATTTGATTGATATTAGAATTAAATTTAAAGCATTAATTTTTTTTTTATATTTAAATAATTTCAATAATCAACAACACAAATATTAAACAGAAAAAAGAAAAAAAAAACAAAATTGAAAAAATAATATCAATAAACTTTAATTAAAAGTATGAGATCGATTAAAAATGTCGGTTTCTAATAAGATCCCAATGACTGAATTGGTTAAAGTATTACTCCCGGATAGAGTAGAGGATCCGAGTTCGAGTCTCGGTTGTGACCACTGTCTTTTTATTTTTGGCTTTTTCTATTTCATATTTATGTTGTTGATTATTGATATTATTTCAATATTTTTTAATATATTTTAGATGGCTGTAGGGCCACAAAGAATTAAACGAGAGTCAGCGTATTCGATGCAGAGAAAAATAACTGCATAATTAACTCGTTTTAAGCCATTTTGCCTGTCCATTCAATTCAACTACATATACTTTAAAAAAAACATCACAATTTTTAAAGCGTTTTTAAAGATGTGTAAAAAAAATTACATAGTATGTGCAACAAACAGAGTACAAAGCATATATTTAAACAAGAGGGAGATACGTGATAAAAAAGATGAAAGATGGATGACAAATATATTTAATTTAACAAAATACACCACGTTACTAAAAATATTTAATTTATTAATAATGTTTGTGAATATACATTTTATGTTCTCGGTGAAGTACTTTTCTTACTTTTTATAAATTAAACTAAAAAGTTTATGAATTACATTACGGTGAAGTAATAAAATGTAACCAACTCGTTAATATAATAACCTAATATTAACAATTCTTACATTTATTGTTTTATTTTTTACTTATGTATTTTCTTTATTATTGTGTATATATGTATTACAACTTTTATTTTATTTATTATTATCAATTATGGAATGTATAGCATTGTATTACTCTTGCATTCTAGAATAAAACTTTTGTTATTAATATTATTAAAAGTACACGTTTTTTATAAGTGCTGCCAAAACTTGATCACGTGTGCTTAATCAGAACTATGTGAGTACACCCTTAAGGTGATATCTCACAAAAATGGCGTTCCATAAATTATCCAGGTATTGTTAATATGATTATTCACTTAATTACTAACAACGATTATTTTCAAAATTTTTGATGTGCACGTGGTTGAATATAAGAATAATTTATTTTTTTAACATCTCATTTATCTTTTTCACAAATATTTTTGTCCGGGTAAAGTAGCGGCCAGGGCCTTACGTGCTGCCGGGTACCCGCTAGACCGCTCCCAGATACCCGTTGGATAGGTGTCCCTGGTCGTTATGGGAATATGGGATACTTTACGGCCAGTGAAATATATTGTGATGACGCTACGAGGAGAATTTCTCGCGAACTGTGTGCACTATCGTGGTAATATGTAAGCGCGTCATAAAACGTCTGCTTCTATTATTTATTATTTTATTATTGCTTCGGGTGTATCACGATATCATGAAGTCAGCTTTTTCAACACAACGTTAAATTGAAATAACTGATGTGCATGTTGATACAGTTGTTAGTTTGACGGCCTGCGTGGTCGAGTGGTAAGACGCTCCACTGCGAATCCAAAGGTTGCGGGTTCAAACCCGGCTTGCGAAAATAACTTTTAATTTTATAATTAAAATTAACTTTAAAGCTTTTATGCTTAATAACATCTTTGATATTAATTATTGAAATAATCTTCTAATAAAAAGTCAGAAAATAAAAGAAGTAACGGTTGCGACCGAGAATTGAACTCGGAACCTTTGGTCTATCTGAGAGTAACTTTGCAAATTCAGCCACCGAGACCTTATTAGAAACTGGCATTTCAATCGATTTCATACATCATAAAAAATTATGAATATTATTTTTCAACTTTTATTCAATTAAAACGTGTCATAACTGATAATATATAAAATAATAATAATATCTAGTATATTTGCGGCTCATTCCAGAGTGGTAGATACTTAAGTATCGCCCTGGTGAAAAACCACCATTCAGAATTGAAACGTTGCTTGAAATGGCTTTAATCGTGTTTGGTAACCAGATCTGAATAGCCAGGTGCTTCCCACCTTCCTCTTCCCCATCTCCTTCCCGTTCCCTCTATATTCAACCTCACAATATACCCCAATTGGGGATCTCATAATCTCACTAGCTTTAGACGGTTGGGAGCAGTTGGGACTCTTGTGGAGAATTCACTATAATTTATTTTTTTAAACTCGTTCTGACAAATGCGTCAAGTTCCCACATTCCCAACCAGTTGTAGAAGGTTCATTTCATCTGCTAGAAAGTTATTCATCATTACAGAAACAACATTTCCGCTTACTATGATGGTATATAATTATATTTTTCAAATATTGTCAAGCTATTCGTAACCCGGGAATTTTTGTATTTCTTTGCATAAAATAATTATAATATTCAGAGAAAATAAAAAAACACAAAAATTGTAATAATCATGCTCAACGGAGTTTTTTTCTTTAAAACCTTCGAAAGGCGCTCCAGCCGTAATGAAAAATTGAAATACCACGCTTTAGATAAGAAGTTGATGTTATTCCAAAATATTCACAATCGTCAGAGTATTAAAACAACTTATTTAAATATTTTCCAAGAAAGCAACCAATTACTTTTGGGTTTGACGTTATAAAAGAAATGAAAACCAATCATCCGTTTCTGGTAAATGTTGAAAGTCAACAATTTTTTATTGTATTAAAATGATAATATACTACAAAAAAAAACTTGATATATTATTTCTAAGGAGTTAAAAAAAACTGATTTCGGGCAGTTCAATGTAGGGAAGGGAGGGAGTTGGGGAATTCAATATTCAATTTTGTTTAGACAGTTAGCTTAAGTAGGACACTCGGCCTAACAGTTGGACGGACCCAGTTCAAAACAGATAGCGAGTATCGACTTATATACCTTTGTTTATACCTAGTAAAATTTTATGAAATTATTTTTTAAATAAATTAAAACACTACTTCAACATTATTTGTGTATCTGTTAATAAGATATATCTATCCTAATTTATTCCAATTTAGAATTTTCAATAACCGATATTTTTTCCTTAAACGTAATAAGATGAATGCCTACAATACGTACGTAATTCCAATAGATACATTTTACTTCCTCTTTGGTTTAATTTCATTTTGAAATTAGAACGAATCTTAAAGCACGCTAAAGGGCAAAGCCAAGTTTCCGTAAAATTTAAAGAGCTCGTCAGAGTAACTAGTCGGTAATACGCAATCTACACTTTGGCATATAAATTCGCAAATTAAAATCGCTGTAGCATCCACCTTCCATGAAATAACTGCCAGAAAAAGGCCTCCACGTTCCATGAATTTCTGCCAGGATTTAAAAGATTCCAGTGGCGTACCATATATTTTTAATACTTTATGACAACAATTTATGATTTACATAACATAGTTTATTACTTTAGTTGCGTGTTTATATGGTAAAGATTAACTTTCAGTGTTTAAATGGTTTTTATATATTGATTGAACATTTTTTTTGCAATAATCTATGTAGTAGCTTATTAATACATAATATGAAGTTTTGATATAATAAATCCTTTGTTACTTATTTGGTTGTACAAGTGATTGCCGCACTACGCCATAATACGTACAACACTATTACGCATGGACGTCACTTATAAAAATCGGCGCAAAATAAAGAAACTGGGCGGTGCGCAGCCCATCGAAAAACAACTGATAACAGCTTGTCGAAGAATTTTAACAGAGTTTTCTTAAGGAAGTGATTAACGATATTAACAGGTCCGATCCAATAGGTCAAAACCCTGAAATTTTCTGGAGGAATTCTAAAGAAAAAAAGGTGTTATCTCGAAAAAATGAACAGCTGAAGAATCGCAACTACATCAAGGTGCTCAAACTGGCCGGCAATACCGCCAGGGACAACAAGACGACCAAGATCATTTTCCGCCATATACAGCACGCCATACACTATGACGAAGACTCCTACCAGGTGTTCTACAGCAAGCCCATCGAAAAGGAGGTATTCTGCCTAACATCCCTAATTTGTGAATTAGTGTTCTCTCCCTCTCATATAAAAAACGCATTCCTTAATAGTAGGAAGTGTCTTGTGTGATTATTTTTATTATTTACAATCAAGGATCCCCCCAAATATGATTGAGATAACATCCCTTATTCCTGAGATGGAGTGCCTATGTTAAATTTGATGCCCAACATTACATTTGGCATTACGATTTATTCAAACTTACTCAAACCTTTAGAAACTTGCGAAAAGTTAATGACCAAATATTTGAAGTTAAAAAACGTTTTTTTAGAAAAAATATTCGAAGTCAAAAAACGGTTTTTGGGAAAAAATATTTTAAGTTAAAAAACGGTTTTTAAGAAGAAAAAAAACTTATTTAACCAAATGGAAAAAATATGGAGTCGTACCTTAGTTCAGTTCAATTAAAATTTCAAAGCTCCGTGTAAAGGTATGTTACCAACTAAAAATATAGTTTAGTTGACCTACAAATTCCAGATTAATCAAACATGACGACAGAAATCATTGTTAGATAGTTTTTGCTACCATTTTTAAATTTTTTTTATTCTTAATAATATTACAAATTGCAAGTATTTTTTTTTCATTTTTTAGACCACTAAAAGCACATGCTAGTTTTGTGCCAGTCAGATCTCATTATAGATCTCATTTTGGATAGAAAGATATGATAATAAGATACGAACGCAAAACTTTTACTCAGAAAAAAATTGGATGCGTGCGAAATAAAAAAAACCCGCCCCTGCAATTCCAGTGAACCTTGACACTTGGGCCTGGGTGGCCGTTACCCAATTTGTATAATACTCTCCTTAACGCGAATAAACATGTCATTAGGCGTAACACTGCTCAGGGGAGAAGGGGTGTTAATTACACGGCCGATGAAGGGCTAAGTCAGTTGGGCCTAACGTCTCCAACTGCAAATACCGGGAGCGTAGACACCTCCTCGCTTTTATGCACTCCGCGGTCAAAAAAGAGAAGATTGAAGAAATACAATAGCTATTTTTTTAAAAATATATTTTTTGTATTTAGCATTGGTTATTATACTTAATTAGTTTTTTTTTTTAAGAAGTATGTATTTTTTGTTTATTTTTTAATGTACCATGTACTATCATATAATTCTCTCCCTTTTTTAACACACTATCATGTACAAATTTATTATAAAAGCCAACTAAGTAAATAAACAAATAAAGTAATAATTGGCTTTTCTTACCCCTTAAAATACCCTGAAATTCTTGAATAACTTCTGTAAATTTGAATTTGTTTTTTTCTAAAATGCCACCAATCACTGTATATTTATTTGGCATTACTACATACGCAAAAACAAAACGTTGTATAAGATCCTTTTGGATATTATTTTATTTTTTATGACCGACTATTTTTGCTTAGCCTAAGCGTTATTAGGGTACAAAATTAAACTAAACAACAAATACAAAGTGTACAAATACAGAGAGAAAGAGAAAGATAATATGAATTAAAAGAGAAAAAGTTTTTTTATTAGTTTTCTAAATTGAGTTATTTTGAAGGTATAATAGCTCTAAAATCCCCCATGTCTGCATATTTATTGGTTGGCAGTTAAACAAAGCAATCAAAGATGAATGCAATTCAGATTGAAAATCCCTCTCGGTGCTTCGTTCATTTGACTACCGACAACTGACTACTTACGTCATCAAGAAGGGAGAAGGAATTGATCTGAAGCGAAGTTTCACAGAAATTCTCTCTAGACAAAGCTAAAGTAGCGCCTAACAAGCATAGTTTTCTTTGCTCTTTCATTTAAACTGCTGCACAACCGACTGCTAATTGCATCGGGCGAAATTTCTTCAGACATAAACGCTACGTATACTTTACTTATAATACTTAGTTACGAATTCCCGTCTATTTCATTAACTTTGATGTAGATTTTCTTCTGAAACTTGCCGTCTCAAACTGGAGATATACAAATATGTTAATTGGCATCATTTCAGTAACTCTTTGCTTTTCATATTTAAAATGAGAAGAACGGAAATTCAGGAAAATTCTCTAAGAAAGTATATAAGTACGCATATAATATTTTTCCTACCCACGTCTCACTAGCTCCGAACCGGTGATTGAATATTTTTGCTTCTTCTCATATTGTTAGGCAATTATTGTCAACTGCCAGTACACATAAAGGGCTTTTTAAAACTAAACACATTTTTTTACTTGTTCGATTGTCAGAAAGTGCTTTAATTTTAATATTTTGACATCAATGTTTTTAATCGATGTTTTGAACGTATTATGAATTTATAAATTATTAACGCATCTTTGTATGTTGTTTTCAATGGAGACTTTAAAGAGTCATAGATTAGGATGAGAATGATAAAGTGAGCTTAAAATAAACCTTGTTCAAGTTATGACTTGAATGTTTTTTCAGTGTGTATTTTTGTCATTGCTTCAAATATTTTGTATGTGCTGTTATTTTTCTGTTGCTCTTTTTTCCCATTACATGTCATGTATTTTTTTAACCTGTTTACTAAAATGTTTGTCAAAAATGAGTTAGAATTCTCACTAAACTAATGTTAGTACGCTCTATGCAATTAACACACTTTCAAATCGTGAAAATGGCACGAACATGGAAAATCAAAGAGTTGTACATGTTAACAGCAAATTGTTGTTATAGCTGAAATAATTTTTAATGGTAAGAACATGTTATCTACAATAACAACATTGTATTGCAGTAATTAATTAAAATGCTAAGTTATATATTAACTTTAGTATGTTAACTATAGCATTAATGAAACATAATTTATGGATTTGCGATGGTATACACTTTTTTTAATAAAACGCAAAAAAACTGAATATCTCCGAATGACTCGACAGTTAGTTAACAGGTTCTTGCCATGGGCTCTATATATATATATAAACGTACATAGATAAAACGACTATAAAAAAACTTCAAAATACCCAACGTCTTATTCGCACATTTGTATAAAATATTCGCCCATGATATGCTTTTATATAATATATTTCAAGATTCTCTAAAATCTCACGAACTTTCCAACACCGCCCGCAAATGCATATTTTTTCTCCGTATAATTGCCCAAGCTCGGTTACACTCGTGCAGAAAACTTCCAAGTAATATGCAAATGTCCAATTGAGATTTGGCCCTAGTCGTCTCCCTATCGCAGCGAATTTATCCAAAGAAAAAACCATTTGGTTTAACCAAGTTTCTGGCGCTGCCGTTGAAAGTTCTTTTTTACTCTGGGATCCGAGATGGTCTGATTCTGTCTCCAAATGGAATCGGAATGAGCCGCGGCAACGAGAGATGTAATCGACTTCTAGAAATAATCGCGTCTTGTCGGGGGTATAAGGTTCTAGAATTCTCCCGCATTACGCCCACTTCCGACGGAAATTACATGCACTTACATACCGTGTAATGTCACGGGGGTGGGTTTATTAAACGAACTTTTGGAAATATTATGACTTCGTTGATACGATTTATGTTTTTGTTAGGTACATGTAAATAAGGGTCTTAAGCTTAACTGATAGACAGTTATAATTTGATATTATATTATATTAAATATTTAATGAAAATTAAATAATTACTTTAAATTTTAAATAAAAGTGACTTTGTTTTGACATCACTTTATTGGATACATATATACATAAACCGACCGGTTTCAGCTCTACCTGAACCTTCTTCAGGGCTGAACAAATATGTTTAATTATGTCTTTCCACAAAGTGAGTGCTTCATGTCAAAATAATAACTTTGTATAAGATCACAGATTTTATTTTATTTTTTTATGACTGACCGATTTCAATTAACCTAAGAGGGTACAAAATTAAACCAAACAAAAAATACAAAATGTTTGGTTATATACACTTGTACATACAGAGGGATAACACAAAATAAAATAAAATAAGAGAACAGTAATAAAAGTACACTTTGTATTTTTTGTTTAGTTTAATGTTGTACCCTGATGATACTTACACTAAGCGAAACCGGTGGGACATTGAAAAATAATTAAATCTATGACAATGTTCAAAGTTGTTTCATTTTCATTATTTGTAAATTTGATTTTAATAAATGCACAAAAACACGGCTTCAATTTTATTCTCTTTCTCTTTAGGTGATGCAATTCTATTTTTCAAATTAATTTCAATTACAAATCGACTTTACGCTTCGTAAAATTCAGTCTTTGCGCTCTACATGTCCCCTTTTTAAATATGTTCATTATGCCTCCGAAGGACTTGTTTTGTTAATTATTTTGTTTTTTTTTATTATTATTATTAGTACAGTCATACTTTAAGCACTCAAGAATGAAGCTAAACGTCACTTTGTAGCATTCTAATACAAGTAATACTACAGATGGTTTATCTGCAAATTTTCTATGGGAATTAATAAAAATGTCTAAAGTCTGCAGTGCTTTTTTACTGTAATCCTTTAAATTTTATGAAAAGCAAACTAAAATGACAATAAAAGGTACAATTTGAAATCCAGCACAGGCATTTTTGAACGTTTTACCTAAAATTCTAGTATCTATTTCATGAAGAATTTAAAAGATTACTGTTTAATAATTGTATTCACTGGAAACCGTAGACATTTTTCAAACTATCCGTATATAATTAATAGATAAATAATGTGTTCTTTTGCTTGTACTAGAAAGCCAAAATGTGAGTATTTTTGGGTGCTGACCCTTAACATGGATTTCAAATACTTTAAAGATCTAATTTCTACAGAATTCAATCTCCGTTCGTCTATCACCTGTAATTTTCATGCCTCAATGCCTAATGGCATGGAATTGGTATCAAATCTGTTGCATGTTAATAAAAATCATTTAATTCAGGAATAAAATTTTAATTAATTCTTTATTGTTTAATTTGTTAGAGGACAAAAGCCCGATGGGTAGAACACTATTTTTTTTATATTATGTAAATTTTTGTGAGAGCTTTCTGTGATTCATTTGTGTTAAAATACACGATACACATTTTTTGGATACAGTGGGAGGAGATCAAATGAGACCCGATTGCCAAATAAACGTCATTTGAAGAACCAGTTACAGTTTGGTCCATAATAGCGGAGGATGGTATGAATATCAAATACTCGCTATTAGGAAGCTCCAGAAGAAGGCAGGGATTTGCAAATGGGAAGGCGAGCCAAGGAAGAGATAGGAAAGGTTGTCATAATATTACACTTATTTTGTGCGGCTATAAAGGGGGCAATTTCCATACTGATTGGGTTTACAGTTCCCGTAGAATAATTATTTTATTTTCCCTTGGCTTGTAGTTTTTTTTAAGTTAAACTTTTATGAAAAAAAAATGAGAAAAGCATCAGCAGATTTCAAAACTATTAGATTCAATGAAAATGTGAAAAAAATCAAATCCTTTATCTGTACTGAAATTGGACGTAGTTATGCAGAAAGCATCCAACCCCAAAAAGATGAAACCGAGAAAAGGGCGTTTGAAAATATGACGATACAAAAGCATATTACGGCATTTTTTAAAGTGAATATTAGTGTTTTGTTCTTTATGAGAATTATCACAAATTGATAATTAATCTACTAATGTATTTATTTAATAAAAAAACACACATTGTATTTTTTATGTTATCCTACATTTTGATGCGTTTAAACTTCAATTGAAGTCAAATTTATGCCATGTTAAAAAATTGAATTACCTAAATTTATAAGAAGGATGTTTTCAGCAGATAGAAATCTCGTATTTAACTATAGGAAAACGTGTAAAAGTCGATTTTGGCAATTTGTGGGTTGGAAGCATTCTGCATAACTACGTTCAATTACGGTTAAGATTTCAAAACATTTATAAAGCGAATTGTTGGTTTACAGTAAAATAAGGGTGAGTACTTACAAATGTTTTGTCAAATCGTTATACAAACTCACCCTTATTTATATTAGGTTTTTGGGATATTGTGTGTTCTAAATATCCCACATGCTATTTTTATTTGACATACTTTTAATATGTGGATTTGCTATATTGTTCTGTTTAAAAAAGTATCAATTCTTTGAGCTTTTTTAATTCCCCATAAATTGTGTTATTTTTTCATCATAAAAAATATCCGTAATTTTTCTGCTTTTTTGATGCTTTATAAAACTCACCCTTCAATTCACTTTTCACAAATTTATTTTGACCGAGTAGTTATAGCACATAGCACTGCTCGATTAAAAAAAAAATCTATTTCATTTCTATTGATGGAATCATGTATTGATTATGTTGTAAAAAAATTGAATAATCCACTATGATTATCATGCCATTGTCGGCAAGGCAAAACGGCATTTTTGGAACACTTGAAAAAGCACTTTAATGTTTTTTTGATTTTTAATAAAATTCATAATTGTTCTGGTAAATATATTTTAGATGGCTGAAGGGCCACAACTTCTTCAGAATCAAACGAGAGTTATATCATTCGATGCAGAATTTTTTTAATTAAAACTGCATGTTTAACTCATTTTAGACCAAAGTGTCGTTTAAGCCTTTTTGCCTTTCCAGCGACAATATAATCTGGCACTTATTAAAAAAAAAACCAACATTTCCCTTCTACTGAAGGACTTGTATAATTATAATTAATGGAGAAACTCTCATTATCCCAACCACAAAGATAACTAAATAAGTTTTAAACAACATTATTAAACAAATTCACGGTTTACCGCAGAGTAATTCATTTGTCATTTTTGTTCATATATTTTTTAATGTATACTCTACGAATCTAAATATTGAAATATGTTTTTTTATAAACCAAAATACTAACTAATTAACTAACCATCACGCCGTTTCTCCGCAGGGGTAGGCAGAGAGGACGGACCGCCATATAACTCTGTCTTGGCACACACTCCTTGCTTCATTTACATTCATACATACTCTTTAGTTATTCTGACTCTTCACATGACCCGATTCAAGTATTTGATTTACTTGATCGTGCCATGTCTTTCTCAGGCGTCCTCGACTTCTTCTTCCATTCACTTTCGCATCATATATTCTTTTCACACTCCTTTCTTTGTTCATCCGCTCTACATGCCCAAACCATCTAAGCGTCCCTTTCTTGATCCTATTCATTACGCTCACATCAGTCTTGCATTCCTTCCGGATATCCACATTTTTAATACGATCATACATGGTTTTACCGCACATACGTCTCAACGATCTCATTTCCACAGCATTCAGTCTACTTTCACCCTTCCTCTGCCAGTTCCATGCCTCACTGCCATACATCAGGGTTGGTATAAGTACTCCATTGTGGACTGCTAGCTTCGCTTCTTTGGACAATGGACCAAAATGCTACAATTCATTTATAATATATAATGTATATTTACTATGGTGGAATAACTTTGTTTTGTTCACAATCTGCATGAGTTTAAGGCATGTGAAATATTAATGTTATTTTTTTTAAATATCAAAAATATGTCATAAGCAAGTGATGAAAACAGTAGACAGGAATTTTTATTAATGCTTTTTTTAAAAATTTAATAATAAAAAAGGAGAATGAAAAAAGTTGTAAATTTCAAATGACTCCTGATTCGTGAAAAATCGTCTCATATACCTGCACGAAAGCACAACATGATTAATGCAAAGTTTGAGACAGATTTGCCCAGAACGCGGCCCGGATGCCGTCGCTCAAAAAGCGTGGGATTCAGTTGTTAATCAACACACACAGCGGGCAAAGCAAAGCACAGCAGTTTTCCGCTACAAAGTCAGACATCAATTCTGCACTCCTTGCTAATGAACCCGTTACAACTCTCCTTCCTGCTTACCCAAACATACCATCATAAATAAAGCCTTCATTCTACAACTGGCGACGCTAAGGAAGGACTCCCAGATAAGGCTGTATGTTCGGAAGTAGATAGTCAGAACGCTTTATGCATAATTGATTGATGTTTTTAATTATTCGTGTATTTGGGGGAATTAGAAATGAAATGATTAATCTAAATTAAATTAAATGGAAATGATTGATAAATCAGTAAAGTCGTCTCATTGCATTTGTCAACAACAAAATAACTTTTTATGGACTAATTGGTTAGCTGGTGGACTTGCTTGTTTGTGAAAATGATTGATTTTATTTGTGTGTCGACGCAAGTGATAGAGCGGTAAGCTTATTGGATTCGGATCCAGAGGTTGCTAATTTAAATCTTGGGATGGACAAACAAAGAAAATATCGTCGCTTGAAAGCAAAAGACCTTAAGCGACACTTTGATCAAAAATGAGATGAATATGCAGTTTTTGACAGTTTTTTTTCTCTAGCTCTCTTTTGATTCTGAGAACTTTTGTGGCTCTTCAGCCAACTAAAATTTACTTACCATTTGAGAGAAGGCTTGACTCAAGCGACACAAGTTTGGGCCATAGGTTTTTGTCGCTTTAGGTAACTCAGTGAGAGAATTGAGTTAGTTGAGTTAAGTTTTTTTTTTTAAAATCCAACCGGGTACCTAAGACTTGTGAATTTTATTGTAAAACAAATAAAACTTTGGAGTGCTTTAGTGTAAACTTCCCTAAATGGCGCTTCAGCCTTTTAGCCTTTCCGGCGACAAGATAGTTTATTCGCACCACCTTCCAGATTTTAAAACGCTTGAAATCGCCTTGCGAAATACGACCATTCAATTTCGGGGCGTTATTACCTGAAATGATTTAAGCTATGTTTAGTTACTAGATACGAAAGCCCATATACTGGAAAGTACTTCTTATTATCTTTATTAAAAAATGATATGTAATTGTTTTATTGGCTCCAGAAGAATTAAGGAACACATACAAATTATCAAAAAATATGAAATGAAAATTTGAATGTACATTCAAACCTTGTTATGAAACTTGGTTTGCTTATATTTTGATAATATCACTCTGTATAAATAAAGCTTATCATCTAAGTTAAGGCTACAAATGTAACATACGTTTAACAATGACAAAACATCGTTCACTCAGCAAACAAAACAACCCAAGTGGTAATCACCCAATCCCTCAACAGCGAGTGCGCTGTTCCCAGTTTATTTTGAAGCGGTTCGCAACATATTATTGCTAATTGATCCCTTTCACTACGTCTTCATTCCGCTTCTTCCGACTCTGGTTTAAGGACGAGTGGGCCCCAAATCCTGCGAGGCTTAGCACCCCCGCCCCGTTGTTGGGTGGTGGGAGGTGGGGCGAGATAAGGGGATAAGTCCGTGATGAACTGCGCGGGGTGATAATGATCCCCCGCGAGGCGCGAAGCTGCGAAGATCTCGGTTGTACCAATGTTCAATCCAGACGTCAAGACTTGATAATGAGTTGACTTTGTTTATTGAGATCAAATGGTGAAAATTGTCAAAATATGTATGTGCTTTAGAGACACGTTGGTTTCAAGGATAATGATGAAGACTTAATTTTTTTATATTTTATTTACAGACTTTCAAATTTTTGTTCTGATCTCATTTCCAAAGTCTATGAAAAGGTCCGACAGATTTCTAGGGTAAAACTTTCACAGGAATGATTTTTTCCGGTCTGATTTAAAAAAATAAAAATATTTTGAATACCACACAAGAGTCCCAATCACTCCCAACCGTCTGAAGCCAGTGAGACTATAGCATCCCTGATCGGGGTATGTTGTGAGGTTAAAGGTAGCGGGGAGAGGAAGGAGATGGGGAAAAAGAACGTTGGGAAGTACGTGGCTATTCAGATCTAGTCATCAAACACGACCAAAGTCATTAAGCAACGTTTCAATTCGGAATTGCGATCTTTCGCGTATTTTACCATTTTTTCTGTAGACCGAAGCTAAAATGTTCTTATAATCGATTAAAATTATTTTTATAAAGATGCTACTTTTATTTTATAGAGTTGTTCCGTGCTGAAGTATGAAGGTGGAGATTTCCATGATGATAGCCAACTTCCAATAGAAGAGGGAACTAGAAGAAGGGGAAATCACTTTTATATGTATATCAAATTTATGTGTATGTAGGTATTACGTCATCTACCTAGCTTCATATATTGCTGCTCATAAGTGCTACATCTGTGAGAAATAGTTTGGGTGCAGGCGAATTTTCTATGTTTTATGTTTAGTATTGTTTATTTGTTAATGTCTGTATTTGTGTTTTCTCTTTAATAAAATGTAATAAATAAAATAAAACAAAATCAAAGTGGCCCGTCAAACTCCACAGCAAAATAAATAAATAAGAATAATTACTTTCTAAGATTTATTGAAAAAACCTTAACGTTCTATATTTACATTGCTTTTGTTTTCAGCTACCCGAACGCTTTTTTATAATTTACTTGGATTATAGGTACTGCAGTAGGTATACTAATATTTGTTTAAATTAACCGTATTTGTGGCATTGCAATAATAAATAGTAAAGGGTTAACACATTTAACACCACTTTCCTGTTGTAGCGATAAAGGATTGGCAAGGAAGGGTGTTACAAGGCGTGTATCTCCTAGTAAAGGGGTAGAAAGAGATTTATACACGAATCTAACGTAATAGTATAATTAAGCAAATGAGCAACTAACCTCGGCAACGGTATAATCTCACACTTCCTAGTAATTGTATAACAATATAATTAAGGTAAAGTACGACACCCAACCTAAGTTATGTGCTCCTGGTAATCCTTTCCAAGATACACGTAATATTCATGTACATAATATAATGATGAATTAGATATTTTTATTTTTTCGTAAGAAGCAATCACATGGTGAATTCCTTTTAACAGATTACGTTTTAAAACCACAGAATTAAAAGAAAGTCATTTATTTTTTTAATTCCTTTTAACAGATTAAGAAACGCCTTTTTAAGACTTATTAAAAATCAATTCAAAGGTTAAAACATGTAGAGTGGAAATATTTTTAAACAAAAAGGTATACTTCCTATATAAAACATACAACCACACACACAACCACATTAGTTTAGCGGTCAATAAATTCTCACCATTAGAGATGATGCATTAGTTGCCCCATAGCTCCAAAAATTTTGAATGTATAAAAAAGGTTAAAAAAAATTAAACTTGTACGCACGGATCCAATTTTAAAGTGCTAAGTGGCGCTTAGGAAATTAACATCAGATATTCTCACATGGTCATGTAGAACGGATGAACAAAGAAAGGAGTGTGAAAAAAATAAATGACGTGACAGTCAAGGGAAAAAATAAGTAAGGGGATCAAGTGTCAGAAGATGATGTATGAGACGATGTATGAATGTGAATGAAATAATGAGTTTGTGTCAAGAGAGAGTTGTATAACGGTTCACCCTCTCTGCCTACCCCTGCAAAAACGGCGTGATGATTAGTTAGTAAATTAGGATTTGTAGTCAATTTCTCCGCAAATTCCATAACTTCAGAGCCGAGCCGGAGTGTTGAGATTTGTTCGTTTTTGAGTTAATTTTCATTATCTATTAATTATTTATAAGAGTAATGATTTCCTATAGTATACCAATAGTTAAACTTATTTTATTTTCTTCAGAATCAACGTTCCTTGTTCTGTATTTTTTTTTAAAGTTACATTGAGACTAGAATTCCTCTTTGGTTTCTCTCAAATTACCTAATAACAAAAGCAGAGAAACCTTGGAATGTTCTTTGTTTTACAAATAATTAGATTTTACATTATCAATATGTTGACCTTCGGTTAATTTATTCTGAATGTGTACATTATTTTACTACAAAGCAATTTTCTTCCTGGCATTGGCGTTCATTTACAGTGCTTAAAATTTTCTACCTTCTTTATTAATTTGTTCAAAACAACGTTACGTCTGTTTCCCTCTTTTTTTAGAGTTCATCATATTTTTCTGAAGTTAGCATAAAGTGTGAAAAACAACAGTCCCGGGAATAAACAAGATTTCCTCTGTGAAAATACGGTTAGGTCTGTCGAATAAAGAATTATTTTTCTTCCAGCAAAACCTCTACTCCATTCTCTCGCTCTTCATAAATCTTATGAAAAACGTGTCATTTGCTACGGTCCCTAACGACGTATCTCTAACGACATTAAGTTTTTATTGTAACTAAACTGCTATTCTAAGTTTTGTACAAAAAATACAGTCTCTAGAATGGAAAAACTACAAAAATAAAGGCTCCAATGCCATTAGTTTTGTAATGCGTTTAAATTTACTGTTTACTATCAATTCCGAAGGGCTATCGAAGTTTATAAGTCACTGCGAGATTCGCTTGAAATGGTAACATAAATCTTTTTTTATTTGTATTTAAAATAGACATTAGACGACCACCGTGGCAGAGTGGCTAGCTTCTTCACTCTGGGGCTAGACTTCGTGGGTTGGAAACCCGGCGCGGCTAAATAGCAGTGTGTTCAATAAAGTTTTCTTTGCATTTAAAAAATAAACAGAACAGTAAATTTCCTAGTATATTTGCACGTCATTTTAGAGCGGCAGTCTTTCAGTCTCATCACCCTGGTGAAAGTTCACCATTTAGAATCAAAAGGTTGCTGTGTTTAGGTACCAGATCTGAATAGCCAAGTATTGTACCTGTATAACCTATATACCTGCAGTGCTTCCGCTATGTTCACCGAGGGCGAGTTCCACGATTTGCAGCCCTTATGAGAACCAGAATAGCAGGAATGCGGGAAAGGATTAACAACTCCAGAAATGACCTCATCATAGAATCCCGTCAGATCCCGAATTCAAGCATAGAAACGCATTGGAGTAAATTATTGGCCCCATCAATCTTAACGCTGCCAGGATGAACTGCCTCTTGATGGCGTTTTGCAGAAATGAGGCCTAATATCCTCCATTAACATTTTTTTACTTGCATTATTTAATTTTTTTTTGTTCTTATGAATTTCTGTTCATTTTAATTTGCTAATATTATTAAAACTATGTATTAATATCAATTATGGAAGGTATTACATTGCACTACTCCTGCATACCTTCTAGAATAAAACATTATTATTATTATTATTATTATAACATTTTTTTCCCATTTCCTTCAACCTCATAATTAATCCTAGTGAGATGCAATAGTTTCTGACAATTATGTGGCTATTATTCGGTATCATACAAAAAGATACAAAATCATACGCATTTAACAAAAGCCTTATCCAGTGTTCATATGAGATATTTGGTATTTATGTAACGTCCTCGGTCGTTCAATAAGCAACCCCGCTAAGCTCGCAAATCCTCAATATTTAAGAAATAAGCAACAAAGTTGCCACTAATGGGGGAACATAACAGTTGGGAGACACACGGGTCACGTCCACAATCTGACTCATTTCACGCGATTACGTCGCTGATGACTTTTGTTACGCGGAGAAGAAAAAACACCTCCTCGCTGGCGTGGGCTCCGGGGAAGACGGCGCTAGTTTGCAAGATGAAGACTCGTAAAAAGTTACAACAAGCGGTGGGGTGCCCCTTACCGAGCCACTCTTTACGAGAATATAATAATAATAACGGCGCTAAGGGTTGCCATACCTCGTGTATAAATAATAGGGGATGCTCCTTTGACTCGGCGACAAAATAAATTCGCGGTTAAAAAGTATCACGTAGACTGTTTACTCACACGTTACTTTACTTTTTGTTAAGCGTGATGGAGGGCGGGCATTATTCACGGCAATATTTCCAGCGCGGTATGGTTTCGTCAGGTAACAAAACTGACGCCCACAATGAGCGTGCTTAATATTTGGTTTTATTATTTTTTAATTGAGGTACTTATAATTTTTCCACGTTTGTCAGTAGTAAAGAAACTTTCAGAAAAAAGTCGGAGCTTTCGTAAGTTTCCTATTGTATTCGACGCTTTAAATAAATATTTCATATTATATACAAACGATTACGTTGTTTGTAATTGTACGCGGTAAGATTTTAGCTGCACAAAATAATACACTAGCGTCAATACCCGGACTAACCCGGTAACATTTTATATCTCCTAGTAGATTTTACAATAAAAAAATCATATTGGACCATGAAACTAATATGGAATAGTATAATAATATATGTCATCTAATATTTGGTCTGGTAAACGTATATTTCACATATCTTGGTGTTGTTACGTGGTAAGCTGAAAATATCGTCGCTGGAAAGGCAAAAAAGGCTTTAGCGATACTGGTAAAAAAAATAATTAAGCATGCATTTTAAATCATGTTTTTTTTCTGCATCAAATGCTTTGACTCTCGTTTGATTCTAAAAACTTTTGTAGACTTTCAGTCATCTAAAATATATTTACCATTTTGTAGAAGGCTTGACTCAAGCGACACAGGTATGGGACTTATTTAGCTTTTGTCGCATCAGGTAACTCAGCGAGAGCATTGAGTTAACTAAATCAACTTTTTTTCTCAATTCAACCAGGTACTGAAAACTTATAAATTTTATTGTAAAACAAAAAAACAAAAACTTTAAAGTGCTCTGGTGTAAACTACTTAAAATGGCGCTTCAGCTCTTTTGCCTTTCCGGCGATGTAGTTGCATTGAACTATGAATCATATGTCTATTTTTTTTAACACAGCGTTGTACTAAATTTCATGTCGTTACATAAAAATATTATATTCAACACAGATTCCTAAGTTTACCTTTATTTTTTCATATTTATAATTTTTTTTTAACAAAGGAGTAATGATTTGTTCCCTGAAAAAATCATCTCAGGAATTAGTTTCGTCATTACGAAGGCTTTTTTATGGTTTTAAAGTTTATTTTGTAGAACTTCATTTTAATTTTTTTAGTTTTTTTAATTTTATTTAAACAATAAATATTATTATTTTAAATATTAAAAAACAATTTTTTAGTTAAAAAATTCTGGAATGTAATTATTTTTACGCGTGACAGCTGATACGCCTTCTGAGGGCATTATCAAACAGTTTGATAATGCCCTCAGAAGGCGAAACAGCTGTCACGCGTAAAAATAATTACATTGCAGAACTTTTAACTGAAAATTGTTTTTTAATATTTAAAATAATAATTATTATTGTCTAAATAAAATTAAAAAACCTAAAAAATTACGAAGGCTGTTTGAAAATTTTAATAAATTTAATGATTCATCAAACAAGGTCTGACAAAATCTCACTCAGGGACTCAGGGTCGCACTTCTTTTGCTTTGACCCAACCATGGAAAAAACGAGTACCGAGCCGTTACAAAACATTTTTCTTCGAAATTAATGGCCGCGTAGATCAAAGCCGAGTTGAGAGAAGTTCTTGGGGACTCTGCACCAGTGTTGACGACTGTTTATTACCGAGTGAATGGGTTAAAACGTGACCGTTTGACGAAAACCGCGGTCACGGCGCCTCGTTGAGGCCAAGAAAAATACATGGTATCGTGTTAGAATATCTCCGAGTGCATATTTGTGAGATTTTCGAGGTCCTCAACATACGATTGGGCGCTTGAAGTAACAATATATGGAGAGAGAGCTTATTATTTTTACCCAACCTATACAAATTTGGGATAAATCACTTTCTCCGGGTTTTTACGTCGTACACCATGATAAAGAAAGAGACAACAAAACCTCCCAAATTATCACACCGCTTTAAAGTATTGTTTGAATGTTCTTCGTGTCCCGCGTCTCCGTTGACTCCGCCCACACGTTTTGACATGCGGAAAAAATGAACATAACTCAACGGCTTATTAGGTTACATGCTATATTTTTATTTATAATAATACTGTGAAAAAAAAGGGGTTATACGAATAAACAAAAACATTATGTAGACATGTGCTATGAATGGACGTATAAATACCCTAGCTCTAGTCCTAGCCGAGTCCGAAAAACCTCATAAAAACTGACTACAGCAGCGCTCTCTCGTACATATTATTGTTCTGAGGGTGGGCGTATAAAGTTCTGCATGATGATGTATGTATTAAAAAGCTTTCTTTGTGATGGGTGCCACGATTGCTGACTGTTGGCAAAAAACGCAATCGAACGTACATTTCAAAGCAGCGTTTAGTGGGAAGCCATCAAAGAATACAATGTTGAAAAATCGACTGCAAAATGTATATATATATATATATATATATATATATATATATATATATATATATATATATATATATATATATATATATATATATATATGTCTCCATCATTACATCACGGCTGCATATCACTCAAGGGTCACGTTTATGTATGAAAAAGTTCCATAAAAAATGTTTGAATAAACAAGTAATAAATTTGATACCCCTTTTGCGTATAAACGTTTTATCGTGAATTTCATCGACGGGATGAAACTATCTTTGGTCCATGAATGCTCAACGAGCGGTATAAAATATATTATTCTCTCGGAAAAATTCACGGATCATCAATCCTGTTTACACTAGAAAACTCATTATAGACACCGCTTTCTTCCAAACGGTAACACGAATCGTCGTGGAAAATACAACTTATCCTCCGAGAGAACAAATCTTATCGCTCTAGATGATACAACATGGACCCAGCTAAATTTATGAATATTTACAACATTGTCTTCAGTTCAGATGCAACAGAAAGTGCAGATAAAAATTCAAAGCACCAATAAAAGCGTTGAGCTTTTCTGGGTTTGTGTTTTCATCCATGTCTTAAATTCTTTTCCTTTCCTTATAGACGATAGCGTTACTTTTATTTGATGTTTTTCATCAAGATTTGTGTAGCTGGAAATTTAAATCTAATTCTGTCAACTTCGGTTATATGCAAAAAAAAATTACACCACGTATTTCTATTTTAAATTTTAAATAAAAGTATATAAGTTTTAACACCACTTTATTGGATTGTTATATACATAAACCAACCGGTTTCGGCTCTACCTGAATCTTCTTCAGGGCTTAACAAATATGTATTGTTAATAAGTTTATTTCTATTTTCTTCACGCTTACATAATATTTTATTTATGTTTTTCTCTTGCTTGCTTGGGAAATATTTAGCAGTATCTAGTAAAAATATTTCGCGAAATACGAATACCTACAATATATTTTTTTTTTTCGTAGAAAGCAATCACTTTGTGGTTTGACATATTTAATGAAAATGAAATAATAACTTGGTATAAGACCACAGATTTTATTGAAAAAATTATGACAGAACGGTTTTGCTTAGCCTAAGCATCATCAGGGATCAAAATTAAACTCATATAACTAGTTTAATGTTGTACTCTGATGCAAATTCCGTCGGTTATAAAAATTTAAATAAAATCTGTGCTCTTATACAAAGTTATTATTTCAATTTCATAATTCATTGATTCTGGAAGGAATCATTTTGTTATACCCTTCTATGGGCGTTAAGGAGATCTTAAAATAGATTAATAGATTTTTTAAAAACTACATTTAAATATTGATAGCTTAATGTTGTACTCTGATGCAAATTCCGTCGGTTATAAAAATTTAAATAAAATCTGTGCTCTTATACAAAGTTATTATTTCATAATTCATTGATTCTGGAAGGAATCATTTTGTTATACCCTTCTATGGGCGTTAAGGAGATCTTAAAATAGATTAATAGATTTTTAAAAAACTACATTTAAATATTGATAGCTATCCCAAAAGGCGATGTATAACATGATAAATAAAATAATGCATTGTACTTAGTTCATGTTCATCTCTGGAAGTCATAAAAAAAAGTAGTTTGGTTGCCTTTTCTCATAGTTTTTTTTTCGTTTAGATTTATGACTCAGGCCGGAATGAATATAAAATATGTTATGGTTTGCCGACCATTCAAATAAAGGAAAACAGAAACATAAAAATAAATGTGCATCAATTTCAAAAAGCATAATAGAGGTTGGAACAATGTTTTGAAACATGGCCGTGTTGTTCGCCGTTCAAATGCAACCCATCATATCTCCACCGGTCCACCCTTCGATGCATTTCCCACCATAAACAATAACCCGGTGATATATATCAGGCATAGACAAGCGACGGGCACAAACAACGATAAAGTGCCACCGAATAGTGCCTCAGAATAGCTACATACTCAACGTAAAGTGGTCATTGTGTGGGACGGACCGAGCGGACTTTGTTTACGACGCATAAACGGTCACATTTTCCGACGAAATTGTTTCGATATGTCGGTTATTATGGCGTACGAAAGTTTCCTCGCCGCGTTACGTAACATTACTTGTGTCGCACTCGTGGAATAATGAAACTTCGCTGTAGTTTATCTGGGTCGAACGTAAAATGATTTTCTTTTGTTTACGTCGTATTTCAGGCTGGTAACGTTTAATATCGAAAGTAATATCAAACCCCTAAACGCGTGAATGGTTTATGATAAGTATGATTTATTTATATTTTTTTTATTTGTGAAATACATACAAAAAATATTTACATAAAAGTATCTAACCAAATTTATCATATAGTGTAAATATATCTAATGAATGTATTTACAACTTTTATAGTGTACCCAATAAAGCTTATGAATAATTTAGTTAAAAATAACAATGTTTATTTATCTAACTGAAACTCGGTGCATGCAACAACACAATAGTAATACGATGGCCGAACAAACAATTTTTTTTAAATGTTGAAGGCAAAATAATTTCACAAAAAATGTTAAAAGATTTTAATTGGTTAAATTAAATTTAAACTTCAAGATTTCAATCGTGAAGGAAATAAAGAATTATCAGCTATGGCTTTTTGTAATAAGACTTTAAATAAATTTTTGGAATATGATAAAATATCAATGTTATGATATTCACTTATTTAATTGTTTAATATTGACGTACTTGGTATAAAATTATAATATCCCGTGTTTTTCAGGTCTATGTCCGTCCAGGACAAATAAAAAATTCTTGTACATCGCGGATTAAATTCGATCATTATAAAAAAGTGTTGAATACCGAATAAGTCTATTGCGATCTGAAGATGGCACCGAGTATTTACTTCGAATAAAGTTGTTTCTTTATCCTAAAGAGTTGAAAGTTAGCGATATTATACTATGAAAAAACCCTAATTTAATGCACAATGGAAATAAAGATAGATTATTCCAAAGATTCATCATTGTGAAACAAGTTTCTGTGAGGTTATTTGACATTTCTGAGAATACTATGATGTGGGTCTTCAAGAGCCAGCACCCAAGAATGGCGCCAAACGTCATTGCATAGCATTTTAATACAAGCAATACAACAAATGATTTATCTGCAAATTTTCTATGGCTAGTTAGGAAAATGTCTGAGGTTTCTAGTGAATGTATTTTTTTACTATAATCCTTTAAATTCTATAAAAACACACTAAAATGTCAGTAAAAGGTACAGTTAACAAATCAGCAAAGGCATTTTGGAACGTTTTACCTAAAATTCCAGTATGCATTTCATAAAGAATTTAAAAGATTACTGTTGAAAAATTGTATTCACATTTTCCTAACTTTCCGTATAGAATTGACAGTTAAAGAATTTGTAGTTTTCATTGTACTAGAAAACCAAAAAGTGTGTATTATGTAATTTTTGGCAAGCGTTAGTTATCTATGTATTTTCATGGTTGATAAGTAGGATTAACAATTTTAAAATAAAAGAAACCTAATATCAATTATTTGTTTCAATATTTTTCAACATTTTAAAGATTTCATACACTTTTCTTCTGAAAAAGTGTCCGTAAAACAGAATATTTAAACGGGCACAATTCCACGACCCTCGTACTTCATTAGACACAATGGATGCCAGATTCGGTGCACATTTATTCCGGTCATAATGTCGGAAGCCAGACGCATTCAGGCTAATCTCCCCAGATGTAATTTCTACCTTCTAAAGTAGGGGTCTCTCACCTGCGGGAAACGAAAGATATCTTTTTCGAAAATTAAAAAAAACGTATTATACAAATGTTATTCCTTCGTTAAAACTAAATTGTGTTTGTATTATTTGATTCATAGATCCACCTGTCTCACTTTTTAGATATTAAAACTTCACTCATTTTAGAATTTGGTATTACACGAAAAAAGGTTATGATATTTCAAAGTCGAAGTTTTCCGTCAACTGAGCTTCCGAAATTTTAAGCTTTTTGTGTTTTGCTAATACACGGAAATTTGAATATTAAATTGTTGTTTCTCTTTTATCTGAAAGAAGCATTCAAATATACTAATTGCATTTTATCGAAACTAACACGCATTGGTGTGGGGTTACGGTATTTTTTCCTTCCTTTGTTAGATAGATTTATTCGTTGAAGCATATTTAAAACGATTTATACCTACTATTCATTTTTTTTTTCAAAATTCCACTTCATATCCAGTACTCATCAGCCGAAGGACGATTATGCAATATTTAATTGCTAGAATCCTTTGCTAGCTAAGTGTTCCATCATTGCACGAGCAACATTTTTCGTTTATAATTATGAAATAAGGAGAAATTCAAATAGTCATATTATTCGATACCCGGAAATATTAGAAAGAAAACATTTTTAATAATAAAAATTGTGTAATATTTACCCGCAAAGTTGTCGCTTTTTCTCACTGGTTGTCGATCCCTGCTGCAGAATATTCCACAAAATGTTCTTATGGCCGCGACTGTAGCCAGCAGCACACGTTCTGTAAGAAGAACAGAATGATAATTGCAGAGGCTTCTTTTTATTGCGGTCACGTGACGAGGATACAGATGCTGGACAAATAGAGGTTACCCGTGAGCCGAGGATTAACTTTGGAAGCAGATTCTTTCACGGTGATTATGTTTTGATTTTGTTGAAACACTTCTTGGAAATTTAACTTAACATTAAGACAATATCAATTATACACAATTAGCACGTAACGTTTAATCAATAAAATAATTTTTAAAAAGGCTCATTTTAATATCTGGAGGCTTTAAAAAAACTTTTTCCCCGTTTACTATGTGTCTAAATAACATTAGCTTGAAACTGAAGCACTGTTTGCCTGAAGCAGCAAAAAAAATTAAGCCGAGAACTATGATGTGGTGAAATTTGCACAGCGTTTTCCGTCTGGAATTTCTATTTCAAGCTATTTCAGTTTCAGTTCGTAACGTCGAGCTGCAAAATATCATCGCCGGAAAGGCAAAAAGGCTGAAGCGCCATTTTGGGAATTTTACACCAGAGCACTTACAAGTTGTTTTTGTGAAAGGCCACAAAAATATTCAGAATCAAACGAGAGTCAGAGCATTCGATGCAGAAAAAAAACACTGATTAAAACTGTATTTTTAACTCATTTTTGACCAAAGTGTCACTTAAGTTTTTTTGCCTTTCCAGCGACGATTTATTTTTATTCTGAATCAAAATCATTGTCATTAATGATGAGACATGGTAAATTTAGTTCATTTTTATTACAATCGATGAACTTGTTCAATCAGTTTTATATTCTTTTTGCAAAAAAATATTAGCTCTGAAGAATGCAGACAATGAAATAATTTCGATTCTCATCGAAAAGCACACTACTTGAAAGCTCACAGAGTTTCGTCGACATTACAAAGCTCAAACAGAAATAAAACTTTCCGAACTCAAATCCAAAAATCATGCATACACCGAGAGAAAGAAAATAGACTGAAGCTCTATTGGTTTTATATCGATAAATTTCATGTCGTTTCAACTTTTCATAACTCCAGTTGAATGCAGCAAAATAAAATTCATTCATCAAAGCGATCTTTTTCAATATTTGACATTAAAAAATATATTTATTGTCAATTAGGTTTTGAGTTTATACGATGAAACCATCAACAATAAAAACAAATTAAATTACCAGCGTCACGAGCCGGCTTTGGTTGATTTTAAATACCCTTATTTGAAATCACTTTTTTTAATTGGAAATTTTACAAGAAAATAAAAAAGCTCTTATTTTTGGAAGTTAGATATTTTAAGGTTAATGACTAAAATGACGTATCAAGCTAAAAAAAACTTGCGGTTATAAATAAATTTCAGACAAAAGAATCTGTGCAAATTTTATCACGCCAGAAATCAACTGTCGAGAGTTTTTGTAGATTTAGAAAAAACAAGCATATTTTCAGCTTCATATTTGAGTTTTTTTTAGGTGAATACCGCACAAGAGTCCCAACTGCTCCCAACCGTCTGGAGCCAGTGGGACTATAACATCCCCACTTTTGGTATGTTGTGAGGCTAAAGGTAGTGAGAAGGGGAAGGAGATGAGTAAGAGGAAGGTTGATATCTACCTGGCTATTTAGATTTGGCTACCAAAAACGGTTTAACCCATTTTAAGCAACGTTTTGATTCTGAATGGTGATATTTCACAAGGGCGATACTAAGAGTGTCTACCTCTCTGAAAAGTGCCGCAAATATATTATTAGTTATTTTATATTAACTAAATGTGAAATAACACATATTGATTAAATAAAATTCATTTGCGCACGCCAGGATTCGAAGTCGAGGGTCTTAACCACTGGAGCACCGAGGCCGTTCCTAGATATTGATGGTTAAAAGGGATATTTACGGCCGTGAGGTTTGAAGCTTTAACCTGACACGATCTAATTTCCGATGGCGTAGTTCAAATTCCACATCGGGCATTCATAAATATTTCTACCATGGTGACAAAACTAGTTGACAGTTGTCGTAAAATGAATTGATTTATATTTGGAAAACTGAATTCTAATGCTGGAGCTTAATACTCTAACATAGAAAGTGAACTATCAATTATTTGGATATTATGATTTGAGATTTTCACCCCTGTTGGATCCGAAGCAGCGACGAAACACCAAATGTGTTTCCAGCTTTAGATAAATTTTGAAAATTGTGGACTGTAAATGATAGGAATGAAGGGAAAATGGGAAACTATTCACTCACTGATGTAGTTGAAGTTCTTGTACGATTCTTACACAATTGTACTAATGTAACGGATCACAAAAACACCACATTTATTTTATATTTTTGAAAAGGAACAAGCAACCACGTTTTTTCACACCAAAACTCCTCTACTTGATATTCAATTATTTCGAACATGGTGTTGTTGAATACGGAATTTGATACAGCGAAATGATTGGATAGATAAGGACATGGGTGAAAAAAACATCAAGGTAAGAACCTAACAAATTATCACTTGGAAATCCAACAACGCCCGATAGTATTATAATACTTATCATAAGGGATAAACTCTGCAAGGTTGTCTCAAAAAGGGGTGAGAAACATAAAAATTGTGCTAAAAGATAAAAAAAAAACATGTCTATTTTTTGTAGGAATATAAGAAATTGTTTAGATTCAATTGAATTTGATTGAAATGTCAATTTTCTCCAATTGCGAAAGTGGTTTGTAATTTCATAGCTTTGAACTGATAAATACATTATTATTAATCAAATATATCTACTTTCAAACAAAGTCTTATTTTTATTGGATATAGAATAATTTTTTTCCCACCTTCTCAATTGTTTTTAAATTGCCTGCAAAAACATTTAATCTGTTTTATAGATTCCCTTATCATAACGGAATCGTGTTAGAATATAGACGATAAGTCGAAATTATTTCTTTATTTATCCAATATTTCAGTGAAAGATACTCTGATCAACTAGCACGATTTGTCCAATGAAGGAAACCTTAACAAGCAAATTTAATTTATTCTAGTTTTAACAATTAAATTTAAAAAAAGCTTAATTGGATCCCAATAAAAACTAAACTGCTCCACTGTGTGTTAATTTTTATGTAAAAAATTTTGAATAATCTAATTCCCAAACATTTTGTAGATGAAACAATGTTATGTGTACATAATTATGTGACTAGAAATACAAATATAATAAGATTACCACTTATGAAAAAAACAAATTCAGAGAACTGCCAGAAGACTCAAAATGTATGATGAGATCCCTGAAACTGTGAAAAGTGAAGGAAGAATGAGTGTACGAGTATTACAAAATAAATGTTATGCCACTGAAAAAAATACATACTTAATATTTAATAAAACTGAAATAACTCCTTTCTTTTCTTTAAAATACCCTCTAGACATCATCTCCAAATATGCCAGCCTCTAGCCTCCAGCCTGCGGCTATATTTTTTTTTTTAATAAATTGAAAATATCTAATATATTAAAAAAGCTTGTAAACATTTATCGTGATTTTTCAAATATTAAAGCATTTACAAAATGAATACTGAACCCATAAAAAGAGATTAAACCATACAACGTCCTCTACGGCGTGGAGGCTAAAGAGCCGCCGTGAACAAGTGTTAACTCCAGCAAGAGTATTCTTTTCCATTCCTTCAGATTGAACTTGTTTGCACATGTGGCAGAGTGGAATCGAACGCGCGATATATTGCCGTGTCCCAAGCCCCTAAGGACGTACATTTATTGGGAAAATCACGCTCTATTCCTCCGATCCTCGCTGACAGTGGGGCGAAAGGAAAACACCTTTTTTCAATTGAAAATCCCCGCCAGCGGATGGGATTGGGGCTGCCCAAGCGCAATAATAGTCCCTAACGTGGGACTTTCCTACGAGAAGTTATTACAGGCGTGTTGTGCATAGCCTTGTCGGAGGCCTATTTGTGTGTGACATTTGTGTGTGACGTGAAGGGCGGTCATTTCTTACAGGTTATTCTACAATATTAGAGTCATTTTCGGAACACCTCTTTTCTTAAGTTTTTTTTAACATGCTTACTTGTATTTTTTGACAATTCTATGGATATTTCAAAACTCTATAGCTCAAATGATTATGTCTTTAAAAGTTGCATTGATCAAAAATTTCAAACAGGAAAGTTTTGCTAATTTCATGACGTCAGAGCTGATTGTCCGAGAATTTTACTGATTTAAATACATAGGTTTTCTGTTTCATGGTTGAGATTATTAACTTTAGCGGTCAATTTAGGGTTTTCATGTTAAAAACGCGCCGTGCAAAGGATATCAGCTATACCTGGGAACCGTTTGGTTTCATAAAAAAAACGGTTTGCACTTAAAAGCTTGTATGAAAGTTTATATGGCTACAAATGATAAAGTCTTCCTGGCGCTTTTTAACGTATGGTTAGCAAATATATTTTAGTATTGTCTAAGATGACTGAAAATTTTGTTTTGATTTAAATGTCAACAAACCCTTACTATACGACTATTTTAATGCGTTTGTCGGACACGCTCAAATAGACCTGTAAAAGGTTTTATAATTAATTCCTTCCTTACGCGATTTAAACCCTTATCATTTAAACCCTTATCACTTTGATTTATCATCTAATAAGGAAACATTACTAATTTAAGGTATACCTGTCCCTTCTGGAGTGGGCTACCTTTGAATTCATCAAACGCTGGTCAGCGGTTAGGTGGCGTATCATTCTGTACTCAACTGAACCGCAAACAGAAGACAAACGAAAACACTTAGCTAAATGAATGACCAGCATCCAACTGCACCGACCAC
The DNA here is from genome assembly GCA_022651775.1 of Drusus annulatus. Taxonomy (NCBI): domain Eukaryota; kingdom Metazoa; phylum Arthropoda; class Insecta; order Trichoptera; family Limnephilidae; genus Drusus; species Drusus annulatus. The sequence continues at coordinate 405,440 of JAGWCC010000315.1, read as the reverse complement.
ACCATTAAGTCCGCGGTCGGCTAAGATACCCTAAGACGCCCTAAGACGCCCTGAGACTTCATCTAGATCTGGACCTGACCACTGCGGACCCTTCGCTAGTTAAGGGGCTACTTGAGTACTATTTTGCGCCAGCCCTTTACTGCACAGGGGGTAACATGATTACGCAGCTAATCAGTGAGTGGTGCTCGTTTTACAGATGATTTTCAAAAGCGATAGCTATCCGTTTCACCGGATAAATAATCACCTGGTTAAATAAAATATTACATCTAACAGTAAGTCTAAAGGTGGAAGTACCGGATTTATGAATCATTACTTCCATGACTATTTAAAATACCTTAACTTAGTAGTTTTATTATTAATGATATGAAAAAACAACTTTGAATAAAACCACAGATTTTATTTTAAATTTTATGACCGAACGGTTTCGCTTAGCCTAAGCATCATCAGGGTACAATATTAAAGTAAGTGTGTGGTTTTATATATATATAGAGAGAGAACAAAATGTTTTAAAAAATAACAGAACAATGAGAAAACAATAGAAAAACGTTTAAATTATAATAAAGGAACAGAGAGAAAGAGACAGATAATATGAATTAAAAGAAGCAGAACGTCAACTAAGAAGGTGATTAAGTCATAGTGAGATATTTTATGAGTTTACGGGAAATATACCTAATATTGAACCACTGTTTAAATAACCTCGGTTTTTACAGAATTCGCCAATAATCTTATTGGAAAAGATTATACCCTTAATAAAAAAACTGTAGTCTGTTAGTGTTTTTTATAACTTACAGCTGAACCAGTTTGGGAGTGATTTATTTCATTTGTTTATTTGCTCAGTTGAACTGGTTTAGTAAAGCATACATTATATGAAGTATGAACTCGCTAGAACTAACCAATTAAAACAAATAAGATCAACGACATATTGACTAACTTTTCTGATCACTTTATCGTCTTGAAGTATACTCAACCTTTATGTATGATTAATAATCAACAAGCTTTGGGAAAAATAATTATTTTTATTATTTTGTTTTAGGATAACTGATATTAATAATTATCAACGAAACATGAAATAGAAGACATAAAATATAAACATTAGACTGAGACTCGAACTCATAACTATTTCTTTCGTTGAAAATTATTGTTATGATTTAAATAATTGATATCACAATAAAATCATAAAGCTTTAAAAGCGAATTCTACTTTAAATATTTAAAAAAATATTGTAATTAGTTGTTAAAAACTAGAAAAAATGTTAGCATTTATTTCAAAATACAATAACATACCTCACTTACCAGACAATCAACTTATTGCCAATTTCCGTAGAATAAATTCTCATTTTCTCAGTACCTATATCAAAATATATCAAATATTGTTAATATTTTATGAATTCTAGAGAAAATAGTGTGTTCTTATTTATTTTTCTCTAAACAATAATCGAAAGAAGTAATATAAGCAAATACCCAATATACGTATCCGCTCCTATTAAATGTGACCTTTAATCATCGTGTTATTTAATCTATAACAATGTCCTATTTCTGTACGAGAAATAATCTTACTTAATATCTAAACTAAATAAGGTGATCATTTAATTCATTCGAGAGATCACATCATTATTGTGAGCCCTAATTGAAATGGTATACGTTAATTCAATTGTTGTTCAATGTTTTCAATGTTTATTTTAAATGGTATTTAAATTATTAATATTTTATGGAATATTGTAACAAATCGGGTAATAAGTCATTTTTAGCAAATATAATAAATAAGTAAAATTGTACGGAAAAACATAACATATTTGCGTCCCTTAACTTTCCTTGCAAAATCTTATGATTTTTAAATTTTATTCAACACCCGTAAATCTAATTTAGATGCCTTTGACATCGTGCAGTTTACTTTATAAACTAAAAAGTTATGAACAATTCGTATAAATAATTCTTTCCTTCCTTTGTTGCGTCTTAGTATTATTTTCATTGCTTTATTTTTAATAGAGTTTTCCCTTTATTCTATTGAAATGGGATATTCGTTAAAGGTGTGATATTAAGTATATGTTACTTGAACCCAATCGATGCTATCTATAATAATCTTATCTATATATCTGAGGCGTAAAAGTCTATCATCAGTAAACAGGCATTTATGCCAATGAGCAATGCAACCCTCTCAAGTGGTAACCTCCCCCACTGGGTGTAGGGTGTGAGGTAGGCAGCTGACTTGGAGATGTAAATCTTCAGCTAGTATAGCAGAAGGGAGTAGGAGGTTATAAAACGTTAACCTTAGGTATAACCGCAACTTTGGTTAAAGCGCCTAGGATTGCTTTCACAAGTAAACAAAACCGAACCACTTATAAAAAAGGTAGTTTAAATACATTGAATAAGGTTTGTAACAGATGAACTGAAAAGATATTTTTACTTGTATCAGTGTTTCTGAAAATATTCAAATGTATGGGGATGAGGCTCAACGAAGTGAAGATGGATAGGAGAACATATCAGTAAGGAGCTGACGTTTGAACTGGGGAAAGCGTAGGAGAAAGGAATGAGGAGACAGGAGGAGAGGGCACACGGGTGAGACGCAGGGGGAAGGTCAGGGTGTAAAATTATTATCATTCATCCTTCTCCGCTTCATAAAGTCTCGACTGAGATAATATTTCTAACTTAAACGTATAAACATCACTTTCACAGCGGTTTAGTTTATTTATTGTATGCAAATAATTCAGCCTTTCGTATATCTAAACAAAATCAACCAAGTACTATTTTTTAAACTGTTTATAGGTAAAAAAAACTTTATAACTTTGTTCCTAGGTTAACATCGTAAAATAAACGATAAGGACGTTTATAAATACCTTAGCATTAGTTTAAAATGTATCACTCTGAAGATGTCTGCAGCAGAAAAATCGTTCTGGTCCCAAATAAATGAGTGGAACAAACTTATGAACCCTCTTTCAACGTACAAAATAGTATATATTTTTTTATAATGGAATTTTTAATTTGTAACTAGATATAAACATGTTTGTAACTGTATGATGCACCATACTTCAATTTACATCTGCCGTAAAGGGTAGCGTATTGTTATAAAATATAGTGATATTCACAAAGTTAAAAACTACAATACTTTTAATTGTTGTTAAAGCAAGATTAAACTGAAAACAACATTTTTTCTGAATCTTTTTGCATAAATATATTTCTTTCAACGGTTATTAATTCTACCCATGTGCTCGTAACTATCATATAACTACTAAGTTTAATTAGATAGTATTGATTTTGCCTCTGTTTTTAGGAAACGTATAACAGAAGCAATGCAAAGGTATTCAAACTTTATTTTTATGTACAAAATGGCCGTTTTCCATTTCATGTTCGCTTCACGAGCCAAGTTTCACAGCTAATTGGCTTAACTGCAACTTACAATACTTTTAAACTTTTCAGAGAGGTACGTTACACGCGTATTGCGGTTTATGTGTAGGCACCTCACAAGAAATTAAGTATTACGTATACATTTCGTTTTTGGCATAAGTTAAACGGTGAACATTCTTGGACTGAACTTATACCACGTATCTACGTTAACACGAAAACCGAATATCAATAAAAAAGAATGCTTTCATTATTTCGAATTTAAAATTGTTAGAAACCTAAAATGATATTTATTTTTACCTATAAACCTAATCCCATTCAACATAGAAATATTCAAATCCTGAATAATCTAATATAAAAAATAAACCTTGCTTCAAGTACATACCACGATACTCTAAGGGGCTAACACGAGCCAATACGATTTATGAAGGTAACCTCAGTAAGTAAAGATAAAATCGAGATGCACATCATTTAATCGTAGAATAATAATAATAATACAAGTTGTATTCCAAAAGGTATGCAGGAGTAGTCCAATGCAACAATTCCATAATTGATAATAATACATAAAATAAAATAAAAGTTGTAATACATGTATAAACAATAATAAAGAAAAGAAAATAAATTCATAAGAAAAAAACAAAATAATAAATGTAAAAATTATTAATGGAGGATATTAGGTGGCATGTCTACAAAAATGGTATTGCTCTCTACGGTAACCCTAATTACACTATCAATAGTTTTTTTATTAATTATTTATTTATTTTACGCTGAGCTGGGCTTAAGATAAAAATAGTTAAGTAAAGAATATAATCAGCTATTCAAAAAATTATCCAAAATTTATTCAAAGCATACAGTAAAATAATATGTTAAACAATATTCTAAAAACATGTAGGTAACAAGGGAATTTCAGCTTAAAATGTATAAATCTAAAAAATCTGTGATAAACCCGTTTTATATTGTTAGAGTAAACTTTATAAAATGGGGACCAAATGGGAGAATTACACCCCACACACGATAATCGGATTTTCTTATATTTACAACGGTTCTGCTCAAAATCTATAATTGCTTGCACTTAAAAATTCAATATATAATAATCAAAAATACAAATAACTCAAATATTTTGAGTATTTGGATGTAGATTGAACGTAAATAATAAATATTGAATTCATTGGTACAAAAGTCATAGGATATTTAAAAATACTTTTTACGTTATCAGTATTTGAAAACACCACTTTTGAGACCCCTGACGTATAACATTTTGCAAAAAGCTTTGTCGGCCCACCACTCACGTGTACATTTGCTCTGGTAATGCAAATATTTTTCAAAAATAAATTTACCCATTACGCGATTGGTTCAAACCAGTCCAATGCGATTATTAAATACTGTTTTTGATGTTCGTATTTGAATTCTCAGCTTATTTCATGGCCTGCCTCTGACGAGAAATCGACAATCTGACAACTAGACAAGAATCCGAAGGCACACAGCGGGCGACATCGAGTTCACGTTTATTTTATTTCATGCAGATATCCCCTTTGTAGTTTGGGCTCCTGGCACCTTCAAAGTCATATTGGTCTGTCTGATTTTGAAAAATAGTCCAGACGTTTTATTTTTAAAGAAATTAAAAAACAAATGCTTGACATTTTATTTTAAAGCAAATCGAAAAACATGAATTCTTTACGTCTTACAAAAACAAGATTTTAACGTCGAGAAAAACAAAAAATGCCAAAAAAATACACCTTAAATGTAGTTCATTGCTCCGTAGGTAATATTGATATTTTCAGGGAGGATTTTTAGTTCCAAAATAAGATTACTTCATAAAGATAATTTAGCGCTATTACTAGAATTATATCTGCAACCTAGCGACTCAAAGCGATGACCATTGACCATGCTTCTAAGAAACAAAAATAAAAAATAAAATTATTGGAAAACTCAAATATGACAGAGCAATATAGAGTTATTAATAACGATTTTTAAAACGTAATTAAACTTTTCTGAAAAGCTCACTGGGGTTCAAAAACTCTCCCAATCAATATAATATTATCTGCCCTTCAAGTGATACAATTTCCATGGCAGTCTGCCGAGTTGACCCCTCCCCACTCCCCCCCACCGATTCCTAACCCTCGACCATTATTACCTGCAAGTATTTGTTTAGAAAAATGTCACGTTTCGCTAGTCTGCTGGAAATTTGTGAATTATTTCTCTTATTTGCGCTCCCAACAATGGTCGATTGATCAAACACAATGGAGGGTCCTTCAAACGACGCTGGGATTAAATTGAAATAATAATTATCCCTGTGTATGGTAGACATGCTTTAATCGAACCACACTTCAAACAAAAATAATTGTATGATTAAAAAACTTAATTTAAAAAATAACTGCTCTGAAAATATCTGCAGCAGGGTGAAACTAACGCTGACTAAAATAAAAAAAAATGGAACAGATTTTTTTTTTTATTGATAAATATTGTAATGAAATTCAACGATGACTCAAAGCTTTCAGTAATTGTATTATCTGTAGTATAAATCTATTTGACAAAGACGGAGACAAAATTTTTTTTAAGCCGGTATCAAAACTCGGCATGCGCGAGAATTATTTCCATACTTTTCTAGAACTCCTAATCCCGGACAAAAAATCCTATTAATTCAACTATCAAGCGCAAAACATTGTGTTACTAATTAAAACGTTTTTGCACATCAAGCACGATAATATTTGTAAAAAATAGAGTTTTTTTAACCAGCCAAGTGACATTATAATTTTCTCCTAACGATTTTTTTTCGAATTTGAATTCAATTTTTTAAAAGCAGACAGTACGTTACAGAAAAGTTTTTTTAAAGGTCTAAGACCGACGTTAACACAACGAAAAATACGTGATTTTTTACTAGTTCTATAGATAATATTATATATTTACAAGAATAATGGAAAATAATATGTCAGAATATATCGTCAAGAAAATTTACCACATAAATATTATAATATTAGAAAAAATATTTTACTAGTATTGTCAGCACTTCTTTGAAAAAATCAGTTTCTTAATTTTTTAGGTAACACGAACCTGCTAAATCTGCGAACATATTATTATATCAGTATTAATATGCGTGAATAAATGAATTTCACGATAACGCAATATGTCCCCTGTGTATAAAAATATTAATATGTGTCAATATGAAGGTCGTAGCCATTATTACTCCCAATGTTTATTCATCTAATCTAGAATTGTAAACTCACACCGCAAATTACATTACAAAACACACCGCAGCAAGCAATAGTCGCTCCTGGAAATTTACTAGCAATGGGCCGCGGGACTGCCATTAAAATTATCTTAAATCTTATAACTCCAGAGGATACAGCGTGATTCATTTATACGTTGAGGGGAAAAGCAGCAAATTTAAAAAGATAACCTCGTATGACGGTGAATACAATGTATGCTGTAAATGTATGGTTAATCTTAAGGGTTAAAAATAAGAGGAGTAAATTTCACCGACAAAAAACAGGAGAATGGTTTTTCGTTTGAAGTTACAGAGCTTTGAATTTTAGATCAACCCTTTTTTGAATCACGATATTGCTAATAACTTTTTAATTAATTATTTTTAATATACAGCATAAAAACGAAATAACATTTTGTGATTATTAAAATCAAAATCCGGATTTCTTGATATTGTTTGGATGTACAGCGTCTATTGATCATAATAAGATACAACTTTTCAAAACACCACTTAAATCATTATAATTTACCCATCAAAAGCAGCGATATTTTTTTACAATCTACCACATTGGTCAGTCAGTAATGCAAATACTGAAAACAAGGCTGTGAGTATTGAAGAAATAAAGAAAACGGCATTACAACGGCTCTTGTGATTATTTAAAAGACAAGGTATCAGACTAATAGGTTGGAGTATCGGATTCAATATTCATTAAACAAAGAGTACCACAGGGGTCAATTCTTGGACCGATCTTGTTGATATTATTTATAAATGGCGTAGCGAAAATTTCATCGTATCAGAAAATTTGCAGATGATGCATTGATATTTTATATCAGGAGACAGTGATGTCTCAATTATAGAACAAATAAACTATGACCTCGACAAGGTAGCTCTTTGGATTAAAAATAATAAATTTAAATTAAATGTTAACAAAACCAAAATCATGAAAATTGGAAATAAAATAATAGCAGATACTCTTTTGATAATGATGGATGAAGAAATTTTGAAAGAAGTATTCGGAATTAAATATTTGGTTGTAATATTAGGTTCCAGACTGACTTCATCTTTAAATACAAAACACTTAAAATAAAATTGCTTAAAAAGTTTCACTACTCGAAAGGAAAAGAAGACATATTATATCAGTGCCGAATGCTGTCAAACTGTATATAATACCACCATTGTTCCTGATATTAATTATTGTGGCGATATTGTGTTCTGTTCTTGAAAAAAATTTTATTATTATTTTATTCCAGAAGGTATGCAGGTATAGTGCAATGCAATACATTCCATAGTTAAAAAATAAAATTAAAAATAATACAACCAAAAATACAAAATAAAAATACATAAAACAAAAGTTAAAGTTTTAATACATATTATGTAATAAATATAAAATAAAGAGGAGGAAGAACTAACAGTTTTAAAAAAAAAACAATTATGTTTAGGGATATATGTTGTTTTTTTTTTACTTGGAAACTTTCGAATTTATGCAAAAAGTTAATAAACATTAAAGCACATAATCACTCTACCAACAACAAAAAATACTTCCATTTCGTAAGAAATCAACATCTCAGAATTTATTCATTTATGTGTAAAACTGTGAAGATCTTTCAAGAATCGCCGATCAACGTAAAAGAAGAGAAAAATATATTTAAATTTAAGAAAGAAGTGAAAAAATATATGAAATGTAATTTTTGACATAAAAAATTAAACATCACCCACAATAGAGTACTTTACTATTATAGGTTCAATAAATAAATACATATCTAAAGATTCGCTTACCACTATTTTTTTTATATTCCTTTATTTTTTACACTTTATAAACAGGACTACGAGAAATTTAAAAAGTCAATCTACACATCCTTTATATTTATTTCACCAATGAAAATTATCTGAAAATGGAAAACTATGTAAATAGTTAATGATACAATTTGTATCGCGAACAGTGGGCAAATAGAAGTCTCGCTATTGCGGGGAGGAGACCGCATTGTTGGGCCTTTATTCCGAATTAAACACTATACGTTTAGCGTACAAATGTTTAGATTAGGTAGCCACACGCTACCTGAAAGCAGGTGTTCTATGAATGGAAATCGTCTTTGTCTACGATAAAAATATTTTGTTAATAAAGTGTACAAAAGTTGTGTTCATATTTCCTTTTTATGCATCTATATAATGGGCGCTCCCGAAATACGCTCAAAATTTAAACATTTTAAGACATTACGCATTTACTAGATAATAAAAAACAGGGTCCATATTTCGATGCTGAAATAAAATGGAAAAAAAAATGTATAAAAAAGGTATACTTCCCTATTAAAAAATACAGCCCACACACACAACAATTAATTTCAGTTTTTACCGTACTTGAAATGACTGGGAATAGGAGGTATTAGTTCCTTCATAACTCTCACGAAAGAAAACCTCACTTGTAGTTACTAATCGGTTAAGTTTTAAAAAAACACGTGATAAATATTGAACACCCAATATCGCGTATTTTTTAGAGTTTTAATTGATATTTTTAACTTAAATAGATTATGATGATAGTGAGATGAAAATACTCGCGTTATACAAACTATTCCAAACATTAAAAAAAGCTGTGCAATTTTTGTTAATGACAGAGTTCACCGTTCGTGAGTTTTTTTTTAATTATTGAGGCCTAAAACAATCTTGATTCTATTTATAGTTACGATTATCACACTATTGTTGAACCACGTTTCAATATCAAAATTTCATTTATAAAAATAATTTCGTCTATATTTCTATTGTTCTGTAAAAAACTTGTGAAAGACGATTAAAGCCCCTAACTTACAAACACGGTGTAAATGTTACGCGTGACGTAAGATCGGAATAGCGAAAAACTTTATTTTAAACCACGGTTTATGCGACCAATTTAATGACCTACGTCCGGCTTAACTAAACCAACGCTGAACCGGCGCGTAAAAATCTAATAAGTAAGGGTATGGCCTGAGTGGTAGAGCATTCAGCGGGGCGGAGCGTGCAGCGGAACGTGCGACTATTGAGCGTTCGCTGCCTGGCCTCAGTGAACAGACAGCGTTCGAACTGTTCGAAGGAAACACTCGTCTTTAAAACTGCTCCCATGGCTTCACTAGATATTATCGCCATGTATTTAGAAGAAACTTTGATTTATTTCGTAAGAAAGGTCAGAATGAAATTGTAAAACAAAGAAGAAAAATAGAGATTTTTTTACGTTATATAAAAGTTTAAGATTAAACAAAGACAAACTTCTTGAATGCACACGAATTTCAAATAAATTAAACATGAGGCTGATATATGCTATGCGTGAATGTTCAAATAAGACCAAACGAATATTATAAAACATGACTTTTCAGAGGTATTTAAACAGTTTTAAATATTTTAGACCGAACTTTAAGAATTTTCAAATTTTTAATGACATTAAGACGTAAAATCAACAAAAATCTGCCATCATTATTAAACTTTCTGGCATTAGTGTTTGTGTGATATTTTGACTTTATAAATCATTTTAATGGTGAATTGTTTTGTTTAATGTTTTCAAATATGTTTATTAAAAATGTCCGAATTTCATGTGGGCGGTAACTAATAGGCTATACAACATCCTTTAATATATCTTTGTCTCTTTCTATCGAGTCAGTAGTATAAAGTCAACAATATTGACTAGACTGTTTCGCAAAGGTCTCTCTCCATGTTCTTCAAGTTTTTAACAGCTAGCTACGGGTCGGTTAGTGCGATTCCGCTTTATAAAAAGCTTGTAATGACCAAAATGATTGTTCTTATAGATAAGTGCAGCATGTTTGCACGTATTCATCAACAAATATTTCAACCGAGCATTATTTTTACCCAGGACACTGAAAATATTTCACAATACCCGTGCGTTTAAAATCGCAAAAAAGGTAGCATCCCTCCCCCGACCGACCGGACCGGAAGGTCATACGACAGGGACATACCAGGCGCATTTTCTGCTACCCGGGCAGCATAAGTGGACGGGAGGTTGAGGATTCCCCGTTAGGTACATCCGCTTTGAAATTATCGACCGGAACCGTGGCACGGTAGGCCGATAGCGCCAGACGACGGGCAGACGGTACTAATGCATGCGTACCGAGCGAGACAGAATGATAACAGAGCGTTACGTGATTTGATGCGATCACAATGGACGTGCTTTTATTTAAAACCTCCCAATCCTGCTTCGCTGATAGGTTTTAAAGAAAAATTGAAAGTAATATTGGAGTTTAGATTTAACCACGTTCGATTTCAATCGTCGCACCTATGTAATCGAATGGAAACAATTTTATTATCAAATTCGATTGACTGCACACCTACACACCTACAAACTCGATAGAAAAATAATGTCTCGGTAGGGAATCACTACCCAACATACTAATTTCGATTGCCCTACCTATATAATCTGAAAAGATCTAATACCCAAATTATTATTGATTTTTATGCCCCTATAAAATCAAAAGAGAACGAATACCAAACATATTTTTAAATACCATTCCCCAAATTATTTTCAATTCGTTTTGCTTACACTCATAAAAACAATAAAAGGAAATTTGAATATTTTCGTAGAAATTAATCAATTTGTTGTTTGACATATTTAATGAAATGAAATAATAACTTTGTATAAGACAACAGATATTACTTTTTTTTTTTTGACCAACCGGTTTCGCTTAGCCTAAGCATCATCTTTTTTATCTCTGTTCTTTTGTTATAGTTTTGTTCTCTCACTGTTCTCTTATTTTATTTTTTTGTTTTATATTGTGTTCTCCCTCTGTATGTACACGTATACCATATATAACCGTACACTATGTATTTTGCATTTTTAATTTTGCACCCTGAAGATGCTTAGAAAAAGAGAAATTGGTCAGCCATAAAGATTAAAATAATATCTCTGGTCTTAAACAAAGTTATTGTTTCATTTCTTTAAATATTTTAATAATTTACATAGCCCGAATTTTTTGTGAAATATCATCTCAAGGGCGCTTAATCGAAAGTTATTCAATAACTAACGTGCTTTATTTCGATTTTCGTGTTTACATAATCGAAAGACAACCAACACTCAACAACAATCATCATCAATAATAAGCCTTCTCAGAATTTTCCTTCGTTCAAAAACATTTATTAATAATTGCTTAAAGCATTTTTTCAAACTCAATTAAATATACTATTATTTAACCTTTTTTTGGGTGAAATTTCGAAATGTGCTTTTGGTGCTTTGTTTATAGAATTAACAAAATTAAATAAATTATTTGAGAGTTCAATCTCAAACTGTGTTGGGGAATTCAGACTCCATCGTCGTTCAAATAAAATAGCAACCGAATCGATAGCGACGAGCGATGATTTCAAATATATCGGAAAACATTTCTTTCCAATACACTCGGTGTGGTATCTACATTCGAATATTATTATATTGGTAGACTTTGCACAAAATGATCTTGAAATATAATTGCTTTTCCATGTCGTTCAATCGGAATACCCGGGGGCATTCCACGAAAGTAATGAGAATTGCGGAATATTTGGAGAATAAAGGAAAGAGATTCACTAAGTGAAGCTTTTATCTGCCGGTGGATATCTCATATTATATATTATATTATCATTGTTGATCGTCCGTAGTGCGCAATTTTAGACGTATTTTATTTTTGAATCTCTTAATAAATGTCATTTATGAAGATTGAAGGATTAGTCTGGGAAATTGCAGGAGTCAGTGACCGAAGATTTGATTTAAATTTGGATTTTGTCATTACTTTGCTCCTCGGGGAAAACTAGAAAAATATGACGGAGCGATGGGTAGTCGGATAGGATAGTGCATGGATTGCCAGTATTTTATCTAGTTTCATAATTAATATATACCAGCAATGGGTTGCTTTAAGGTGTTTTATTATGTTGGTGTGAAAACGAAAGGACAGTTTTATCTCTCTTCTTGATTCACAGATAATGCTAAAAAATTGTTTTATAAGAATATATATGAGTATAAAGATTTTTCTTTATACGTGTCTACGTTATATGCAAATAGTGTAATTCTAACGATAAACTAATAGTATAATAAACTCCTTGACTGTGAACCTAGAGGTAAAGGGTATGGAATTCGGTGAGAGAAAATTACAACTAATTTAATAAAATAACATTTAATTTTTAACGTTCGAAATTTTAAAAAGAATTGTATTTGCACCTTGTTTCAAACCCTAAGATACTCTCAGTATTACAAAATTGGCAGGTGGACCATATAAGAGTGTTTTCTTCGTAAAGTACATACAATGTAACCAATCTTTAAATAGTGAGAAAAACATCCCTCTCAGGTAATCGCAAATTCCCTTTCAAATATTAGAGTTTTTAATTAAAGGTTGATGCTCCGTCTCATCTTGTTTACGCCTTATAAATAATCGGCGCTTAAAACGATTCTCTTCTAAGGCGATTAAACTTAAGATCGCCGTGAAAATTTCAATCCTATCTCAGCGGGCGGGTAAGATGACTGAAAGTACTTACTCATTTATTCAGAAAACCCCTTCTATCCTCCGAACCCACCCTTTCCCGGCAAACATTTATCCTCCTCTGTTTTCTTAAGCTCGGGGCTACATAAAGCTCTCTTGTCATCATATTAGGTGACCCAAAAAAGCACATAAGCACTCAAAGGAGTCAGGATATGAAAAAAAGTTACGCTGTGGATAATACAAGTTCCCCGAGGGGGGCCAACGGGGTTTTGTAAATACTAACATTATCAAAGGCTCAATGAAACTGGTTTTGAGATTCAAACCCCTCTGAGTTGATACACGACGAGTTATTCTAAAGAAATTTGAATGTTTTAAATGCGACATGCCAGCGCGAATGTGACATTTCAATAAAAGTTATTCGCTTTTAATTTCCCCGCTTGAGTGCATCATTACTTTGCACAATGCTCACAGTTCTCTTATTCGTGTTCAAATTAATGGGCGTAGTTATCTTTCTAGAAAAATAACTTCAGATTGAGTGACAAGTGAAAAGCGGGATTGAAAGGGGAATACCCTTTTTATGATGAGTACGAAGTAAAAAAAAAATATATTATGAAACGAACTGAAAGGTAAATTATTTATTTTTGTTGTCGAAGCGTTTAATAACGAAGACTCAATAACATGCATATTGTTGTCACCTCAGAGCGATAATATACAAGAGAGAGCGCTGCTGTAGTCAGCTTTGTTGAGCTTTTCCGGACTCGACTAGACCTGGACGCGGCTAGGATTAGAGCCAGGGTATTTATACATCCACTCATAGTATATGTCGAGATAATATTTTTGTTTATTTGTAAAATTACTTTTTCACAGTTTTGCTATAAAAAAATTTATCATATAACCTTAAAAACCGTCGACTTATGTCCATTTATGTCGCATATCAAAACGTGTGGGCGGAGTCAACGGAGACGCGATACTCGAAGAACACTCCTACAATAATTTAAAGCGGTGTAATAATTTGGGGGATTTTGTTGTCTCTTTCTTTCTCATGGTGTACGACGTAAAAACCCGGAGAAAGTAATTAATTCCAAGTTTGTATGGATTGGGTAAAAAGAATTAACTCCCTCTCCATATATTGTAACTGCAAGGTCATCACCATCTATTTTTTTATTAAATGAATGTCAAATTTGTATTTTATGTATTTTTGGACACATTGCTTAGTTACCTACATATTATGAATCTAATTTTCAGAAAAAATTCTTCTTTTTTTATATCTTTTCAAATAAAGTGATAAAAATGGTGATTTTCTTAATAATAAAGGTTTTTGTCATATATCTACATTAAAACTGTTGTATACTTCATTGGTCCAGACTCCAGAGCCAAATTGAATACAACTCATCCATTCAGTCATCACATTTTAAGATATTCTATTTTAATAGAAAAAAAACTGCACAAAAATCTGATTAAAAAAAAACTTATTTTTATTTTTTATAGTAAATACCGCACAAGAGTCCTGACCGCTCCCTTCCGTCTAGAGCCAGTGAGACTATGGTATCCCCAATTGGGGTATGTTGTGAGGCTGAAGGTAGTGGTGAAAGGAAGGAGATGTGGAAGAGGAAGGTTTTGAAGTACCTGGCTATTCAGATCTGGTCACCAAACACGGCTAAAACCATTTCAAGCAACGTTTCGATTCCGAATGGTGCTCTTTCACCAGGGCGATACTAAGAGTATCTGCTACTGTGGAATGTACCGCAAATTTACATTTTTATTATTTTATATGAATTAAATGTGTTGTAACACATATTCATTGAATAAAAGTTTTTGGCGCACACCGGGTTTGAACCCGCGACCTTTTTATTCGTAAGCGAGCGTCTTACCACTCGACCATGGAGGCCGTCAGTATAATAATAACAAACGTTTACAAAAGACAAACACCAGTTTCTTATGTCTCTAAATCGGATTAGCTAGTAATATGAAATTGCATTAATTCTTCTGAACTCTTAATTGCAAATTTTCTTAAATTTGCACGATGTATTCGAGCGGTCTAATTTTCTGAAATAATTAATAACAGTCTAATTCTCAATCCCATCAAAAATCTCCGGATAAATCCGTTCCCGAGGAGCTTCCGTCAAGCATGTAATTAATTATTTTTTCACTTGACTGATCGAGATGAAATTATAATAATAATGCTCGTACCTCGCCTTTCATCGAGTATATATTAAATACAATGGGCACGCGAAGGCGGAAAGGTATTGTTCCTCTTGTAATTTAATTACAAAAGATTATTCAAAGAAAGCATCGAAGTGTTTAACGATAAATAAATATCTATGGATGAAGGAGCATGAAATAAGAAAAGAGGTTTATATCTGAGGGGAGCGATTGTGCTGGTGTTTATCATGTTTTAACAGCTGCCAACCTTTTTTGGGACTTGATATAATTAATTAATTAAGTTTTTTTTTTAAATACTACAACTATACATAGTTAGTAAATCCGGTGTTTTGCATAATTACACAACGTTTTAAGTTATTTTACAGACATTGCTATTTTGATTAGTAACTTTTTTTATATTTTTCTACTAATAAAAATTAAATTGAAACTTTGTATAAGACCACAGATTTTATTTTAATTTTTATTACCGATCGGTTTCGCTTAGCCTAGACATCATCAGGGTGCATAATTAAACTAAATAAAAAACACAAAGCATGCGGTTATATTGACCGGTCGGTAGCTGAGTCGACAAACGCGTCGGATTCCCACCCGGGCGTCATGTGTTCAATTCTTCTGCTGGCTAAGTCCTCCATCATTGCACATGCAACAACCTCCGCTTCATATGATGGCAGTAGGAGTTTTTCAAATATTTTCAGGTTATTCGTAACCCGGGAATGTTTGTCTTTCTTTTTTAAATAAATATATATATACACACAGAGGGAGAACAATATATTACATAAAATAAAAGAACAACATTTAAAATTATAACACAGGAACAGAGAGAAAGAGAGAGACAATATGAAATGAAAGAGGCAAAACCTCAACTGAGAAGGTGATGAGAAAGGTGAGAATAATGAGACCTTTTATGAGTTTACGGGAAATACGAGTATGCCTAATATTGGACTACTGGAAAAAATTTACTGATTATTAATTTTTAATTTTATTGACTATTAACTGTGATAGCTTTATGGTGTTTCTTAGTAATTTTATCTGTTGCCATGGTAATAAATAATGAGATATTCGTTCTTGATAAGACTGAAATAGTCCAGACATTTTTATTATTTTTCTTTTTTAACAGTAGGTTTTGCCATTTTCGATACAGATACCTACCCTATAAATATCAAATTGTTCGAAGCCGATAATCTATTTGTCTGACTATCTGAAACAGGAAAAACTCTCGGACAGTGAGCTTTAATAATATTGTAGAATTTCATGGTCAACGCATCTTTTTTTAGTTCGTAACAGCACGATACTACAAAAAAACTATTAAAAAAAATATGCCATAAAAAATGCATATTGGGTTTTAAATTGTACGAAAAAAGCTAAAATTAGTACAACGGGGATTCGAACTATGAGATTTTTTTCCATTCCTTGACAGCACAAGCTTTGCACATAGAGTTGAACCAAATTATTTCGTGTCTACTTAGATACAATAAGACTATTTTCTCACCTAGTATTTTTTTAAATTTATATCAACCATTTTAAAAAAATATATATTTTCGTATCTGAAAAAGAAGAAAATATGTGGAGTGAAGTTTTTCATTAAAATAATGCAACATTAATATCGCAGATTGTTGGCAATTCACATTTTGATATTGCGTGTGCCAAGGCGGGCCCGTCCCGTCACAAAGGAAGAAGTCAAGTGTGCGTTAACTTTTATTATGATGTAAAGCGCAGCCACTTTTGGCTCACCCTGTGATTCTGCGCCTAGTTTTATATTAAAATATTTCATTGTTCTAACATCAAACAGACAATCACATGATGTACAAGTATCTTTACCCAGCCGAAATTTTGAAAAAGTAATTATTATTGTGTTGAGGGTTATAAACCCGTATAATATAATCTTTTTCTGTGTGTTATCTTCTTTTTTTATTTTTTTTTATAGTGAGTACCGCACAAGATTCCCAACTGTATAGAGCCAGTAAGACTATGGCATCCCCAATTGGGGTATGTCGTGAGGCTGAAGGTAGTGGGGAGGAAAATGAGATGGGGAAGAGGAAGGTTGGGCAAGCACCTGGCTATTTAGATCTAGTCACTAAACACGGCTGAAGGAATTTCTAGCAACGTTTCGATTCTATTTTCTATGGCTTCTTTTCTTGCTTGTCTTAGAACAAACCTAATTTAATTGTACTTTATAATGTAAAAAAAATCGTATTATATAATTTACCAGTGAATAAACTAAAAACATTATACTAATGTAAGGTATTAAGGTATGGTACTAAGGTAAGGATGCTTTAAGCTAATCAATTTTATTTTAAACAAAAAAATTTTAAACTATTCAATTTCAATAAAATATATAAATACATTGAAATAAAAGCTAACTTCAATCTATTAAGAGTTAATAATTTCAGCAAAATTTATTATTATTTTTAAGAACTTGTGAATGTAAAATTGTAGAAAAATATCTGTGTGAAAGTTGAAATGGCATTCACATTGAGACATTTTTCCAACAACGAAACAACATCAAAAAGTTTCCGAACTGTCTGAAACTGCATAAAGCATATTTTATGGTAAAAATATCACGTAAATTAAAATGGCCGCAGTAATGCGGATCCACACACCGTAGTGGCGAAATTTTAATATTCCTACCACAAAAGTCATAAATATGTTTTACTCTGTGCCCCTGGCAAAGTTTTGCCTTAAACCCGAGGATATTACAGAGAAGCACGGGGAAGAGTGATTTTTTACCAAGTAATAAACGTTAGGAACTTTTGAATGAGTACTGAAACATGAAGTCATCACTACGCAAACTTGAAAGCTTACAGTGAAAACTCTTGCGATAATTAATAGTTTGCTTACAAAATCATGCATCTTCTCCTTATACACATGCATCTTCTCCTTGACATTCATGGCCTGTTCAAAAGAAAAAGTGAATTTTGAATTTTCGCGGGCTGTGTACATTCGATTTATCGATTTTTTTGTTTGTTATGTTGGTACACATATGTTTATCATATGTGAGCATTATCAGCTATTTTGGATTAGTGGTTTGTTTTTGACAACTGGAAAGGTTAGTCACGTTTTTGTGTGTTCTTCGATTTTTTACTTCTGAAAAAAAAAGGATCAAAGAATAAAATTCATGATTTGTTTTTCCATAACTCCAGGACGCTCATCGTCATTAATATCTTCTCGGCCTTCTGTAAAGAAAAAAAACACAAAAACGTGACTAACCTTTCCAGTTGTCAAAAACAAACCACTAATCCAAAATGGATGATAATGCTAACATATGATAAACATATGTGTACCAACATAACAAAAAAAATCGATAATCGAATGTACACAGCCCGCAAAAATTCAAAATTCCCCTTTTCTTTTGAACAAGCCTCGTATATTTCAAATAGTGTTATCTAGCTATGTAGATAATTTCTGGTAGTGTCCGAGAGTTTTTGTTTACGTTCATGCATGGTTTGATTAACATTGGTAAGTAAAACGATGAAAGTGAATACTGCATAAGAGTCCCAATGCGCAGAGCCAGTTGAGCTATGGCATCTTCAATTGAGTTATTTTGTGATGCTGAAGGAAAGGGGGAGGAGAATGAGATGAGGAAAATTAAGGTCAGGAAGTATGTGAGTCTACGTATCTGGTCACTAAACACGGCCAAAGCCATTTCAAGCAACGTTTCGACTCTGAACGTACATAATATTTTAATATTATTTGCATAGGATAAGCAACCTAAGCTTCTGTTAACTAAACACTTTTACAAGGAGTTAATTTACGTATGAGTATGTGTGAGACGATGTATGAATGTGAATGAAGCAAGGCGTATGTGCCAAAATAGAGTTGTATGGCGGTCCGTTCTTTCTGCCTACCCCGGAGAAATGGCGTGGTGGTTATTTAGTTAGTTTACGTTAGAAAAGCGCCTTTGAATATGACAAAAAGTATTTACGCGTTTAGTGCAACGCATTCTTGAACTATCACTAAATCGCGCTAAATGTATTATCATTACTACCAAGAATTTTTCTAACGAAATAATAATACAAAACTCTGAATAGAACCAATCAGGTTACGTTGTATACCGTAGACTCAAAATTATACAACCGATAGTTGAAAAGTTATAAATACCTTCTGATTAAATTGTAGCCAAAAGTTTTCCCCCTTGACCTGTGCACAAAGGTAATGTTCTGAGAATTATTATGTATTCGTATTAAAGAAAGTATTCATGAAACATTAATGTTGAAGTCGTGGGAATAGCGTGTCATTATTATGTTTTGAATTCCACCAAACTGATATACTCGTATTTGCCTTCAGTTCTATTCGCTTCGGGAAATTCCTAAACACAGTAATTGAGACTTGTTTCTCAGAAAATCATTCGAAGGCACTTGAAGTGAATAAAATATTGAGTGAGCTTTCAGATACCTAAGTTTAGTCAATGTCAAAGTTCATTGGAACCGGAGAAAACTTTGCATGGAGGCTCTTCGCATAAAATATGTATTTCATAGATTATATCCCACATAGCTTATGGACAACATTTCTAACACAAAGCAATTTATAAAATGAACTTGTTGATACGTTTACATACAAAATTTAAAAAACTGATTTTCTTTCAAACGCCTATGTTATTCTTCTTTTTTCATAATTTCTACACACACTTTTAAGATACTTCAATTTTAAGTAGACCCAAAGTTTTTTAATTCGTTAATATCTTTCATGAGATAAAAAAATAACTTTGTATAAGACCATAGATTTAATTTTAATTTTTATAACCGACAGTACTTTTTTTCAAATATTTAAATTATAAAGTACATTAAAAATTATATATATTTATACATATATATAAATATATCTTTAATATTTCATATATTATATATTTATATCTAAATGATTATCGTCATTCTTTACGACTCTACCAAAACTTTGAAGACCATGGCTTGAATGTTCTCTCTTATGTTTATTTTGCCTTCTTTTTGTCATCGCTTCATTCATAACTATGTATATGCTATTCCTTCTCTGTTGCTCTTTTTTACATTCCGTGTTTTATATGTATTTTTTGTAATTGGACTTTAGTCCGTTAATTTATAAATAAATAAATATAATTTTGTACCCGGTATATATATATATAGATGATGCTTAGACTAAGCGAAACGTCATAAAAATTTTAATAAAATCTGTTGTCTTATACAAAGCTATTATTCATTTTATTAAATATCAAACCACAAAGTGATTGCGTTCTACGAAAAAAAATTTTAAATGTGATTTGCTAGTTATAAGCAAATTTTTTTGAAGACATTGGTGTAATTTTGTTAATAACAATTTCAATGTGATCGCAATTCAAGCTACTAAAATAATGAAGATCATGCTATCAAATGAAAACTCTTGAAAAATACTTGTAAAAGTGATTCAAACATGCTACGATAATATGTTTTGATTGTAAAAGAAATTTAAAATACTGCGAATGCAAATTACTTCCCGGAAAGGGGCAGAGATTTTCGATACCATGGAGAATAAACTTCAAAGATGTAAAATAATATTAAACCAAAATGTGAGCGATAGTTTATGATCCCAGACAAAAATAAAAAAATACATTCCACAAAATAGTGCTAAAATATGAACGTTTTATTGAGGTGCAGATGTGTGAGAGTTATTTGTTTTAAATGTTATATAATCTTCAAACAAATTTTACACTCGTGAAATACAAAAAAACTAAGCTCTATGCGATTTTGTTTTTGCATAGATGCTCGATAGTAAATATGCTTCATTCATATTTACAATCGAGCTTCATCTATGCGTCATTAAAGCAAAGTCTTATTTCACTTGTTAAATCGAGTGATGTTTTTCTATATCGTGTAATATAATACGCTACGCTTGTTATATCACTAAATGATAGTATTGATAAGGGATTGCATTCTCGTAATCTCAATATAAGATTACGAAATTTAAAAATATATCAGAGTGGTCATTATTCTTTTATTGCGTTATCAGTTAACGTTTCGCATATTTCATTTCATATTATTTGTCTATTTCTCTCTGGTCCTTTGTCATAATTTAAAAGTTTTTATTTTGTTTTCTAACTTTTCTCTTATTTTATTTTATAATGTGTTCTCCCTCTGTATGTATGAGTATATATTTTTAACCACACACCATGTATTTTTCGTTTAGTTTAGTTTTGTTCTTGTGATGGTTAGGTTTAGCGAAACCGGTCGGTTTGATAACGTTTTGCAGAAATGAGGCCTAATATCCTCCATTAACATTTTTTTACTAGTATTTAAAAAAAAATGTTATAAATTTCTGTTAATTTTTTATTTGCTAATATTATTATAACTATGTATATTAATATCAATTATGGAAGGTATTTCATCGCACTACTTCTGCATACCTTCTGGAATAAAACATTATTAATATTAAAATTAAAATTAAATATACAATGTTATTGTTTCATTTTCATTACATATCATGAACTTTGAAAAGGTACTTTTTTATATATTGAGTAAATCAGTAAAATATATTTAGTCAAATATACGTTAAAAATACATTTAATGAGTACTTAGTGTAACTAATCCCAACTTTTTATTATCACTTATCTCCAAACATAGCACGGTACTAGGTACTATTCGAACTATTTATTAATGTTGCCCTTTATGATTGTAAGAAGAACAAGTGATTTTCTTTGTTTCCGGGTTTGGGCTGTTATTTTCATGAAATCAGTCCTACCAATCTGTTAATGCAATTGTGCGAAGTGTAAAATCTATGCAGAGTGCATTCCATTAATTCCCGGACTAATATGTTAGAGAGTTATGAAAGCCGGGGTCGTTTGAATTGCGAGGAAACTGAAAGCTCATCCGAAATTGTATCGGGGCATCATAAACGCGAGGTGTTACGAAAGTAATATGCGAACGGTCTGTTCGCCCGCCACCAGGCAGAGCTCCACTCCGACAATAAACGCCCCGAAACCCGCGGCCATAACTTAGCAAAATAATAGACGAGTACCGCCGCGGTCCGGTCGTATTACTCCACGCCAGACATTCGGCTAGCCGAGTTGAATAATTAATACAAAAATACGTGAAATGCGAATTTGATAGGTTCGGCGGTAGTTGGGTTGCTAACTGACTTGCTTTGCGCATAAAATACTGTCTGCGAGTTATGCGATCCGTGCATGTTTCGACAGTTTCACTTTCTACCAGCAAACATGTTTTTTCGGATCACACAAGGGCTGAATAATGAATATTGACTGAATAATGAGAGAAACGATGAACCTATATCACCAACTTCGAAAGAATCCCGTAATAATAGGCCCTCCCTCTAGCTAAACACAAGCAGTCGCCATTCGGGTATTTATTTAGAAATCCCTCGTCGAGTAATTGCCTATTTGTATTACGCTAAAAGAAAGAAGCGTTTAATAAAACATCTCCCCTAATTTTTACCGATGTCAAAAAAATGTTTTTGTTCTTAAAATGTTGGTTTAGTGGAGATTATGAGGAGAGAGTAAATATTTTATCAGGCTTTTAATCTGCATTATGAATGTATTCTCTTTTATATTACGTTGTGGCTAAGACGAACATTTCTCCTTTACATGTTGGATTGTTTTAAATACTTTCACTTTGAGAGCGTTTTCTATGTGGGTTTCTATTACATTTTTAGTTTTATTTATTTTATATTAGTTACTTTGTAAATTCAAGTTTACAAGTAGCTAATTATTTCATTTTCTTTTTAATTTTATAATATTTTAACTTATATACTACTTATTATTTTAATGTTTATGCATTTTAAATATTTTTTACAGGCTATTTTGAATTCATTGATAGGCATAATTTTGATGGTTTCCGGCAGAGCATTATAAGATTTCATCACTTTATATAGTAAGTTTTTTGTATGTTTGCTTTATTTTTTTCTGATAGTTTAATTTCTTTCCATGCCCTTGTATTATATTTGTGAATATCAACATTGTAGATAATTTTGTCAGAAAAATATTTTGGTATTTTTAAAAAATCATTTGTGAGGTACAAACACTGAAAATATAAACTAATAGAAGTGTGCAGTGGGTGTGTTCGTGTATCCGTCCTACTGATTGGCTATTATTATTATTTTGTAGTTAATACCGTACAAGAGTTCCAATTTACCCCTACCGTCTAGAGCCAGTGAGACTCATCCCCAATTGGGGTATGTTGTGAAGTTTAAGGTAGTGGGCACGTGTAGGAGATGGGAAAGAGAAAGGTTAAGAAGTTTCTGCCTATTCAGATCTGGTCACCAAACACGTCTAAAGGCATTTCAAGCAACGAAAGAAGAATGGTGTTTTGTACCGATTAAGCTTTTATAGGGTGAAAATAGGTGAACAAAAAATAATAAATATATTTTTTTAAATCTTTTTGTACGCACTTCATATCAAATCAGAGAAGTTGTTATTTTTATATCAAGCTTAACCAATAAACCTTCATTGTTTATTTAATTTATTTTATATTTTAACAATAATAAGTTTATTTTTATAATACGTTATATCACTTCCACTACAACACGCCAAATTCGGAAATATTGTGAAACCGAATGAAATAGGAGAAAAAAAGGAGAAGGGTAAGAGAAAAGATACAAAAGACCTACTCTTATCTAGTTAAGAAACCTTGCTTAAACCAAACCAGGTAACCTTGGAGTAAGAATATATGTGGAGAGAGAACTAAGCTACAAATTTACGATAAATCATTTTCTCCGAATTTTCACGCCGTAAACCGTGATAAAAAAAGTTGTTTTTTAATTTATTTTATTTTTGTATATATAACAGGCAAAATATATATACATGAGTGGTTATTTAATTAGAATATTTAACAACAGTAGGTAATTAAGTAAAATTTATAAAAATGCAAAAGTAAATGAATAACAAACAAAAACAAATGAATAATATTATACAAGGTAGAACATAAATAAATAAATTATTGGCACCTGTACTGAAGAAATGCCTATTAGCCGTTTGCTACTTGATACTTCATATAACCAGTCTATAACTAAAGGGCATCATTACAAAAATAAGCTTGATATGGTTGACAGATTTTTTCTTTAATGAAAAATTATATAAATAAATTTAAAAAAAAATAAAAAATAAAAAAAAAAATTAATAAATAATAATTAAAATAATAATCATAATTTTAATTTAAAAATTGTGTCTATCTGATGGGACCTGCCAGGTAAGTATGTTCCTGTATATTTTCTTATCTAAACTAGGAATTAATATGTAATGATAGAAAGTAAGATCTGTACAGCGCCCTTGAGGTGATTTTTCACAAAAACGGCGCTATACAAATCGTCCAAATATTATTATTTATTATTATTATTATTGATTCACCGTGTCAACAAGAATGACAAATAAATCATGGCGACTTCATGGGAAGGATTCCATTCCCTTTATAAACACCCGTGCAAATTTGTTTACACTCTGTTTTTTGTACATGAAGATATTTAAATAGTGTAAATTTATACGTATTCATGTAAATAAATCCTCTTTAAATATTTTATGAAAGAATAATTAATTTCCAAATTTAGTGATACAAAATTAAATTTAACTGCGCTTGCAGGGGAGGGAGCAAAATCACGTTCATCGCAACGAATTTCACTCGTGACATTTTTATAATTACTTTCTCAGAAAATTCTCAGGACGATTGGTCGCTAGATTCAGACAAAATCTGTCGGGAACACGGGGTGACTTGCGGGCTACGAAATGGAAAAAAAAAAACAAAATATTTCTCAATCAAAAAGCGTATAAACTAAGTATTGGCCAATGTCAAAATTATTTACATAAGATTTAAAAGCTTGAAGGTAAATCTTTGAACAAGAGATGAATGCTTGTTTTGTTTGGTATCAAAAGTTTTCGTATTGAATGTTGACAAAAAATGAGAGGTACATATAACAAGACCTAGTCGAGTCGCATAGGATTTTTTTTCTAAAGTTTCATAAAAAAATCTCAATGCTCACACAGTAGACGTTTAGATAAGCCTTTTTTTTTCAATGAAATACAAATATTCTCAGGTTATGAATAGCCCAGATATTGACAGTATTTCAAATTCTCATACTGCCATCATCTTAAGCGGAAAATATAACCAACTAACCAATCTGAGGTGAGGCCATCTTTAGGTCTGCTTTGAAGAGGGCTTGTAAGGAAAGGATGGCGTAAACTTAGTGTAAAGAGACCGAAGGAATTGACCTGTTTCCTATAAGGCATTTACAAGGTATTTGGAATTGCATACATCCTGTATGTAACAGCGGCATAATTTTATTATACTATATTTTAGTGAGTTAAAATATATAATAATAACAGTAAAAATCTGTAATGTCATAATTATTTTGCACAAATTGAAAAAAAACGTCACAAGAGGGAGAAAACAAATGAGTTGAGTCCCTTATAACATTAATATTTATTTTAGTACGACGATTATGTAAATAAATATGTTTAACTAGAAGCCTAAATATATAGTATCTTACTCCTCCTTTCATTATAACATATTTTCTTTTTATATTTTTTTCTTAGTGATACCACACAAGAGTCTCAAGTGCTCCCCACCGTATAGAGCCAGTGGGAATATGACATCCTCAATTGGGGTACGTTGTGAGGTTGAAGGTAGTAAGTAGGGGAAGAAGATGGGAAGAGGAAGGTTGGGAAGTACCTGGCTATTATCCCCCCAAATACGGCTAAAGCCATTTGAAGCAACGTTTCGATTCTGAATTATGGTCTTTCACCAGGGACTACTATACTTAGAGTATCTACCACTCTGGATATATACAGCGCTGTACAATTATTGTTTTCACAAAACAGCGTTGTACAAATTATTATTCAATAATTATCTATTCAAGGGGATAAAGAATTTTAGTAGCCATCCAGACGAAATAAAATAAAAAAATGATTCACTAACTTAATACTTTATTAACTAGAAAGCAGTAACTTGTTTCTATTGGAAACTGATTTCTTAGCTAAATTATTATCAAGGTAACCTCACACTAGATACATTTTCTATTACAGACCTTTGTTTTAACTCTTACGCCAAGCTCAAGTACAAATACATTATCAAATGTACTCGCAACTTTAATATCTTTAAATGATAATATTTAACAACGATTATACAAAATAATAATAAAAAAATATATGAAAAACATGTCACATAAAATTTAAAGAGAATTGACATATTTTTTTTATAATTAACTTGTATAACCGCTTAACACACACTTTTTTCATTATATTCAAGAAACTGTCCATGTTGTGTGATATTTGGTATAATTTCCATATAAATGTAACTTTTTTTGTAAAATCTACTTTTTAAAAATAATAAAAACATATATATTATTATTATCCGCTTTGTCAAATTCGACAGTGATATTGCAAATAAAAAGCTTAACACTTATAATACTACTCACAACAATTAATTATACAAAAGCTCCATGTTAATTTTAAAGGTGCACTAATTCACCCCGTCTGCAATGCATCTATAGGGAAGGCATATTCCCATGGTGAATCAGATCCGGCGGATGCGTAATGTAATTAAGTTTTCAAACCAATCAACCCCGGAAAAGTCCGGAAACCCACGACGCGCGACGGGGAGGTCCTTTTCTGCAATTCAATCAGAACAAGACTGGCTAATTGGTGAACTTAAGACAAAAGAAAAGAAATGAATTAATCAGACACGTTCTTTTGCATCCATTCGGTATTCAGAAGGTTTCCTTAGCGGATACCTTGGCGAATAATAATGGATTATTAATTATTTATGTCGTCCAGTTTTGAACATAGTCGAGGTTTAGTTTGAATTTTGCTGAAGAGAACTCTTCGCGTAAGGCCCGAGTGCCCGCTCCTCATAGCATGAATATATTTGGAGAGAGAGCTAAATATTTTTACCAAACCTATACAAATTTAGGATAAATCACTTTCTCCGGGTTTTTACGTCGTAAACCGTGAGAGAGAAAGAGACAAGATAAGTTCTCACATAATATAGCACCACCATTCGGTATGTAAGCATGTATTCCGTCTCCCGCGTCTCCGGCGACTCCGCCCACTACGTTTTGCTTTGCGAAATAGCAGGATATAACTTTACGGTTTTTGAGGTTATATACTTTATTTTTGTTTTTAAAAATACTGTGAAAAAGTGGTTATGCAAATAAACAAAAATATTATGTCAACATGTGCTATGAATGGATGTATAAATACCCTAGCTTTAGTCCTAGCCACGCCCGAGTCAGGCAAAAATCATCAATACTGACTACAGAAGCGCTCCCTCTGGCATATTATTACTCCGAGGCCCGCTCTAGTCGAGCGTGCAGCGGGGAGAATCGTGCAGCGTGCAGCGTGCACAACAAACACATGTTCATACATGCAGGTGTCCAGAGTGGCGGCGGACAGAGCACGTTCTTAGCGGCGGACAGGTGCGCTCCCAGATTTCAACCAGTTTTTGTTTTAACAGGGCTTTAAATTTATAATTACGTTGGTAATTAATCTACCATTAAAAAAAAATCTGCGATGTAAGTTAAAATAATGAAACTAAATCAGTATCGGCAAAAATATTTTTATTATCCTTGATTTTATTCATACCATAATAAGCTCTCATGCGGAACAATATCGTCACTGAGCGGTCGCCCTACCAGATGAGATGGAATCTGATTTTTATTAAAAAAAATACGTGGTCCTTTGGATGACAGATGAGATGGACTGACAATTTGAAAAAAAAACTGCAGGCTTTGGATGAGAAACCGCCGAAAATCGAGAACTCTATGTTAAAAGGTCATGGAAAGCAGGGCGCTGGGAGGCTCGTAAAAACGCGAAGATGTTTAAAAGAACATTTTTAATGTTCAACCTTTTTTGTTTATTTTATTAACATGTTTTAGCTTAGGCACCGCATAGACCCTGAAGTGTAATTTTGGTCAATTACTTCGTCACGGTACTTGTACTTATTTTATGTTCATTCTATTTGACGGCCTCCGCGGTCGAGTGGTTTAGATGCGAACTACGACTACGAATTCAGAGGTCACGGGTTCAAATTTCGGAGTGCGCAAATAAATTTTATGTAATCAGTATGTTCTATTTCACTTTTAATTAACATTAAACAATATATAGTATATTTGCGGCACGTTCCAAAGCAGAAGATACTCTAAATATCGCCCTGGTGAAAGATTACCATTCAGAATTGAAACCTTGCTTTAAACGGATTTAGCCGTGTTTGGTGACCAGATCTGAATTACCAGGTACTTCCCATCCTTCATCTTTCCCATCTCCTTCAGTTCCACACTGCCTTCGACCTCGCAACATATCCCACATCCAATTGGGGATGCCATAGTCATAGCCACATCCCCGGACTAACTAAAAAATCGTTATTGTTTTTATATTATTATTGTCTTCAATCATTTTATTGAGCTATGTTTCACATTATAATTATTTCGAATGCAGACTACCATGATACGGGCATATGTTTGGGAGGTCGTAATATATTAAAAAAACTGTATATTCAATATTTTTGTTAAAAAAATAATGAAATACATGTATAGTCCTACTGGCTTCTGAGGGTTGGGAGCAGTTTTTATACGGTACTCACTATTAAAAAAACTATAAGATACATTTTCTTTAGGAAGGTGAGACTTAGTAATGTTTTAAACTCAAGACCAATAATATACAAGAGAGAGCGCTGCTGTAGTCAGTTTTTATGCGGTTTTCCGGACGTGGCTAAGACTAAGGCTAGGGTATTTATATACATTCATGGCATATGTCGGCATAATAGTTTCGTTTATTCGTATAACCACTTTTTCACAGTATTGATATAAA
This sequence comes from Drusus annulatus, assembly GCA_022651775.1. Lineage (NCBI taxonomy): Eukaryota > Metazoa > Arthropoda > Insecta > Trichoptera > Limnephilidae > Drusus > Drusus annulatus. Next base: position 376,571 of record JAGWCC010000315.1, on the reverse strand, counting down.
CAAAAATGTAGCATGGAACCTAATAAATCGTTGAGTTGTGTTAATTTATTTCGCGTATCAAAACGAATGGGCGGAGTCAACGGAGACGCGGGACACGAAAAACATTCTAACAATACTTTAAAGCGGTGTGATAATTTGGGAGATTTTGTTGTCTCTTTCTTTTCTGTGGTGTACGATGTAAAACCCCAGAGAAAGTGATTTATCTCAAATTTGTATAGGTTGGGTAAAAAGAATTAGCTACAAAAAAACTCTTTTAATAAAATATGTATAATAAAATAATAACAAAAACGTTAAAGTATTTTACTCGTGTCTAGTAGAGTTGTTTTAACATTTCAGGTAATACAATATAAAGTTCTGAACATCTCTGCCGTATTAAGCAGGTTAGTTCGGCCATAAACCGGGGGTCGGCGTATCATTTATACGATTATTTAAATTCCCGAATACATATTACAGACGTGTCTTGACGCTCCGCCTTTGTGGCATCCATCAAAGGAGTTTTCAAGACACACGTTTGCGCGACAAACTTGCCGAGATGATGCTTCGCAGTGATGCTGCTACTTTGTCAAAGGAACGGCTCTGGGAAGAGGAAGACCGAGGACTGTTTATATGCTCGGAAAGCTGCAACTAAACGCAAACAGTGGTGCAAGAAATCTAAAGAGTAAGATGCTGTGACCGTAAGTAAGCTGGCGAAAACAGAAATCAAGATTTTTTAAAATTTAGACTGTTTTATTGGGCAACAATGACGAAACAAACCTACAAACAAGAGCTCTCAAAGTGGCAAGCAAAAAGTACGACACTTGCCGTACTTTGATTTAGCTGATTTAGTAATAAACTGTCACGCGTCGTTTGGGATCGTATACTATATCTATCAAATTTTCAATATTTTTTTTTTCTATTTAAAAAAAGTACAAACATTCCGAGTTACGAATACCTGAAAATATTTGAAAAACTCCTACTACCATCATAATAAGCGGAATATGTTACTTGCGCAATGGTGGAGGACTTGGCCAGCAGAGGAATGGAACCCACGACGCCCGGGTGGGAATCCGACGCGTTTGTTCACTCAGCTACCGTCCGGTCAAATTGCATAAGTGTCAAAATGCCCTCGTGTTTGGTGAGAAGGTGTTTTGTGATGGAGTTTCGTTTTGAGTTTCGTTGGAGTTTTGTTTTGTGATGGAGTTTCCATTACACTGCAAACACTAGTAAAAGCCAAGGAATAACATTAATTCGGAAGTACACGCAAATTAATTAATATTTTAAATATAACCATTATTTTCACTGTTCCTCGAAGATTTTAACCGTCATTGGAGAGAGTGAGACGGTGAACGTAACAACCTTGAAGTAACAATTATAAGGAGAGAGAGCTAATTCTTGTTACCCAACCTATACAAATTTGGGATAAATCACTTCGGGTTTCACGTCGTACACCATGACAAAGAAAGAGACAACAAAATCTCCCAAATTATCACACCGCTTTAAAGTATTGTTAGAATGTTCTTCATGTCCCGCGTCTCCGTTGACTCCGCCCCACGTTTTGATACGCGAAATAAATTGACATAACTCAACGGTTTATTAGGTTACATGCTATATTTTTGTTTATGACAATACTGTGAAAAACTGGTTATACGAATAAACAAAAACATGTCGACATGTGCTATGAATGTATATAAATACCCTAGCCCTAGTTCTAGCCACGCCCAGGTCTAGTCGAGTCCGGCAAACCTCATAAAAACTGACTACAGCAGCGCTCTCTCTTGTATATTATTTCTCTGAGGTAGCAACGTATAAGTATAAAAAGGAGACAATCTACTGGCAGTACGTCGTCTTAATACGGCGTTTCCTATTCGTTGATGTATCCCCGGTAGTACCGCCAAATAATATATCTATTTCGTCCATACAGACGTATTCATTGAATGTCTATCTTTGTCAAACATGACCAATGTTTCAATTTACTGGGAACGTACGTGTGTTTTTTACTTGCCACATTTTGTGTAAATATTCTCAGAATATAATTGGGGCAAGAATCAATTACAACAACTATAATAAAACCAAGTATAAACAGTTGTTGTACGCAAAGAGCCTTTCTTACCAAACTACAATTTGGAAGATTTACATACCATAGGAAAAAGATATGAAAAATATTGTTTAATGGTTTTTTAATGTGGAATTGACTGTTAAATTTCCGGGTACCACCGCAGTAGGGATTTCCGGGTATTTAAAATGATATTAAAGGCTTACAAAGAAGCACCTACCTGGCGGAGAATCTGATGAATGGTTTTTGGCTGATCTCCATACAGACCGTATACTTCAAGGCTCATTTAGTACTTGCCTACAAATGGGTTGATTGGAACTTTAGATCACAAGCTCTAACGATACAGCACTTGTTTGTGAGTGAGTTGTGAACAACTTGAGTTTGTCCAACACGCGGCTATGGATTTTCTCGAACTCTGGACGAGCTGATACGTACGCGGTGACGATTTGAATAGAACTAATGTTTTTTGTCGTTAGTAACCAAGCGACCGTTGTAACAATAATCATGCTACAATAGGGATTTGTGAAAATAATAAATATTATTAAATAGAATATAAGTTGATATAGTTATCTTGACGAACGAGTCGTACGAATACTTCTACAATCTCTTCAGTTATATTATCTTGGAAATACAAACAACGCGAAGTGAATTAAAAAGTAACATTTCTGTCTGTCAACAAGTCTGCAGTAAAGCTGCGTTTGAAACGGCTCTTGTTTGTTTAGAAAGTAAGACCTTTCCTAGTTTATTCTTTGTACATTATTAATGAGTAAATTTAATTATTCAAGATGCATTATTTGTCATATGTAACTAGGTACGTAATATTATATTCGAGGACCGTAAAATTTTAATTAGAAAATTCTTCCTCTCATATCCCGAAAAATAGTTAGAAAACTTATTTTTTAATGCAGTAACTACACGGTGCCTTTAAAAACTGCATTCAAAACAATTTCCTGGTCATAGGTAACTAACCAAAGTACAAGGCTAAGAAATTGACTTATTTTTATGTGAATACCACACAAGAGTCCCAACTACCTGGCGGAGCCAATATATCAGGGAGAGGGGAGGGAGATGGGGAAGAGGAGGGTTGGGAAGTATCTGACTATTTAAATCTAGTAAAAAAACATGACTGAAGACATTGGAATCAATACTTTTGTAGAAAGCAATGACTTTGTGGTTTGACATATTTAAAGAAAGTGAAATAAAAACTTTGTATAAGACCAAAGATTTAATTTTAATGTTGATGACCGACTGGTTTCACTTAGGTTAAGCATCATCAGGGTATAAAATTAAACTAACTATTGTTGCATATAACCGCTATTTAATTTTGTGCCCTGATGATATTTAGCCTAAGCGAAACCGGTTCATCATACAAATTAAAATATTATCTGTGGTCTTATACAAAGACATAAAATACAAGACACGTCACATTCATACAAATCTTACGAACAATGTAGCACCACTGGTACCGTCTTGTTTTCCGTTACACCCGCTTATGGAAAGGATAGCCATTTAAAGAATATGTGTGTACGGATGAGATAGCTATATGAACGTCCCACGCTACTGTTATAATCGGGTATCGCGCCACTAGCCGTGGTTGTCTTCACACTCTTATGTATTTCTGCATTTGCTATCTCACACCGTTTTCGAGTAGCTAAACACCTTGTGAATAATTGTATGTATTTAATTTTAAATAACTAGTGAATTGTGGGTAATTTTGAATGGAACGAAACTCTATGAGATTTGTTTTTTGCTCCCGAATGATTTTTACACCTTTCAATGCATTTTTTCTCAGAAAAAGAGTCTACAGCGACGCGTTTGTGGCAGCTGGTGACAGCTTGTCTGTCAAACAGATTTGTGTGGTACTAAACACAGAAAATCTGAGGTATGTCTCGCGGACTCGGTTTAATGCATTCACGCGCGTTGTCTCAGTAACGTATCTACATTATTTAATTCATCTAAGGTCTTATGCAAAGTTATTATTTCATTTTTATTTGGAATTAACGTTTCGATTTTAAATGTTGGTCTTTCACCAGGACAATACGGAGATTTTCTACCACTAAGAACCATACTGAACACATCTACACACACACACAGACAATAATAACATTTGGATGATTTGTATGGCATCTTTTTGTAAAAAAATCTCTTCAAGGGCAGCATTGAATATAAAAAGATTTCAAGCATTAAAAACAAGCCCTTACCCCTGCAAACTTTTTCCGATACCCTACTAATGAAATAGAAGAAGTGATTGTTTAATAGAATCAGTGTCTCTCACTCTGACAACTTCCGGAAAGAACAAAGGAAAAGAAAGAAATAAAGAAGCCTGTTCCCTGTTCATTGACTGCCTTCCCGATTTGCTTTTTACCCCCAAAATAATTCCAATTTAATGCAAATTGAGATTGATAGGTGGGTGTAATTGAAAAGTTTCGTATCTAAGCTTTTTAATGAATGAATAGCTAGGCACTGCCTTATTCAATCGACTTTCTAAATTTTTATTTTTTTATTTTGCTGCCATTAATTGAAACCAGATGTTTATATTCACTGTTTACAGCTTTCACCCTAACGAGATTGGATAATTGAAAAGTATCTACCTTTATTAAAAACCCCGTTCCGTATTTTTTTTACATGCTAAAAAATTATTAAAAACATTTTTCCAGCAATCTGGTATTCTAAGCACGCGTTTAAACATATACTGCAAAAATATTTATTTTCTGTACAAAATATTGAAGAAGAACAATCTGATTAAGTATTAATACGCTAAGCCGTCTTCTGTACATGATTCGTTAAATCGCCGTGTGGAGCGATAATGTATGCAAAAACAATAATGGTAATTTTCGCTCATACGTAAAACAGTTTCAAATTTAATTACGATGACGCTACTTCTCGATGTACTCACTATGTGCCTGTTTACGTGTGTATTGAGACTAAACTAGAAGTATTAATAATACTGTATTACGGAAGTTATAAGTTAGATAGTCGAGTAGTCCAAAGCGACGGATTCTCACCCAGGCGTCGCGGGTTTAATCCTCTGCTAGTTAAGTCCTCCATCATTGCACAAAATTTTCCGATTATTATGATGGTAGTAGAAGGAATTAAAATATTGTCAGGTTATTTGTAGTGTGAGAATGTTCATATTTATGTTTTTTTAATCATGATAAAAATATGTAATTATATCTATTTTGTTATGTAGACATACAAGTCTAAATTACGAAAGTTAAATAACTATTTGACTATTACGCTCTGTTTTCCGGAGGGGCAGGCAGAGAGAATTAGCAGGCACACAACTGTCTTGACACAGGCTTGCATCGTCTCATGCATACTCTTTTTTTTTTGTATTACTGTATTTTATCAAGTCTAATAAATATCATTATTTCAATCACCGAGACAAAACCAACACTTGAGAAATCTGTAAAAGTTTAATACAATAGTTCAAGATTAATAGTAGGTACAATGAGTACAACTCCATTTATAAATAGATTTTGCGTTTTTTTGTACTTTTTTATATCTAGTACAGTAGATAAAATACTATTAATAATATAAATAAAATAATCAAATTTATTCTACTTCTTTTAAAGATAGAGATAAAAATAATAAATTTTGAGCATCAATTTTTTTTATGGTTTTGTTAATGATATATTTGTATGGTACTTTAAAAATTGCCAATTTTATTATTGAGTGGATATCAAAACGACGGTTTTGTTTGACGGCCTGCATGGTCGAGTCGGTAAGACGCTCGACTACGAATCCAGAGGTTCCGGGTTCGAACCCGGCGTGCGCAAATTCATTTTATTTAATTAATATGTCTCATAAGACATTTAATTGATATAAAATATAATATAGTATATTTGCGGCACGTTCTAGAGTGGTAGATACTCTAAGTATCCCCCTGGTGAAAGACCACCATTCAGAATTGTAACGTTGCTTGAAATGGCTTTAGCCGTGTTTTGTGACCAGATCTGCAAGGTACTTCCAAACATTCCCCTTCCTCATCTCTACCATATTGGGATGTCATAGTCTCAATGGCTCTAGACGGTTGGGAGCAGTTGAGACTCTTGTGCGGTATTCACGTAAAAAAAAAAACAACATAAATACATCTCTTATCGAATGTTCATATTTCTTTCTTTGCCACCAAACATTTGCATATACACTTTTCATTCAATATAGCACCATCTGATAGCTGCACCAATCCTTGGGATTCTCTTGTTGGTTTTCGTAATCCTCTTTGAAGGGGATCCGAATAATAGAAATTTATTGCTGTTCAAATAGAACCCTCACGTTGAGACCTTAGTTTGGAGATGTGAGTTTTTTTTACAAAAAATATAAATTGTCAAAATTGATATGTTTGTTTGTGAAACTCCTTATCTGAGGAAACTTTGTATAACGAGACCTCCCTTGTGATTATATTCTGATTTATGAGAGTGCAGTTTAAATCACTTAAGCCAAAATACTGAAATAGGAAAAACTTAGCTCGACCAAAATAAACCTGTTTTAAGTTATTTAATTTATAAAAAAACTGGTTCCACTATACCAAAAAAGAATTTTATAACGTTGGATAGGTATAGAAACATACAGTCAATATTAATCGCACCTCGTTGTGAAATAACTCAAAAAATTACGCTTTATGAATTATCCAAGCATTTTTATCATTATTAATTGAACTACCTACAATGCAAAATGCAAAATTGAAACGTCTTTTTTGTTTTGCATGAAATTTGTACGACTTCTTCTTGAGCTTTGAAATATTTATGTTATTAACTGGACAAAAATATGTATTACAAAAAAAATACAATACTACATCTTTTTTATAGTGAATACCGCACAAGAGTCCCAACTGCTCCCAACCGTCTAGAGCCAGTGAGACTATGGCATCCCCAATTGAGGTATGTTGTGAGACTGAAGGTAGTGGGGAGGGAAAGGAGATGAAGAAGAGCAAGGTTGGGAAGTACCTCATTGCTGGTATTATGGACAGTAACATTATGAATAGTACCCACCGACTCAACTAACGAATTTTAAAAATCTTTTTTATGTTTTTCATGAAATTTGTACAGCTTTTTAATAATTTTATCATGAACTGTGGAAACTTAAAATATCTATAGCTATCACTATCAAAAAAATCTTGACTTGACCCCACTTATTATTATATTATTTAGCGCATTTTCTTAGTATCCACCGAATCAACTAACAAATTTTTACTTCCAAGATAAAACTAGTTAAAACTCTGTAATAATGGGTGTTTTATAATTTACGAGTGTTTTGATTTAATTTAGCGCAAATATTTTAACGACTCGCTCACCTAATACCCCAAGTTTTACTGCTACGAACAGCGCCCTGAAACCACTAACCCGAACAAAATCCTACTTTTAATGAGCATTACACCTTTTACAACACAAATAGCAAAATTACTATTGTAATAACCACATGCCGAACACCTAAAATTTCGCATCTACCACATACCCATCTAAGACAACAACTGTGGTTGAAGATTAGGGGCTTAAAGCGGTAGGGTTTAAAGGGTTCAGTTTTTCGCTATGTAAACTTGAGGTCGGTTTGCCTTCAATATTAAAAAAAACTGAGTATGTGTGTATGGCCGCGGTTTTATTGGTAATAAAGGAGGCTGTTGAATTTTTAACACGGTCGCTGGGTTTTTTATTATTGCTTCGCTGATGGTGAACACAAATCAAACTGGAAATTATCCCAACTTAATGTGTATAAATGTTGTCATTATATCTGTTTTCTTATGATAGTTGTAAAGCTAATATCAAACTGGCAACTAGCGGCTCTTACATGTATAAGAACATGAAGGAGAATAATGGAAATATATTTTGGCAAATTAATTCATTTAAATGTTATTCTTCATCTAATATGGTTCATCCTTTGGTTAAGGGGTGATTTTAACGGACCAACTCTTCTATACGATTATTATCATAATCCGATGCTAGTACGATTCGGTCATAAAAGCCAAGTCTTATTTCACTTCTTACATCGAGTAATGTTTTTTACATCGTGTGATAAAACACGCTACCCTCGTTTTACGATTATCACTTAATTATAGTAATAATAAGAATTGCTCATTACAGCCGTGAACTCGCTATTTCCGGAACCGCAATACAAGAGTACGAAATTAAAAATCATATCACAGTTGTCCAATATTAGGTATATTTCCCGTATACTCGTAAAATTTCTCATTTTTCGTTTATCACGTTCTCAGTTGACGTTTTGCCTCTTTCATTTTATATTATCCGTCTCTTTTCTCTCTGTTCCCTTGTTGTAATTTAAAAGTTATTCTTTTTGTTTTCTTACTGTTCTCTTATTTTTTCATATTGTGTTCTCCCTCTGTATGCATATATAGCCGCACACTATGTATTTTTTTTCAGTTTATTTTTTTACCCAGATGATTAGACTGAGCGAAATCGGTCGGTCATAAAAATTAACATAATATCTGTGGTCTTATGCAAAGTTATTATTTTTTCATTTCATTAAATACCTATGTCAAACCACAAAGTGATTGCTTTCTATGAAAATATATATTTTTGCTTTTCGGTGGGGATCGAACACGCTCTCTACTGACAGAGTCGAGTTCGTGAACCATTAAACTACTGAATTAATGCGTATTAATGACGGTAATATATTAAAAAAACTATTCGTTGTTTTAAAATCGTCCTGTGGAAATACAACCCTTTAGCATCGTAGTTCAGCAGGTATTGTTCAAAACATCTTTAGCCGTGTTGAGTGGCCTGATTTGAATAGTCAGATACTTCACAATCTTCCTCTTCTATGTCTCTTTCCCATCCTCACTCACACAAGCCTGGCAACATGCCCCAATTGGGTATGCCATAATCCCATTGCCTTCAGGCAGTTGAGACTTTTGAGCCTGTTTTGACTTCTGTGATGTTGCTATTTCTTCGGAGCTCCATCCATTGAAATACTGACAGAACGATCACAGCATTTTTATCTTACTATCAATCCGTTCGTTGAGATCTTAGAGTAAAAATATATGGAGAGAGAGCTAATTATTTTTACCCAACCTATACAAATTTAAGATAAATCACTTTCTACGAGTTTTTACGTCGTACACCATGAGAAAGAAAGAGACAGAAATATTTCCCAAATTATCACACCGCTTTAAAGTATTGTAAGGATGTTCTTCGTGTCCCGCGTCTCCGTTGACTTCGCCCACACTTTTGATATGCGACATAAATGGACATAATTCAATGGTTTTTTAGGTTATTGGTATATTTTTGTTTATGACAATACTGTGAAAAAATTGTCATACGAATAAACAAAAACATTATGTCGACATGTGCTATGAATGGATGTATAAATATCCTAGACCTAGTCCTAGCCACGCCTTGGTCTAGCCGAGTCCGGCAAAACTCATCAAAACTGACTACAGCAGCGCTCTCTCTTGTATATTATTGCTCTGAGGTTGAGATGATAGTTAAGGAGAATAAGGAGCATATCGGATTCCCCGGTTTTAGATACATTTCAGAGATTTTTGGTATCCAGAGCAGCGTTTTTTTAATGTGTATACCGCACAAGAGTTCGAACAGCTCCCAACCGGCTGAAGCCAGTGGGACTATGGCATCCCAAATTGGTGTATGTTGTGAGGCTGAAGGTAGTGGGGAGGGGAAGGAAATGGGGAAGAAGAAAAGGATGGTTGTAAAGTACCTGGCTATTCAGATCTGGTCACCAAGCACGGCTTAAGCCATTTCAAGAAACGTTTTGATTCTGAATGGTGTTCTTTCACCAGGGCGATACCTAAAGTATCTACCACTCTGAAACGTGCCGCAAATATACTTTATATATATTTAGTATTTTATGTTAATGAAATATTAATATAATTTGACGGCCTCCATGGTCGAGTGGTAAGACGCTCGACTACGAATTCAAAGGTCGCGGGTTCAAGCCCCGGCGTGCGCCAATGACTTTTATTTACTTAATATGTGTCATAACACATTTAATTCGTATGAAAATAATGAAAGTGTATTTGCGGCACGTTCCAGAGTGGTAGAAAAGTATCGCCCTGGTGAAAGACCACCATTTAAAATCGAAACGTTGCTTGAAATGGCTTTAGCCGTGTTTGGTGACCAGATCTGAATAGCCAGGTACTTCCCAACCTTCCTCTTCCTAATCTCCTTCCCTCCCCACTACCTTCAGCCTCACAACATACCCTATCTGGGGACGCCATAGTCTACCTGGCTCTATACGGTTGAGAGCAGTTGAGACTCTTGTGCGGTATTCATATAAAAAAAATATATGAATTAGAACATATCACAACATGAAATGTATTTGTGCGCACCGGGATTTGAACCCGCGACCTCTGAATTCGTAGTAGACCGTCTCGACCACTCGACCACGGAGGCAATCAGTGTTTTGTGATTTTTTAAGGTATCATCTCCAATTAAATGTTTTTTTCGATTGAAGTTACTACGAAATAAACAAATGACGGGTAGACAGTGGAATAGGGAAGTTCACTCCTTCTACGTTTCCCATAAAATATAGTGTAACCTCCGCCAGTTTGCTTTGCCCATCGCGTCGGCCACCTGCCGTCACTCCGCAGCGCCACTTTTTATGGACCCCATCAAACGCCGGCTGAACTACTTACCTCCGATAGTTTTTAATGGCACAATAAAACGGGATTTATTTATTTCGTCTGAGGCGATGAGAAGAGATGTTTGGCTAACGGGGAATAATGGCGTAATGGCGGGAACTGCGAATCGATTTCCAATAGCGTCCTAAAGCGAAACGGGCGCACCATTTAGTTTGACGTAGTTAGGTTTACAATCTAGCTTTTCCAATCTGAACTAACTAACTAACCATCACGCCGTTTCGCCGCAAGGGAGGCCAGCTAGGACGAACCGCCATACGACTCTGTCTTGGCACACGCTCCTTGCTTCATTTACATTCACACATAGTCTCATACATACTCTTCTGTTGACATGACCAGACTCACTTATTTGATTCACTTGATCATGTCTTCCTCGGATGTTCCCCACTTCTTTTACCATTCACGTTCGCGTCATATGTTCTTCTCACACTACTTTTTTTGTTCATTCTTATTAGAAAGGGTTCGATGTTAAGCATATCTCGGATCACTGCGCTATTAATTAGATTCCATATTGTAGCTCCATTAATGGAGGACTTAACGCTGTTGGCACAAATAATAAATTGTCCAAAGAAGCGAAGCTAACAGTCCACACCAACCCGGATGTATGGTAGTGAGGCATAGAACTGGCAGAGGAATGATGAAAGTAGACTGAATGCTCTGGAAATGAGTTCCCTAAGGCGTATGTACGGTAAAACCATGTATGCCCGTATTAAAAATGTGGATATCCGGAAAGAATGCAAGGCTGATATTAGCGTAATGAATAGGATTAAGAAAGGGACGCTTAGTTCGTTTGGGCATGTAGATCGAATTATCGAAGAAAGGAGTATATGATGCGAATGGTAATGGAAGAAGAAATCGAGGAAGCCTGAGGAAGACATGGCACGATCAAGTAAATCAAATACTTGAATCGGGTCATGTGAAGAGCCAGAATACCAGAAGAGTATATATGAAACGATGTATGAATGCGAATGAAGCAAGGAGTGTGTGCCAAGACAGAGTTATATGGCGGTCCGTCCTCTCTGTGGTTAGTTAGTTAATTAGCAAATTTTAACTACCTAAACGTATTATTTCATTCTTCATGCAGATTTGGTGAGCGTGTGTAAGGATGGGGTAATACTCTGAATTGTATCAAATTAATGGTACTACTTACTTGATTCATGAAAATAACTTACCAAGAACCTTTCAAGGTGCAAGTGGCTTTGTTTTTACTATTGGTTGATTTTAATGTTAAGATTTTCATTCTGTTTTTGGGGTCCATAGAAACTGAAGTAACTTCACATCTCTGCCATTGAGTCAAATCAAGTTTGTCTTCTTGCATAAAACTTTTCTCCTAAAAGTAAGAGGTCTTCATTAAAAACAATAAAAATTAGAAACATTAATATTATATATATATCGTCACCGGAATGGCAAAAGGGCTGAAGCGCCATTTCAGGAAGTTTACACCAGAGCACTTTAAAGTTTTTTTTGTTTTACAATAAAATTCATAAGCCTTCAGGATTTTGTAAAAAAAAGTTAACTCAGAGAACTCAATGCTCTCACTGAGTTACCTGAAGCGAGAAAAAGCTAAAAAAAGTTCCAAACTTGTGTTGCTTGAGTCAAGTTTTCTCCCAAATGGTAAATATATTTTAGATGGCCGAAAGGCCATAAAAGTCTTCAGAATCAAACGAGAGTCAGATCATTCGATGCAGAAAAAAAACTGATACAAACTACAAATTTAACTATTTTTTTACCAGTGTCGCTTAAGCCTTTTTGCCTTTCTTTGACGATATGACTTTTTTTGCTGAAATAGTTAGGATAACCTGGAAATTCCAGACAGAAACCCCATGCAAATTTCATGATGCCAACCGTTCGAGGGTTTTAACTGTTGCAGCACACAGAATTTCTACCATTAAGTTAAGGCTATGCACTCGGCTTTTTACGGTGAATCCCACGAGGTCAGAATATATTGTCTAGATCTATATAGCTCAGTGGCTTAGAAAATAAATCCAGTTAACGCGAGATACCAAAGTTTAAATTCCGTTTATGGAAAAAAAAAACATATGTTCTGTTGTGATTTTTTTAAATAATATATTTATTTAATATTTTCGTAGAAGCAATCACTTTGTGGTTTGACATATTTAATGAAATTATCAAAAAATTAACTTAGTACAAAACCACAGAAATTATGTTGAAATTTTTTATGACCGACTGGTTTCGCTTAGCCTAAGCAGCATCAGGGTACAAAATTAAACTAAACAAAAAATACATAGTTTGCGGTTAAATATACATACAGAGGGAGAACACAATATAAAACAAGAGAACAGTGAGAAATCAATAGAATAACATTTAAATTATGACAAAGGAACAGAAAGAAAGAGACACATAATATCAATTGAAAGAGGCAAAACGTCAACTGAGAAAATGTTATTCTATTGTTTTTTCACTGTTTTCTTATTTTGATTTATATTTTGTTCCCCCTCTGTATGTATATAACCGCTAGCTATTTGTTTTTTTTTTGTTTGGTATAATTTTGCACCCTGATGACGCTTAGGCTAAGCAAAACCGGTCGGTCATAAAAAAAATAACATAATATCTTTGGTCTTGTACAAAGTAATTTTTTTTCATTTCATTGAATATTATATAATATGTTATTTAAATATTTTATAAATAATATTGCCAACCTGTTCGTAACATGCTGGGGCGAAGAACTTTGCTTTTGGAGGGAAAATAAAAAAAATCTACTGCTGGATGAAAAATTAGTCTAGGGTGTATTTATCACTCACAATAATTATTGTTCGACTTTATGTTTGTTCAAAGTGCAGCGAAATAAATAAAAAATGGAAAGTTCCTAAGATTCTGGTAAAGCAATGGATTACAAATATCGCCGTAGTGTTTTTTAAGACTTTTGAATACTTCTCGGTAATAAATAAATGTCTGGAAGTTGGCCCTCCGTACATCTGAAATATAAGTACTCAAGTCCCAGTAGGATTTACACGTGGTAGACTAAGTGTGGTAAAGTGACTTAAGTGACTCTATGAAACGGGAAGATTATACAATCAACTAGACTACAGAAAACAGATGAGAGAATTTGTATGTTTTAATCCAATTTCACGTCTCACCAATTCAAGCCAAATAGTGTACAGGGTAACTTTACTGCCCCAAAAAAACACGGTGCCCCTAAAAGTTGCCTTAAAAATTGCATATTATGCGTAAAAATATTGTTAATAATTAAAATAGTTAGGTTAAGTTATAATTTTTTGTCACTAGGCAAAGCAAACAATTGCAAAAATCAACCGGAAAAGTGTGAAATTATGTCTGTTTTACACTTTTCCTAGACATTATATGGAATACCTTTAATTTGGCAGGCCAAGGGTTTATAAGTAATGTTTTATGCTTTTTTAGTCGAATAGACGAATTATTGGGTGTACCTTCGGTTCCAGTTACCGGTGACTTGCGAGGAACCGGCTATTTATCCAAAAAAAAATCATATTATAAAGAAACGATTCTTGTATTTTTTTATTTCATGAAGGGGGAGGGGACATTTCTAGCGATATTCTGGGAACGAAAAGAACTGGAACCGGTTCCTCACTGAGAAATCTAATTATTTCATGGGGGGAGGGCATTTTTAGCGATATTCTGGAAACGAAAAGCGCTGGAACTGTGGAACCGGTTACTTGTTTTTTGCCACACTGGTTTCCTCGCCAGAAGGAACAACACCTTTCCGACGAAAGGCATTTAATGGATATTCGCCATTTTTATTTGCCAAAAAAAGGAAACGGTTCCTCGGAGAAATAATATCGACTTAATTAAGGTTCCAGTGATCTTGGCTGGCTTAGTACCGGTTCCTTTTAACCGGGACAGGAATATCGACCATGTCTAGATAATAATAAGCATCCGCCTTGTAAGGCATTGTTATGAATATGAATATTTTTTATACATGTAATTACGCAATGGAATAAGTAAATTTAACAGAATAACGCATCCCCTAGCTCTTTCACAATTGATAGAATGCCATTTTGTCACATGTGTTAGTCACTTAATTAGAAGCACACAAATCCTCGTTATTCCGCCCCGCCCGCCACTGCATTGGTGGCGCTAAATTAATGGCATGCATTAAAATTGTTAATTATAGTTTCTGCGTTCATAACTACTGTGTAAATAAATAGTACCGGTGGAAAATTATATTTGCTTCGACCAAATCTGTGTTCAGCTTTGCGAATATTAATTTGACCAAACATAAAACACAATACCGGTAATTAAAATCACTAAAACTTATTAATTGTTTATTCCTTTGAACTTTGTAAACCTGTGGCAGGACTTTGTTAAAACTAGTTTATACATTTTTTTATTTATATCCGCACCGAGGAAGGCACGATTATACTAATATTAGTTCATTCTTGTAAACTGCTACTACTAAGCTATCTCGACAACCTGCACACCCGCCGTGTTCTTCTAAAAAGTTTGTTTTATAAAGAACGATGCTCCTTCCAACAACAAATCGAAAAATTATTAATAATTTCATATTTCAATGTCAAATGTATTTAAAAAAACACGACGGGTTTTGACAGCTTTAGGTCAGCGGTAAACCAATCACCCAGTTAGCGGAGAAATCCGACATCAAAATTCCAATCACGGGAATAACCTTTTTGCGTGTTTTTAGAATGAGTTTGATTGATAGTGAATTTTTTTTTAATTGACTATAAACAATTTTCTTCGTGAGTACCTACGTATGTTCGTAGGTCCGTACGAGTGTATACTTTTCAAACTTTTCTATTAAGCTTTATAATTCTCTTCCTACACAAATCAAAACATCTACACTTGCACAATACAATAAACATGTTTGGAACTGGTTACAATCCTCCTAATTTATAATTATATTCATTTAGAATAATAGTGCTATTCAGTTAATTTATTAATTTGTATGATTTTTTTGTGTCAAAGTGGCTTTGTTTTGTTTTCTTTTATATTTTAATTTTTAATTGTTTTATCATATAATTATATGATGTCCTCCACATCACAGGTGAACTCCTAGCGTGGAGGAGAATGTATTGAAGTATTGTAAATAAACATGAAATTAGGTAAATAAAAATTTAAATTAAAAAAAAAAACGGTTGTTCATTGAAATTATCAAATTAAATACAAAAATCTTTTCAAATCCCCACCTAACCAATAAAGTACCTACCTATCACGTATTTTAGCAAACATTATTCTATATTTGAAATGGTGTATTAAAGTAACATTTTTTTTTCTTTTTGACTGGTACCGAAAATTTTCAAGACCATGGCTTGAGTTACGGCATATGCCCCGACATTCTGGATATTTATTTATAAACTGACTATTGTCCAATTACAAAAAAAAATATATTATATAGGATATGATGATTAGAGAAAGAACAGAAACAGCAATTATAATGCCCAAATATACATTACGACAAATCGTTTGTTGAATTGTAAAGAATGAAAAAATTATTTAGTTGGTACCGAAAATTTCAAAGACCATGAGGTGAGTCGATAATACAATTAATAATTTTGAAAACGCATTTTAAATCTGTACATATGGGTGAGTATTATTAAGTTTAATACAGAGTGCGCTTGGAGTTACTTAGTACATATATTATATAGAGCTACCTATATAAATATAAAATGGTAGTAATGTAAATAAAATGCAGGCAGGTATTGGAAAATTCTGTATGCTTCCTTCCCTTGTAAGAATTTCCTCCTTCGGACGTAGAGATTACTAAGCTTAACAAACTCTGCTATGTCTTTGTTTCAACCCTCGCTACGGGGTAGTTTTCCTTACTGCTCAATCCGATCTGGCATAAAACTTATCCAGCGGGTGTAAGGCAAAGCAAATCAGATGGACGCAGCATCGCGTCCGTAAATCCAGAGTAGTATTGCATTCTTTAAGTAAGCCCGCAAATGTCTAGGGGATAGGGACACCTGGGACTGAGCAGTAGAACTGGGAAGAAAGGAGTACAAGGATCTAAGGACATACATATCACAAGGGTACAAACTTCCTGTATTCAGACATGACGGAAAAAATATTTACTAAAGAGAAAACATACTGGATAATAATACCTTTCTTATAAAGTATTTCAATTTGGAATCATTATTGATTGTCAAATTATAAAAACGTAGGTACTCGAGTAAAGATTTATTACTGCGATTAGAGCTCTGAGACTTTCCGCCAACAGGTCAAATGTTCTATCTACAACACAAAGCTATCTAATTTTTACAAGTTGCCAACACCTATATTCTTTTAAACTTGTTTAATGTTTTACTCAGAGGCGTTTCAACTTTTATTTATTACGGACGAACACGTGTTTTAAATTAAATCGTTACTGCCTGGTTTCGGAGAATTTCGATTCCACTTTGTTACGAACTATTGACTTGTCTATATTTTAAATAGGGCAAGATGTATCAATGCATCGACCACCATGGTTTAAATCATTGAAATTTCTTCAAAACATAGCAAAGAGAATAAACACTTAGGCGAAATAGGTTTTTTTTAATATCCTCCACAACATAGGTGAACTCTCAGCGTGGAGGACAATGTACATTATTTTGCAAAAACCTCGTGTTAAGTAAATTAAAAAATATGTATACTGTTAAAGAAGCTTAATTGGCTAAAATCAAAATAGAAGTTGACGTTGAACATAATGATGTTTTTATATTTATTTATAAATTAACGGACTAAAGTCCAATTACAAAAATACATATAAAACACGAAATATAAAAAAGAGTAACAGAGAAGGAATAGCATATAAATTGAAATAAATGAAGCGATGACAAAAATAAGGCAAAATAAACATAAGAGAGAACATTCAAGCCATGGTCTAGTCAAAGTTTTGGTAGAGTCGTAAAGCATGACAAAAATCATTTAGACTGCTACCAAAAATTTCAAGACCATGGCTTGAGTTAACAAGTCTTGACATTCTGGACATTGGAGAATTATACCCGTAATTAGTATTGTGATGATTGAGGAACAGCAATTCATTGTTTATATATATATATAAAGTAATAAACATCATGTTACCAAAATCCTTATCTGATAAAAAAATATTTAACAAGGACATTCATAGACTTCAGTTTTTAATTAGTTAATATTAAGCTTCGGTGTATTATTGACAAAAATAATTGTTAAAAATTATGATTTTCCGTTAAAAAAATAGTTTGGCTTTATAATGTGTATTTCTTTTATTTGAATACGGTGCGCATTTCGTAATGAATTACTACAAGCGAAGACATTAAACGAGCAGCTTCCCAAGTAGTAAACAGGATGCATCTATAGGACATCCGTAGTATGAACGTTATGATTCCAGATATGAATCTCGATCAGACCAAAAGTATTATGCGTTCAGAAATATTGAAAAAAAAATCACGAAAAGGCAATTGGAAGACTTTTTCAGTTTTAAAATCGAATAGTTATTATGTTATTTATACATACATTTGTTAAAAATTTTGCGAAGCACACATTAAACCATTAAATGCAATGTTAATAATTTTTATTTTTCGTCTACATCACAAGTTGGTGGTATATTGCATTACTGTCTGGCGCAAATTCAATTGTAAAAGTCCAAAGTAGGGAAAATATTATCACCATCACATCGGGTTAGCTTTCTGCAAAAGTGCTTGTATAGAATTACCTTCCCTCGGTATATTAGGCGAATGTTTGCGAAGACAATTCAATAAAGCATTTCGCCGTAACCTTTTCAGACGCTTCTGTATGCAGAATTTCAGCGCAGTCGAAAATTAGAAAAGATAGGTTTTACAGTAAAGAATTCTAATAGAAATTCACTCCTTTCTCAAAATTTCCAAGCATCGTCAAATTAATACAAATCTGTCAAAGCGATAACTATGATCAAAGGGGAGTTTACTTTTGCCTATGAATGAAAATTTGTGCTTTGAGAAATAAACTGAACTTTTATTTTCAATTAACAGACTGTTTTGTGTAAAACATGGAATTGAGATTATTTGAGGAATTATTGTTCTCAAAAATAGCAAAAATCGTAAAATGTAAATAAATTCACTCTCATGTATGTGTAATACGCATAGCTGACACTTACAGTTACGTATACGTTTCGAGAACTTTCCTACATTGTTTTCAGTCTCACTGCATTGTTTTCAGTTCAACTTTACTCGTAATCAACGATTACTCGTAAATAAGGATTTAAATTAAACGTCCCGCCCTTGCTTTACATATCTGTCAGACCCCACCTTTTCCATCTTAATTTATCCCACATTTTATTCAAATTAGTAGCGTTCTGCAGACTTCACTCCAGTTTGATTGCAGGGGTACAACAATAGACTACCCCCTTCATCCCTTCATCCCTCCACCCCTTACTCTCCTCTCTCTTCTGCGCACTTAGCCATCAACAAGTCATGCTTGCACTACCCTACATGTCCCTCCCCTAGAACTCTAGTATAACCTTCCCACAATCTTCTACTTCTACAGATGAACTGCATCCCAATCTGGAAACCTCATTGTCTTAGAGGAGTGTTCGAACCCCTTTCATTTCCCGTGCTTAGTAAATGATTTGGTACTGCCACTGTAACACATGCTACCCTGGCAGTATCAATTTGGTCGGAGGATATAGAAGATTACTTTCGTTATTATTTTAAGGCTTTTATAACCAACGTTACATTAAATACCCCATTAAAGGCATGCTTTTTCTTTTTATAAAAGAGAGTTTACACATTTTAGAAGAATACACTTTTGTAAAGTAAGAGTCACAAATTTATGAGAAATATATAATAAAATGCGTCATTCTAAGTATAATCACAAATATTTGCGAATTATAATCCATGATGTAAGTCTAATATCATCCTTAATTCGTGTAGATTGCACAGGAAGGACGTAAGCACGGATATAAAATAAGAGGTGGTAGGAATAAGCGAATCACTCTCGTGAGATAAACATTCTCAAGAAAAAAGACGATCGTGTAAAAGTTGAATCAAGGAGAGCATACCATAGAATAAGAGTATGAGTTTCCAGATATCTGCCTACCCCTGCAAGGAAATGGCGTGATATTTACTCAACATACGAGTTGAATATATTATAATGTATTGATGTCGGTTTTATTATTTCCATGTGCTATAATATAAAGATCACAAATGAAAACAAAAATGCCGCAATACATAGACCTGGAATTTTGAAATAATGCGAATTGACGCACGCCTCAAACAGAACATCATATTTCTAAAATACATTATTTTCAAGCGTGATTCAATTAAAACAATGACTAATTGCCTTTATAATGAATTGTGACGCTGCGATTCAAGGTGTGGGGGAGCAATAGGTAAAATGTACTATGATGTACCCTGTCTATAATGTATGCCTGCGGCAAGCCTTCCACCCTAATATGATGACACTATGACACCATATTTCCATTTAGCCTGACTGTAAACAACTCCCCAACACTTGTGGCTCACTTCTGATCCTTCGAGATGTTGGCTTATTGGAAAGGCAATACATTACAATATCCTCGTATGAATACTTAAGTCATCCCACTTCTAACATTCCCCTTCCTTCTAAGAGGGAAAATAATTAAGATGGTGCAAATAAATTATAATACTCATGATGAATTCTAGCTTAGTAGCACCAGGAGTATATACGAGTACACAAATCAAATCTGAGTCATACATTCGCCACAATTCGGTGCTAGTCTAAAATATTGTACATTTGCATCTCCATCGGTTAAAAATGTAAAAGTTGCGTGATGCTCTGAATGGTTATACCAGTTTATTTTGTAAAAATGGAGGACAAACGTTTACAGGTTACGAATAACCTGAGACTATTTCAAAAAATCTTTCTGCCATAGTTATAAGCGAAAAATCTTTCTTGCGCAATGATGGAGGACTTGGCTAGCAGAGAAATCGAACCCACGACACCTGGGTTGGAACCCGATGTATTTGTACACTCAGCTAGTAAACAGACAAGTGCTTTCCAACCACCCTGTCTCTTTCCCTTATTCTTTTCGTCCAGCCTCACAGCATTAAATCACATAAAAACTCTGTAATGAATTCATGTTGCAAAAAATCTAGAATATTTAAATGTTCGAAATATGGTTTATTTAAAAAAGATTGTTGAATCCAAGATACTGTTATTTTTAGATGAAAACTTAACAAAAGAATCTTCTACCTTCAGCATTATGTTAATAACGATATCTTTCGGGTGCGTTTTAGATTGAGAGTAAACAGAATAAAATACATATATATATTTTTTCTGCCAAACAACTAAAGTCAAAATGTTTCTAGATCACTTTTTGGCTTAATTAATTAACACCTACCTATTTTGGTGATAGTACAAATAATTGATAATTTCTTTGGACAACGTTTCCATTTCTTCTTAGCTCATAAGGCATATAATTGATTCAGTGAGCAATACACAAAGCAAAATACAAACCCATTTAAAAAAAAACGAATTACAATGTGGCTAATAGAAGTGGGAAGAAAAAAATCGTAAATCTTCCTCAATAAAACCATTAGTAATCAAATCATAGTTAAGCTTACTAAAATAAAGCTTTATACTGTACACTAGTTACTATATTGTAGCATTTATAATCAGCAGTGAAAAAATCATAATTGGCATGATTTATTAGTGCGTATATGTTGATTGCTAATTCACTATTAATTTTCCCAAAATAAACAAAATTATATTGTCTGGCTGAAAAAAAAGCTCAACCTGGAGGGAGTGTTGCCCTTTACACCATCTCTATTTCTATCACCGTTCGGATTCTGCTGTTATGTTGTGTCCGCTGTGGTCCATCACGACATCTCCGGACCGACTAGATAATGGTTGTTTTTTGTTGTTGTTTTTGATATTGTTATCGAGAAATACTATGTTTCATATGATACTTTTATATTGAATGCGGACTACCACAATACGGCCATATGCCTATTTAGAATATGTAATGTTTTTAAAATCTGTCTCCAATTTAATAATTTTGTAAAATATTAAATTAAATTAACATTATGTTATTCGTGACTCGTGTTTAATTTAAAATTACAAAGCAGTTTTTAACATACCAAACTACAGTGTATATTATTTAATTCGATGTTACAATTTTGGTTTCACCGAACCGTCTGGGGGTAGATATACTCTTTGGAACTACAATGAAATGTTTAGTGTTCTGTACAAATTCACACTTTGAATTAATTTTACGAGAACGTGAATATAAATAAACTCGTTGTACTAAACAAGCTTAATTCAACGTCCTTTAAAACAATAAAGGTTCTTTCAAAGATAAATAAACACACAGTTTCAGCAATTTGCATAATTCAGATATAAAATCTGGTGAAATAACGAACAATGGGGACTGAACAAAATGCTTCGGTTTGCACCGCCAAATAATTATCAATTCCGACGGAAACTTTCGCAACTGCAATCCATTCCGAGGTGGGACGAATAAAAGCAATTAGTGTGATTGTACTCTCTCAAGTAACTGCCAGATTTATTTCAGGCAGCGCAACTTTGGCCGAAGAATGTTTCAAAAACAATCTGAACCTCCACCAGCCTGGAGGGATTTGCTTTCATGGAAACAGAAATACAAATAATCTAGGAATCAGACAAACTATGTGGATCAATGCTAGTTTCTCGAAACATTAGTTTTTGAGTTCGAACGTTGATTTAATGATATAGTGGTAGAAGTAAAGCGAAATTTTTCGATCTTCGTCACTTCAGTGTTATAAATATTTATTTGATTACGCATTACTGAAGCTATACTTTTTGACCCTGTCTGACATTTAATTAAACATGAACCCTTTACTTGGGAGCGTGAGATGGTTAGCAATTTGGGAACGATGCCAATGTTGGTATGTATCTTTACTGTAATTTAAAATATAATATATTTACGCCAAAATACATTAAATGAAAATAAAATATAAATTTATTTTCTAAATGCGAATCACGTATAATAAACACGATGCGATTTTAGTAATACTTTAAATAGTTATAACTTTTTTGTTAATCTATCCATTGGTTCATCTTGTCTTTAGAAATTAACAGTTCTGAATTTTTAGACCCTTAGCTTCTGGTAAATTGTTTTTTCAATCTGTTGATGTACATATGCACTGTTGTACCCATATCTGAACCTTTTTTCTCTCATGATTTATGATAACGATCATGATTTTAGATAGGTTTAATTTATGTACAAATTATATATTATTTTCTCCTTGTTAGTTAGTCTTATTAGCATAATTAATTTAGTATGAAGCGCACTTAGGTGAAATATCACAAAACTGCGCTATATAAGTTCACTGTTATTATTTGAATTATTATTAACAGTAGCATTCGTATTTAAAATGCCTTCCAAAAAAAATTATGGTAATTTTAAACATTTTCTTTAATTTTAAGATTCATTAATTTGTTTGGTTAACGCGAAATTATCAGTTAAGAACATTTAATGCTACAATTTGATATTCATACACTGCGATCTCAGCAAATATTTCATCAAGTTGCATACTAATAAAGTTAAAAGGTGGCGCTTAGATGCTTTGGATACGTGCAGCATACTGAATATATATTGAAAAATATAATATGATACGCAAGTTGATAGATTAATAAGTCAGAAAGGTCCCTAGAAGACATGGCACGACAAAGAGGATATTTTTTTAAAGCCATTTGAATAATATAATAAAAAGTAGGTTAATTGAATTGCTAGTAAAAGCTTTTCCTCTTAGAACAAAAAAAATCTAGCAAAAAAAATTGAGGTATGTTTATTTTAAAACTTATTAAGAATCAATTTACATAAAAAAATAACATTCTAATATGTTAGGATTTTACTCGGGATGTTGTGATAGTCACAAACACAAACCCTTCATGGCAGCGTGGGTTGTTATGCCATGGTTACGCCCAAATACGCCATGGCAAGGAAAGCGAAAGACTTATTGGAAAGCCTTCATCCGGCTGTGGATTAAGAATATGTTGTTGGAAAATAAAATTAACCCAGAAAGAAAATCCTCCAAAAAATTTTTTTTCACTGTGCAAATTATTATCTCACATTTAAAGATGCATGTATAGCAAATAATTCACTACAAGCAATAAAAAATAAATACTGGATATTTAATTGGCTGATTATTATACATGGTGAAAATTATCCTGATGATAGCCAACTTCCGATAGAAGAGGGCAACAGACGAAGAATAGTTGCTGTGTTTATAAGCAAACAAAAAAGTTGCATCGCGCAGTCTAAATATATTAATTACTATATTATTAGTTGTAGAAATAATATCAATAATCTTCAACGCAAATATGAAACAGAAAAATTCAGAAACCAAAAAGAATAACGGTCGCGTTTCACCGTTTCCCCGCAGACGGACCGCCATATAACTCTGTCTCGGCATACACTTCTTGCGTCATTCACATTTATTTATCGTATCATACATACTCTTCTGTTATTCTGACTCTTCACATGAGTCGATTAAGTATTTGATTCACTTGATTGTGCCATGTCTTCTTCAAGCGTCCTCGACTTCTGCCTCCATTCACTTTCGCATAATATATTCTTTAATTAATATCAAAATAAAAAGCATAAAGCTTTTTACTTAGTTCTCATTTTATATTATGTTATTACTTATGATCCGGAGCACATAAACTGCATGGGTAATAATTTACAGTTAAAAGTCAATGTTGCAAGAATGAATTACGTTCTTAGAGCAGATAGAGTGGTACCTATCCAAGGCAGTGTAGTCAGTTTTTGATGATTTTTACCGGACTCGACAGACCTGGGCGTGGCTAGGACTAAGGCTTAGATATTTATACATCCGTTCATAGCACATGTGGACATAATGTTATTGTTTATTCGTATAACTACTTTTTCACAGTATTGTTACCAACAAAAATATAGCATATAACCTAAAAAACCGTTTAGTTTTGTCGAGCTTAGTCGCATATGAAAACATGTGGGCGGAGTCCCTGGAGACGCGAGAGCCTAAGATCGTCCTTACAGTACATAAAAGCGGTGTGTGTATTTTGTTGTCTCTTTCTCTCTCATGGTGTACGACGTAAAAACTCGGAGAAAGTGATTTATCGCGAGTTTGTACAGGTTGGGTAAAAATAATTAGCTCTCTCCCATACATTGTTTCTCCAAGATTACGTTACTATTTAACTGCTGGGTTATACAAAAAAAACAACTAGCTGTGCATATGGTGTACATTTGTATTATAACTTGTGATCCGGAGCACATGAATATCGCGGATGATAATATTTGCAGTCTCCAAGGTCCCAGTTGACTGGATGGCGTAGCAACAAACACACAATATACATATAATATTGTTATTACATCTCATCTCCTCCCCGGGTGGATTTACATGCCGCCAACTCTATATTTATTTGCACTGTTCTCAAGTTCGGCGGCACGAAGTACTGAAGCCAACCCCACGTATGAAACTGATTAGAATTTCGAGGAATTGTGGTCGCATAAATACGAATTCCCGCAAATATATAACTGGAAATTTATCAATTATCATACATTAATGGTAGTAATTGTAAGCGAAACCATATTATTTCGCCTTTGATGTGATTTTAAACAGCTCGCAACAAAGAGAATATTAATGTTCTGATACGGGAATATTCGGATGATGTATTCTGATGTATATTATTTCGGTTAAAGATGTGGTGAAAGTAGGTATATTAATTATAAGGAATATATCTTCAACGTTCTGACAGACGTCCAAAAACACACTTTTGATATAATGAATGGAAAATAATTAGAAGCTTTTTTTATGAAATGAATAAACAACTTTCTATTAGACCACATATTTTATTTTAATTTTCATGACCGACCGGTTTCGCTTAGCGCGTCATCAGAGTACAAAATTAAACTAAACAAAAATACAAAGTGCGCGGTTATATATACATACAGGGGTGAGCACAATATAAAAATATAATAACTGTGAGAAAACAAAAGAATAAAATTTTAATTATGTCAAAGGAATTCTTTCGTTTTCTCACTGTCCCTTTATTTTTCAACGTGTAAATTAAAACATAGGTTTTTTTTGTTTTCTTATTTTATTTTATATTGTGTTCTCCCTCTATATGCATATATAACCGAACACTTGCAACTTATTTTAGTTTGATTTTGTACCCTACTGATGCTTAGGCTAAGCGGGAACCGGTCGGTCGTAAAAATTCAAATTAAATATGTTGTCTTATAGAAAGCTATTTTTTAAATTTCATTAAATATGTCAAACCACAAAGTAATTGCTTTCTACGAAAGGATTATTTTTTGTTACAACAAAATAGTAATTAACAAATTAAACATTCATGATGAACGACATATGCAAACAAATTGAACTAATTAGTTACTACAATAATGATAATTAAAAACATCATAACACAGACGGACAGTACCCAATGTATTAAGAGGACATAACACTCCAAAAACGGGTGTTAACCCGAGGTTCACATATGAATTAATTCTGATGAATCCGTTACACTAATATCAAATCTTTTCAACAAATACACTTAGTGTAAGTAAATTATAATTTAAATTAATAAAAACTGACCCTCACCATTCACATTCTTCCGTTAGAACGATTT
The DNA here is from genome assembly GCA_022651775.1 of Drusus annulatus. Classification (NCBI taxonomy): domain Eukaryota; kingdom Metazoa; phylum Arthropoda; class Insecta; order Trichoptera; family Limnephilidae; genus Drusus; species Drusus annulatus. The sequence goes on along the minus strand of JAGWCC010000315.1, from coordinate 350,412 downwards.
TCAAAATTTCCAAATCATTTTTTCAGCAACAACATTAGCGGTGAGGAACAGATCTATTTTTGCATACAATGAATTAATTACTTCTTCAGATTCAGTTGAAAAAAATTGTGATTATAGTAATACGTTGATTAGAATTAATTGATATTCAAATCTTGGATAGTTTGCTTTTCTAAACCTGTCACAACAAACTCAATTTTTATTCCCCTTATGCCGTGCGCCGAAAACTCATTTTGGCGTTTCTGCTCTTTTGCATCTTTCGCCGCACGACAACCGGTATGGACGTGTACTCTGTCCTTAACGTCACAGTGAATTTTGATATATTTTATGGAATCCTTTGTGAAATCTTACGTTTTATAACACCGTTACATCACCTACTTCTAAATAAATTGTTATTGTATTTTTTTCAAATACGTAAGATAGAAAATAAATGTACGCTAATGAATTTGCTGAATGTATAAGACTCCGCCCATTTTTGGGGGGAAGGCTCTTAACGATTTATTTTTTGGGTAATATGTCCCCTAATGAACAAACAATATGTTTTGCACTAAGCAACGAGTCAAACCCACACCCTCCAAATTAAATCTACAATGCATAAACTGCTACGCTATGAAGGCCTTCATACTAATTAATATCACTTTACCAAATAAATATTAACAAAATCTCTGGGTCCTTTTTTTGCTAGGTAACAAATAACAAAATAACTAGATTAAACAAAATACAAATATTCCTTGTGATAGAATAACGTTGGTCCAAAGGTAATTATTCAAATGGCGTGACATAAATTTACTTAATGGCATTCAAGTGCCATTTTCGCAAAGTGGATTTACTTTTTCCTGTAAGAATGGTTTTGACATAAAATTATATTTAAATAAGAATTTACTTTAAAGCTTTTATGCTTATTATTTTTTATATTAATTATTGAAATAATATCAATAATCTTCAATGTAAATATAAAACAGAAAAAATAACGGTCGTTACCGAGACTCGAACTCGAAATCTCTACTCTATCCGGGAGTACAGCTTCTGCCAATTGAGCCACCGAATAAGCGTTACTCCCGGATAGAGTGGAGGTTCCGAGTTCGAGTTCGGTCGCGACCGTTATTTTTCTGTTTCATATTTACGTTGAAGATCATTGATATTATGTCAATAATTAATATAAAATTATATTAGTTCATAATTAAAAGAAGCATATAGATAATGAATTGATAGTAAGACTCTTAAAATATCTACGAACTGTATCGAGAAAGATAACTAGTTTATTTCATAGCCTTGTACTGCTACGATAAATTAAGAAATTGTGGGAGTGATAGATGAATTCAATAATAATAAATAATGCAAGGGAAGAGGGATGTTTTTCCAACCCTTTAAGGCTAAAAGGCGCGCCGTCGAAGTTTCTTGAACCTCATACCTTGTGCCATGAGTACAGAAAATTATTTATGGTGTTTTTTCCTTAGGGGGAATCCCCTAGAAACAGCTTATTTTTACACTTACTTGGATATTCTTCCACACTCATTCTAGAATATTTATAACATAAATTGACCAAACATCACGAATACTCCCAAAGGGAAAGGCAGAGGTGATGGAGCTCCACCCGTTACTATCTATCATGTGTTGGTTTCCCGATATTCATTTATAAAATTTCACATAGCATAAATTGATAGAATAGAAAAATATAATTCGATCCTTGTTCATAAATAAACGTTATGTGCAACAAAAAATTATGTTTCGACTTTCTGATGGAAAAATGTCGGTAAATATTTTTTCATGGCAAGAAAAAATATTGAAGTCTTGACGACATTTATAAATAACAATCTTAATATAAAACTTCTTTTTTATTAGATAATGTACATCGTTAGATATAAAAATCTAATATCTTGGTCACATCAAGAGGGGCGACAAATGTGTGATAATTCATTTGATAATCAAAGGGAAGAGATTGGCGGAAAGCGTGGTAGAAGAGAGAAAAGAGAGAGTTGTTAAAACTGAATTATTTCGGACTGCAGTCTACAGGGCAAAGAATAACCTAATGATAGTCAACCTGCGATAAGAGAGTTAAGGACACAATTAAAACAGCGTTTCACAAGTAGGTGCTGATATATTTTCTTAACGAATTCAATCTGAAGACTTTTCCTCTTAAACACCGCCTCTATGTAAACTCAAAGGTTTAATTATACGTAATATGCTCATTCTCACCCGAAATAATTACGAAAAACTAAAATAAAAATTGAAAGATTATGTGTACTGGAATTTATTTGAACATTTTCAAATTTTTATATATTTTTTCAAACAGCTTATGAAATATTCAAATTAATTTCAAAAGAACTGTGGTTTTAAGAGGTAAATATTATAAACGTTTTTATTAAAATTTGCTAATATTATATACGAAAGTACGTGTATTTGCATATAAATACAAACAGTAATATACATGAAATATAAATACAAATAGTAATATACATGAAATATAAATAAAAACATTATAATATACTTATTTTACTTATGAATATTTTTCCCACAGAACACTGAATTAAAAAAAAAAAACCAAAGGAAAAAATGTTGCCAGAGAAGGTCAACAAAATTATTTTTTGAAAACCACAAATAAATAGAGTCAGTACTTGCTTCGTAATTAATTTTTAGAAATCATGTCATTTTAAAAATAATCTGATTGAGAAAGGGAAATTATCACATCATCTATTATAAAATATTTCACTTATGGAATATAACCATGCGCTTTCATTATACGAGAGTTGTTTGTTGGTTGCAAGATAAAGAGAAGCAGAGTGGCTCACGCGTCTGCTTTATTAACTACTAGCGCTGCACAGCCAGGCACCCCCAGGGGAGCATAAAGGTAATAAACTGCCGACCGAGGACCAACTAGAAATAATTACGCTCTTTAGGTAAACTAAACAATGCGTTAGTACCTTGTTAAAAGTTGTAATAAACAAGCATGCATATGTGAATGCAATATTTCAGCAGTATAGTTAAATTATTACAATGCTTTGTTAATATTAAAGCTCGTAAAGATGGAAATTTGTACTTTCGAGTCTGAATCTCGGAAGAGTGATAGGATTTTTAATATTGTTTTGCTTACTAATCATCACTAGCCGTTTCTCTGCAGTGGTAGGCAGAGAGGACGGACCGCCATATAACTCTGTCTTGACACACACTCCTTGCTTTATTCACATTCATACATCGTCTCATACATACTCTTCTGTTATTCTGACTCTTCACATGACCTGATTCGAGTATTTGATTTACTCAATCGTGCCACGTCTTCCTCGGGCGTTCTCGACTTCTTTTTTCATTCACTTTCGCATCATACCTTATTTTCACACTTCTTTCTTCGTTTATTCGCTCTACATGCCCGAATCATATAAGCGTCCCTTTCTTAAACTTATTCTTGACGCTTAAATCAGCCTTGCATTCTTTCCGGATATCCATATTTTTAATACGGTCATACATGGTTTTACGCACATACGTCTCAGGGATCTCATTTCAACAGCATTGCTTTCACAGCACAGCATATTGCTTTTACGATTATTTATTAAATTGTTTGATATAACAGATTAACCTCCCACTTACAATATTCTTCCCGATAGAGGCATGTTAGGGGCAGCTGTCAGCATCGATAATTTATAATACAGCATAAGGGTATTTGGGAGTTTTTATCTATCACTTACCATATCGAGACGTTATAATCTCGGGCCTAAGACTAAAATACGGTATATTTTGTGTTTTCATAAAAAGCAATCACTATGTGGTTTGAAATATTTATTGGAAATGAAATAATAACTAATAATAAATAATAAGACGACAGACTTTTTTTACGACCGACCAAAAATTAAAAATACACGGTGTGTGGTTATATATACTCGTACAGAGGGAGAACACAATATAAAATAAAATAAGAGAACAATAAGGAAACAAAAGAATAAGATTCAAGTTTTGTTATCTTATTTTATTTTATAATGTGTTCTCAATCTGTATGTACGAGTATATATATAACCACACACTAGGTATTTTATGTTTAGTTTAATTTTGTACCCTTGTGATGCTTATTGAAGCGAAGCCGGTCGGTCATAAAAATTAAAATTAAATCTGTGGTCTTATACAAAGTTATTTTGTCATATTCATTATATTTTATGAATTAGCAAAGTGTTTAAATATGATAATTGATTTTTTTTATGTGAAAGATAAAACCATCTATCATTTTTAGGTCTTACCGGTTTCAGCCTATCACGGCCATCTTCGGGCTGGTCGTCTTTATTTATAAATGTTTTATGTAATAGCATAATCGTATATATTTTTATTTATTTTTTAATTTTCGATGCATTAATAAAAACATTTTAGTAAAAGAGTTTTGATTGCTGACCACATTTGAAATATCGCCACACTGAATCTACATTAAAAAAACATGCACAGCGCACAGCGTCCATCTTTTTTTAGGATGTTTGACTTGATTCTCAAAAAACTTACAATGATGTTGTTTTGACTTTCGTATAAGATTTATCGTTTTAATTTATTTTTTACATATGGGAGGGCATTTTACATAGTCACATGCAAAATAATATACCAAAGAAGAAATGGTTCGTATATTTGCTTGAGAGGTAAAATGTTTTATTGTGGTTTTCCTTGACAATAGTGACTGCGAGTTTTAATTTCCTGTCGCCGGTTCTGTCTTCATCCTGTCGTCCTGGGGACTCCGTGATTCTAGACTATCTTGGCACTGTTTTAAAAACATTGCAATAAATTATACAAAAGTCATTGTCAATTTTCGTAAAACTTCGCAATACCTCGACCCACGAGAGACTGATCATAAAGAAATTAAGAACCACATTTTAATTGACACTAAAAACGTATTTTTAAGTATGCGGTGACAACTCTATTTCCTGTTTATAATTTCTACTTCATAAGCTTTCAGGCGCCCATGATTTGAACATATCGTCGCCGGAAAGCAAGAGTTGAAGCGCCATTTTGGGAAGTTTACACCAGAGCACTTTAAAGTTTTTTTTGTTTTACAATAAAATTCATAAGTATTCAGCACCTGGTTCGATTTTGTAAAAACATGTTAACTTAATACTCTCACTGAGTTACCTGAAGCGACAAAAAGCTAAAAAAAAGTCCCAAACTTGTGTTGCTTGAGTCGAGCCTTCTCCCAAATGGTAAATATATTTTAGATGGCCGTTGGGCCACAAAAGTTTAAAATCAAACGAGATTCAAATTTTTCGATGCAGAAAAAAAAACTGAATAAAACGGCATATTTAACTCATTTTTGACCAAAGTGTCGTTTAAACCTTTTTACCTTCCGAGTGACGACATTACGTTTTCCGCTGATATCGTTATGAAGACCTGGAAATTCCAGACAGAAATGCCATTTAAATCTCAGGATGCCCACCGTTCGAGAGTTTTAACAATTGCAGCACGTAGATTTTCTTGCATTAACCCAACCAAAGATGCCATCCGATTATATTTCAATTTCAATGATCATGCTACGTGCCCAGCATTGTCCCACTTGAGGGCGAAGAATCCTGTTTTCACCACGGACAATCTCTCTTAAAGTTATAAAGCACAATACGAGTATTTCTCCCTTTCAATCGATAAAACATTTAATTAATAATGACACATCATTAGTTATTAGATTTTTCGTGCCACTGGTTTCATCCAAAATGTGTGTCCCCCCACTCGCTGTCAACATCCCAATCCGTAACAAATATTATGGGGTGAATGTTTTAACTTAATAATTCACGTGTCTAATTGGAAAAATTTGCATAAAGTACCTACGCGGGAGGGCCGCGGTATTAATATTCGAATCGTCTGCGGGAACACTTGCATAAGGAATATTTGCATACATTTTAATGTCTACATTGAGCCCGAGTTCACATGTTGTTAGAGTCTAGCTTCTGAACCTCGAATTTCATGCGAAAACAAATATGAATTAAATTTGATTAAAATCACAAATATTGTTTTCCTACGCGAACTAGAGTTCAAAGAGAAATAGGAATTTCACTAGCGATTGAAAAAATCAATAGTTGTAGGTAAGGTCTGAAAGTAAAATGGAAAAACATTATTTTCATGTGACACTACATGAGATGGCGAACTTTTGGAGAAGGCTCGGACCAGGACAGTCGTAATCCATTGCTGGTCATCCGGAGTATGGTCTTAAACCATGAAATTTATACCGTAGTTATACTTATAGCGTATGTTTGATACTCCGTTAAAATTGTAAAGGAACAAGGAGCGCGATCTGCAGGACTTTCAACTTCATGGACCAAAGCGCGCCAAGCCTCTTGGTCCTCGATAAAGTGGTCCATTCATTGGCTGGGTGATCGTTTTCTTGGGTTTTCATTCAGTAATAGAAGATCGGGATGTTTTCGTTTCTATTCATGATGGACTCATCTGAGATAGCGGGCAGAGAAACGTATAGTTCATCACTTAACAACAATATTTTTCCGAAAATAAAAGGTTTAATAATTTTTATTTTTGTATGTTGGTATAATTTCGATATCAATAAGTAAAAGAAAAATCTACATACTTCATGTTCATTCCACTCTTTCCTTAGGAGTAAGAATATATATTATGGAGAGAGAGCTAAATATTTTTAGCCAACCTATACAAATTTACGATAAATCACTTTCTCCGGGTTTTTACGTCGTAAACCGTGAGAGAAAAAGAAACAAGAGAAATTCGTCACATAATATCGCACCACTTTTAAGTATGTGAGCATGTTTTCCGTCTCCTGCATCTTCGACGACTTCGCCCACTACGTTTTGTTATGTGACATAACTCAACGGTTTTTGAAGTTATATCCTATATTTTTGTCAATAACAATACTGTGAAAAAGTGATTATACAAATAAACAAAACATTATGTTGACATGTGCTATAAATGGATGTAAAAATGTGTGTCCATTAAAACCCTAGCCGCGCCCGAGTCGAGAATAAATCAACAATCCTGACTACACTGTTTCGCAAAGCTATCCCTTCCTGTATATTATTGCTCTGAGACTATCGGACGAGAATAGTAGTGAATGTAATCTGATGTGGTTATACGAAGTTTACAGAAGATACATGTTTATGTAAATCGTAGATCAGATTGTTAAAAAACGAAAGCCCCGATACCCCCGCAGTCGCAGCTTCGCTTACACCAATTCCCCGCTATAAGCCGACATCTTCTAATCCTATTTTCCCTCAAGCGAGGAGCTAGTTTTCTTTGAATAAGTATATAAGAGGACGACAAGCAAAACATCCACCTTTATTATTCCTGTTTTATCCCATACAAAGGGAACCCTTATTCGCATGAGTAAACCCTAAAATATTGCGAATATTTCGAGTAATACCCGACAGTAAAAAAGTTTTGCCGCACACACTCGGGCACAGTCGAAACTCGATGTTAAAGAATGCAGAAATGATTCCATTATTGAGAAAGTTACCAGCATAAACAAGATTTGAATCAAATATAAAAGGATTTCAATTCACTTGAAGGTCTTTCAAAGAAAAACATATTGGAAAATAAAACGATTTGTTTATGGAGAACTATGCACGGATAGCCAAGCAAAGGAAAATAACTTTGCATATGCACATACAAAAATAAATATAAAGAACACAAATAAATAAAAATCTAAGACTAGACTTTTAACATATGTTGGCAGTTTTTTTTTCTTGGTTTCTTAGATGTTCGTGATTTATGATTCGCAATTCTTATAAAGGATATTATTTAGTTATCTACACAATAATTTAGTGCTCGAATTTAACTCAACCAAACCGGAACACGTTCCTGTCTGTCCTGTGAAGTGTAAAAAACCTTGACAGTATTCTATTGTTTTGAAGGACATAGAATACTAAAAAAAATGTAAAAGCAATTAGCCTGCGATGGAATTTTTTCCGCCCAGTGACAATTAAAAGAGTTAAATCTGCCCTCTAATGAACTCACATTGCTTATTATATCAGAGGGTAGAGGGTGCTCTTAAATTCCACCTTCAAGGCAAAATTCCCACCATTAGAATACTATCCTTCCCCAACCTTTCCTACTTGAAGACATATTAATACGTCTTATTTTAAGTATAATGTTTTGATCAACAAAAAAAGTCGGTACTTTCTTTTTGCACACAATTACTCCTCGATTTAAAAACCGACAGTTGTGGTTGGTGAAAATGTTAAAGTTTACTGGTAGAGTACGTGGATTAACTTTCAGTTCACGTGAGTACATTTGCGGCCTGAAATATCTACTCACCGAGAAATAAATATTCAGTGAGTGGCAGGCTATATTATGTGTTGCGCATAGTATAGACATAGAGTGAAGGAATGGTGTATGTTAACCGAAGCAAGAGAACTGGCAACGAACCAAAACGTTGTTTCACTCGTAATGTAGATTTACTGGGGCGCAATTAGACTTAGCAAACCTGTGCCTTGTGCACTTCATATCGCTTAGAGCGAGCGAAGCCAAGATCGAATCTTATAAATCTCAGTAACGCAGATTACGGAATGCACTAAAATCTCAAACTTGTGACTACAGTAAATTTGAACTTAACAGCACGATTAATTTATTAATTATATGCGGGGATCGGTTCATTTATGTTTTGTTGTGCGAAGGTTTTGTTGAAGTAAAGCTTTATTTAAAGAGCTTCAAATAGGTACACGAATGTTTAATGTACAGAAATATTTTTAGCTGGCGATTGTAAAAATATTATTAAAAAAAATGTTACAATCATTAAAGAACTTTTTGCATCGTTCAAATGTACGAGTATGATGTTTCTTTACTGGTTGTTTTATGAATTCCAGTTATATACTTATCAATATATATAAATAATATCATCGCCGGAAAGGCAAAAGGGCTGAAGCGCCATTTTGGGAAGTTTACACCAGAACACTTAAAAGTTTTTTTTTGTTTAAAAATAAAGAATCATAAATCTTCAGTATCGAGTTGCCTAAAGTGACAAAAAGCTAAAAAAAATCCCAAACTTGTGTCGCTTGAGTCAAGCCTTCTCCTTAGTGGTAAATATATTTTAGATGGCTGAAGGGCCACAAAAGTCTTCAGAATCAAACGAGAATCAGAGCATTCAATGCAGAAAAAAAAACTATTATTTGTTATAAACTGCATATTTAATTATTTTTTACTAAAGTATCGCTTAAACCCTTTTACTTTTCCAGCTGTATGGATTCTAACGAATCGGTCGTTTAAACGATAATCATTGAATTGTCATGATCTTAGGATAAATTGTTACAATTTCGCTTTAAATAAATATTCCTAATATGGTCCGTTTGCATGGCGAACAAACTTGCTTTTTTTTAAACTTTAACTTTGGAATTTCGTTTATCTCTGCGTTTTTTTTCGTCTTATTTTCTTTCGTTGGAATAAGTAGAAAACTTTTAATTCCGAATTTAATAGAAACGGTTGGTTTTCAACTTTATCTCATTTACTCGAAATGGCGGGCAAAGTTTCATATTAATCCACCCCCACTAACCGCCTGAATATATTAATTTGCGACACGAAAATAACAATAGTTTCTCGCGGCTTACAATCCGGGGAAAGTGGCTACATAATTACGGGTACCTTCGCAGGGGAACACGAGAATACATAAGTCATTTGTTAGCTACCTGCCAGGGAAACAGGCGAGGTGGGAGGTAGAGCTCGCGTAGCACATACTACGGTAGAATCACATAACTCTTATAATTGGTTCCTTGAGATTACACGTGTCCCAACACGGTGAAACCATACATGCTATTCTGGTGTGGCGGTATTAAGGAGGTGTATACGAGTATATTAAGTCTTAATTATAATTATATTTACCAATACCGCTTTATGAATAAGCCGTACGCTAAGTCGCCGATTGAAATGTACGTAGGTGTATCAATTATAACAATAATTATATTGATTACTCGAATGGTTTCTACGAATAATGAAGTTTAAATGATTAAAAATATATCAGAGTTTAGGAACTAAAAAGAAATAAATTCGTAAAATTATAAATGTTTTTAGATAAACGACAAACCGGAAATTACAAAATAATGTATTATCAAATTTATTCATGATATTTGTTAGTTCAAAACAAGAAGACGTATAGATACATAAACTTTTTTTGTTTATTTTTCTATTGATATGCAAATTTTCTTTAAATTCCGCAGTTTTTCGATCAATTCTGCAGAACTGTAATAATTTATTTATTTTCAAAAGCAATACATTGCAGGAAAATAAAATGTCGTCTAATCTTCTTAATCGAGTGAATTTAATATTTAAGTAATGTTTTTTGACCTCTTTGTAGAATTGTGTACTTTTTTATACTTACTTTGAAATATATATTTATGGATAATTTGCAGAGTACCGTTTTTGTAAAAAAATTACCTCAAGGGCGCTGTAAAAATATGAATTCCTAGGCTCCATTTTATTACCAACTACCTTTATATAATCTATAGGATATTCATTTTTATTTATATTAAGTACACAGGTAATATATAAAAGCACCTGGCTGGTTACTTCAAATAAACACAATTATTTTGGTAATTTCCAGCTTGGAGAATGATACAGTTTTGGCAAAATTATTGTCGTAATTAAATTATTGGCAAATTTATCATACTAATAATAGAAGAATTTTTTAAAAAGTGAATGGTATTTTTCATTTCTGTTATTGTTTTTCCGGTATTTTTCGGGCTGCCTATGCACAAACCACCATGAACTAAGGTGATCATTGCAGAAATGGAGCTAAGAGAACACATCACCCTAGAAATAAATCAGTAATGAGCGCTCCCAAAAAAATAGGAGGAGACTTCAAAATAGATCAAAATTAATTTGCATTTGTTCATATTCTATTAAATTGCGGAAAAATACATAACACTTTTTTAAAAGGTAGGTGAAGTCAAAATGTTACTAAGTATTCGTTCAAAATAAATCGAGAATTCGCGCTGACGATAGACACAAATCCGATGTCTCTATCCGTCGACTCTCGAGCGGTGATTGAGTCAAAAACGGTCTAAGGCAAAGAGGCATCGTAAAAAATCGAATGATCGCCGCAAGGCGCATAGGAGGGGCGTAAGGTCGAGTTTGCTGTAGCACACCGAGAAAGGTGTTCTGCCCGAGTTGTACATTTGAACTATTTCTGATTAACACATTTAACGGCCTCCGGGGTCGAGTGGTAAGATGCTCAACTACGAATCCAGAGGTCGCGGTTTCAAACCCGGCGTGCGCAAATATTTTTTATTTGACTAATGTGTGTCATAACACATTCAATTCATATAAAATAATAAATGATATATTTGAGACACGTTCTAGAGTGAAAGATACTCTAAGTATCGCCCTGGTGCAAGACCACCATTCAGAATCGAACATTGCTTGATATGGCTTTGCCCGTGTTTGGTGACCGGATCGGAATATCTAGGTACTTCCCAACCTTCCTCTTCCCAATCTCCTTCCCCGCCCCACTACTTTCAGCCTCACAACATACCCCAATTGGAGATGCCAGTCTCAGCCTCTAGAGGGTTGGGAGCAGTTGGAACTCCTGTGCGGTATTAATATAAAACGAAGAACGATTTGGATTTTTTTTAATCGATTTTTTATTACCAAATCAAATTGAAACGGCTCGCCCATAAACGGTAGTGGGGTACTAGATTTTTTAAATAATTATGTATCTCGGTTCGCACCGCGTTCAACTGTGAAAACTCAAGTAAAATCTCGCAATAAATGATTTAAGTTTGATTCGATTCCGTCCGGCTGCAATCTGGTTCATGATTTACGAGCTTGCTAATCGCGCGGGGGTCAGAACTGCGTCCATATATCAATCTTCGGTTTTCCGTCATAAATACTACAGCGGGGGTTGACAAAAAATATATTACCGAAACAGGTGGGCGTCACCGGGGCTAATGCGTTTTTTAATCTCCGAAAGGAGTAACTAATGCTTATAATTCATAATGGAGTCTGAGCGGCGCATATTCCGTGACAAAACAGAGGGATGATTGATGCGCAGGAAGATTGCACAAGGGTTGTAGAAGGGCGACGAAAGAAAGATAAAACTGTATCAAAAACCATGCCATTCTTTTTTTAAGGGTTGAAGTAGTGTACTTAATCGCCTTTGTTATGAATAGGGATGGTTTGATTGAAGCATCTGATTTTTTTGACAAGTAAAAAATCATAAAATATTTTAGCTGAATTTTTCGAGAGGATGTATATTTTTAATTTATTTTAATCTGATTTTTTGTTTACTTCTTTCTTTAGGCTATTTGAATTAATGTACGTTGTGGTTTAATAAAGGCTTCGTGGTCGAGTGGTAAAATAATATATCGTCGCTGGAAAGGCAAAAGGTCTGAAACGCCATTTTGGGAAGTTTACCAGAACACCATGAAGTTTTTTGTTTTGTTTTACAATAAAATTCATAAGTCTTCTATACCTGGTTGCATTTTTAAAAAAAAAAGTCAGGTAATTCAGTGCTCTCACTGAGTTACCTGAAGCGACAAAAAGCTAAAAAAAAGTCCCAAACTTGGATCGCTCGAGTCAAGCCTTCTCCCAAATGGTAAATATATTTTAAATTGTTTAAAGGCCACAAAAATCTTCAGAGTCAGAGAATTCGATGCAGAAAGAAACTGTTCAAAACTGCATATTAAACTCATTTTTGACCAAAGTGTCGCTTTAGCCCTATTGCCTTTCCAGCGAAGATATGGTATATTTGCAGCACGTTATAGAGTTGTGGATACTCACAGTATCGCCCTGGTGAAATACCACCATTCAGAATTGAAACGTTGCTTGAAGTGGCTTTAATTGTGTTTGGTGACCAGATCCGAATAGCTAGGTACTTTCCAACCTTCTTCTTCCCCACTACCTTCAGCCTCACAACATACCCCAATTGGTGATGCACTAGTCTCACTGGCTCTAGACAGTTGAGAGGAGTTAGGACTCTTGTGTGGTATTCTTTATAAAAATCAAAAATCAAAGACTAAGTATCTTTTTAACGAAAAAATAGGACTTTAAAAAACAAATATAAAAACATGTACCGACGCGGAAGAAGATCCCTATAATGTGGGTGGAATGAAACAAATAATCCGACAGGTAGTCGGGTTTATCGAGGCAGGCTATCGACCAAGGATGGGCAGAGCAAATGGAATTACATCTGCCCTGATGATGGATGATGAACACTACATGGCTGTCGGAAACGTTGGCTTAAGAAGGAGGCAGCGCAATACGACTCAATACCCAGGCACTAGCGTTGTGACCGCTCCGTGCGAACTACTACAAAGAACTACTTCATTTCGCGGCAGTTCAAACTTCATTCATTTTTCACTGAACAAATACTTCAATTGAAGTTAGACTACAAAGCTACAAAGAACTACTTTATTTTGCGGCAGTACAGTAACAAAGTTGAACGTCAAAGCCTACAAAGAGGTACTTCATTTTAAGTACTTCAATTGTAGTTCGACTTCAAAGACCCCCCAACGAAGTAACCGAGGAACTTTTGTCGATTTGCTAGTACTTTTCGAAAAAATCTCCTTCGTGGAAACTTTTCTGGCACCAGGAACCGGTTTCAAAAAGAATTGGATAAATAACCGGTTCCTCGCCGGTCACCGGTAACTGAAACCGCAGGTACACCCAATTCTGATATCGACCATCTCTAGTACTTTTCGATTTCAAATCTCTCTTTGGCGAGTTCGACTTCAATTGAAGTGTTCACTGCGAAGGTTCATTTTAAAGAACTAGCAGTTCGTGAAGCATTCACAAAACATTGACGTTTTTCCGAAAGATACCGTACCCTTCAATAAAAAAAATGATTGCACTGGGCATGCGAATCTTAAATAATACCTTTCTTTTTTCAGTGTTCAAAAAATTGATTTAGTGTCCCCGAATTCATGAATTCGTATAACAATTATAAAATATTCTAATTTCAATATAATATATTAACGCTTCGGAAATACTTTATTTCTCAACATCGACGGAGTATTTTTTTAATATTGTGTCTAATGAAAAGTGATTGAGATAGATTTCAGATCAAACAAAAATCGTATTTAATGAATCATAGAATAAAATGAAATCGATCGTGCAAAAATAACGATAATGATATAGTCCTCGTTTAAAATAAAATGTACGTATTATTTAATTGAAGGAGAAGACAGCGATATTCCTTGCCTTGACAGCCGCAGTCGTGATGTCTGGGGGAAAATCGTGATAAATTTAATGATCCACCGTGGAAGAAAAAGAAAAATTGACACAACTGGCATTACTCCACACGACGCAATTATTATTATTCGACTGGATTTGTACAAGATTTTGTAATTTTACCGTAACTCATAGCTATCTCTGATCACCGAGAATCAGTTTTAAAAGCAAATGTGAAATGGACAAATCAATAATAGTAACGGTAAAATTGTTTTTTACCGTTTTCAAGAAGTTAAGAGCATAATTATTCAGTTTTTTGGAAATTAAAAACTAGACATGTAATGGGAATGGGGGAGGGAAGCAGGGCCGGTCCTGTGCAGGCGCAATTGGAGCAGTCCGCTACAGGTGGAGAATTGCGAAGGCGCCGATTTATTTTTTTAACAATACACGAATGATAATATTACTCTGCAAACTTTAACAGAAAAAATATTTACACTTTAAACGTGTAATTCGTTGGTTTCTATATTCAGAAGGAAACCTTGCCAAAAAGGAGTGGTTAACAGTGATGACATTATGTATAAGAGTGTTGATTTTTGTATACTCATGGGTACACGAATCATAATATTACTCGGCAAATTTAAAAACAAAAAAATATATACACTTTAAACGTGTAATTCGTTGGTTTCTATCTTCAGAGGTAACCTTGCCAAAGACGAGTGGTTAACAGTGATGACATTTTGTATAAGAGTGTTGATTTTTGTATACTCATGGGTACACAAATCATAATATTACTCTGAAAATTTAAAAACAAAAAAATATTTACACTTTAAACGTGTAATTCGTTGGTTTCTATCTTCAGAGGTAACCTTGCCAAAAACGAGTGGTTAACAGTGATGACATTTTGTATAAGAGTGTTGATTTTTGTATACTCATAGGTACACGAATCATAATATTACTCTGCAAATTTAACAAAAAAAATATTTACACTTTAACGTGTATTTCGTTGGTTCTTTCTTCAGAGGGAAACCTTGCCAAAAACGAGTGGTTAAAAGTGATGACATTTTGTATAAAAGTGATGATTTTTGCATACTCATGGGTCCACGTAGAAAATAAAGAAGATAACTATTAGTACAATTATCTATTTTATAACGTTAAATAAAATTGATGATGAATTTAGGTTTCGATACCTAAAGGGCGCAAAAAAAATTACATGCGCCAGGTGCCGTTTTGCTCTTGCCTTTGCCTTTTTTGGGGCCGGACATGGAGGGAAGTAATGGGAAAGGGATGGGGGGAAGAGAGGGGCAATAATGGGGAAAAGATGAGAAGATATAAGAAAGAAATGGGAAAAGGTTGGGGAAGGGTAAGGAATAGATTGGGAGGGAATGGGGAATTGTATCGTTTTTTTATAGGAGGCCATCGTATTCATAATCTCATTTAATTAATGAGAATCAGCATATCGCCAGTTTATGGTATGGTACAATTAAGGATTTTTCTCGTATTCCAGTTATCTTATCCTCTATAACACTAAAGCACAGTTTTTCGGTTGCCTCTAAAAAGTGCGACTGGTCAACAAGTTTTACGTTTCTCAGGTTGCTGTCAGGTACAAATTCTGGATTATATTTGTGTTACCACGGTTTAAATCGCAATGTTACCCTAGAATAAAATCATTCTCTAGACGCGGTGACGCTACTAGTGATGCATTTCGCATTTGTGACATTTGACATTGTCAACATTAGTTATTCTTATTAGGTAAATGTATTACTGATTAAATTTTTAATTTCGAATATTATATATTCGACCTTTTACTTGTGTGGCCTTGTGTGGAGGATGTTGATGACATTAACTTCGTAGCCCATTTAGGCCGGATTCGCGGAGTTCGAGTCCATTGAAATATGTGTGCCATATACTCTTGAAATAACAATATATGGAGGGAGAGCTAATTATTTTTACCCAACCTGTACAAACTTGCGATAAATCACTTTCTCCAGGTTTTCACGTCGTACACCATGAGAGAAAAAGAGACAGCAAATATAATACACCGCTTCTATGTACTGTAACGATGATCTTGGTCTCCTGGGTCACCGCGGGACTCCGCCCATATTTTTTATTATGCCGCTAAACTTGACATAACTAAACGGTTTTTTAGGTTATATGCTATATTTTTGCTGATAACAATACTGTGAAAAAGTGGTTATACGAACAAACAAAAACATTATGTCGATATGTGCTATGAATGGATGTATAAATACCCTAGCCTTAGTCTTAGCCACGCCCAGGTCTGCCGAGTCCGGTAAAAATCATCAAAAACTTACTACACCGCCTTGGATAGGTACCAATCTATGTACTCTAAGCATATACCTAAACACTTTCTGGGGTGGAATGACGTAGTTCATAAACAGATTTCGTCTATCCAAAAGAGTGATAGTGATAAGCCGTCTACTGGAATTGATAAAGGATCATAAACAATATTAAGCGGACTGATAAGTGAAAATGCTTTTTAAAAGAGATTTTAAAATAGTACTAATTTAAGCACACTTTGTTTTTAGCAGTTTATTCTTCATAATTCCAAGAATAATGCAGTGACTCCAGCACAAAAAATCCTATTAACGGGCTAGGTGCATATGCGAGAAATTATTAAAAATACTGTTTTAAAAAGTAGAGGAAAAATGCTTATTTGTTTTTTTTTATTGCTACAATTAGGTACTTAGTTATTTTTTACATTTAAAAATTACATTTTAAAACGGTCGCATTAGCCGGGCTTCACACGTGACGTAACAATTTTCATCGGCGAAACTACATAATGCTAATAATAACAGTGAATTTATATAGCGTAGTTTTGTTTTATTTCACATTTTTCCAAACGTGTACACTCTATTTAAAAATGTATAGATTAAAAAATAAGAAAACGACATGAGGCTCATTCACTTAATATACAAGTATTTTGGTTTAGTTACCAAACACCATGTAACACTTAATTTTTAAATGTAATATATTATGTAAGTAGGTGTATAAAAATAAGAAAAAAAACGTTGTATATAATTTTAAATTCTCTGCTAGAATTCGAAATTTAAATAAAAATGAAAGGCACTCAATTTGTTTGCACTATATATTCGAAGTTTGCGCCCTTAAGGTAATTTTCCGATTTTACGAAAACAGCGCTATGAAAGTTATCCATTTATTATTGTTGGCCTGATTACCAAACACAATGTAAAAAATAACTCCAAAATGTAAATAAATCATCAAATTATATGGCGGGCGCACACACCTACCTACCGCACTCTCGGCCATACTGCTATGACGTCTTTGATTTTGCGTAAAATTTATTGATTTACAAACAAAAAAATATTTAAAAATATCCCGAAATTCGTCAATAAATTCTGTAAATTTGTTAAAAAATGTCCCCAATTACTCCCCAATTGTTGGCCTGATTACCAAACACAATGTAAAAAATAACTCCAAAATGTAAATAAATCATCAAATTATATGGCGGGCGCACACACCTACCTACCGCACTCTCGGCCATACTGCTATGACGTCTTTGATTTTGCGTAAAATTTATTGATTTACAAACAAAAAAATATTTAAAAATATCCCGAAATTCGTCAATAAATTCTGTAAATTTGTTAAAAAATGTCCCCAATTACTGTATATTTATTTGGCATTACTAAATAACGTAATTTGCAATCACGGCCTCCGTAGTCGAGTGGTTAAGACGCTCGACTACGAATCCAGAGGTTGC
Organism: Drusus annulatus; assembly: GCA_022651775.1. Lineage (NCBI taxonomy): Eukaryota > Metazoa > Arthropoda > Insecta > Trichoptera > Limnephilidae > Drusus > Drusus annulatus. Next base: position 332,606 of record JAGWCC010000315.1, on the reverse strand, counting down.
TGGTTAAAATCCGGCTGTTCGCAATTAAATTTTATTTAATTAAAATGTATTATTTCACATTCGATTCACATAAAATAATAGATAGTATACTTGCGGTATGTTCCAGAGGGGTAGATGTGAGTATCGTCTTGGTAAAGGACCACCATTCAGAATCGAAACATTGCTTAAAATGGCTTTAGCTGTGTTTGGTGACCAGATCTGAATAGCCAGGTACTTTTCAATCTTCCTCTTCCCTATCTCCTTCCCCTCCCCACTACCTTCGGCCTCGCAGCATACCCCAATTTGGGTTGCCATAGTCCCACTGGCTCCAGGCAGTTGGGAGCAGTTAAGACTCTTGTGCGGTATTGACTATAAAAAATAAAAGAGGAAATAAAGACGCCATTTTTCTTTTTATTCCACTGTCAAATATTTTCAATTGGGTTTTTCAATTGATACTTTTTTGTTTTAATGATATAAAGCGATACAAATTGGAAAACCTGTTAAAAATTATGCACAAAACATTATTCTTAAGATTTTGGCATCTGTGGACTAAAACCTTAAGAATAATGAAAACCAATGAAAGGTCCCGATAATTCCAATATTACGACGAGCTGCCGCCAGTTTAAATTATGTTGTCAGCTTTGCGAAAAATAATTAAATATGATATTTTCGATTGGTTACTGTATTTTAATTAACTTTTATATTTATATTGATTGGGTGCAATTAATAAATTGACCCATTTTAATATTTAGACTAGTTGTTACCCGTGAAAAATCACGGGATGTAACATGACTTGCCAAGAAAAATATATTAATATAAGATTTCAAATATGGAATAATAGCTGCTAAAATAAATTATAGGTAGGTACTTTATTAGGAAGGTAGGGATTTGAAAATATATATTTTATATTTGATGATTTCAATTAACATCAATTCCAAATTTGAAAACATTCAACTTGTACATATGTACTCAGAAAGGAAATCATTTATAGTTAATAATAATTAGTTGTACCAAATAAAGCCTACATTTAGAGAAATATTTTGTACTGATATCCCCAATGATAATATATTAACCGTGTAAGGCTGTATATAATAAAGACGGCAGAAAAAGAGTCTAAATGCATTCATGAAAACTTTATTCATAAACCTAGACATAACATAATAGTATTTTCATAAACCTTTTTGCTGTGCATTTTTTTTTTCTTTCTCGCTCTTATTTTTATTCTGTAAAAAGCTATCCAACTTATCCATGAGAATGGACTGAATGTCTGCATACAAGGCATCACAACTGGGCTTTATGGTGTCTACCATAGATAATGTCTTCTCTAAGGTCAGAGCGCCGTGTTGCCAGAACTCTGCGATTTGTTCAAGAACCGGCAGTTGTGCCAACATGACAACACCGTGATCGGATTCTGTGTCTTTGCCCTGTCCTGAACCCTGCAGACAGTAGGTTTCCTCAGCAGCAGTTGGGTCCATGAATATCTGGTTGCCCTGCACGCCGACCGTCACGGCTGTGATGATATCGTAGACGGGGATTTCGGCATCGGCAAGGGCGAGACCGGCGGCGTTGATGGCCGTGGAGAGAACGCTTCCATCGTTCTCCAGGACGTGAACGAAAATATCAACCTGGAGAATGATACATACATAATATAATATGTGCTTAACAAATATTGAACAATGGATTTTAAGCTGTTGTGAGGAAAAATTCTATCGTTCTCTTGTGCCCACCAGATACTAGTACATATTTATCAATGGTGTCAAATGCATCTTGGGGCTGGACAGTGTGTGTCGCAAGAGCTGGCACGTTTTTCTCTTTCACACAATCTTCTATGGGGTTAGAAAAATAATTAATGATAAGATTAGGACAGTTAGTAGCTGGCACCTGGAAGTTCTCCAGCAGGTGTCGAAGCACTGTGGGTTCCAGGGCGCTCTTGACCGAGGAAGCCAGCTCTCGTTCCTCGCTGCCGGGCTGCAGGCCGGAACGGTTGGTGCAGGAGAATGGCGCGTACTTCAACTCCACAAACAGTTCTCCGTTATAGCTGAAACAGAATACAGTTTTTAGCCTTTTAGGTCTTAGCCATCTATAGCTTAAAAAACCTAAGAATTTTAAGAATTACGTTACACAAATGAATTTATTTGCAGAGAAAAGATTCCTTTAATGGACTTTGCTTATTTCACAGTGTTTCTAAATCATTTCCATTTATATGATACTTCAATGTTTGCTATAACAGATGGGTGCTGTAAGGTTTTATGCACTGATAAATCGGCGCTCTGAGACTTGAAGGGCTAACAGGTAATTTTCAGATATATCAGTAATCCTAACAGACAGATGTAATCATTTTTAGAGAAGGATTTCTCGCAGGTTTCCCTAAGAGCCTATGTTATATTTAAGAATCCTGCGATAAAGAATGCGTTGTAAGAAGTAGAAAACACAAAAGCTAGCACATCCTAAAGCCAAGATAAGCACAAGAACGAGTTGCAAAAACCAATCATTTTCATGGCCAATGGCAACGGTGTACAAATGTTGGGCATGCGTTTGGCGTGTCTCATGGTAATAGATGCATTCCTTCATAGTGGATGGGTTACAAAGGAATTAATGACGCTAGTTCTTTGGAGCAATTAAAATACTAGTAGAATAAATACAGCATTCCCACCTAATGTTTTATATACTGCAATCCATCTGTTAAAAGACAAGGGAATCTAACAAAGTACTGCCCGTTTCTATACAGAGTTAAGAGTTTTTTCTGCTATTTAGGGGCACCAGATTGGAGGTGGTTGCCAAATTCAAAGCCAGGAAGCACTTGCGATTTGTACAGGATCAGCAGCTGTGTATTATTATAATATCTGTGGGTTCTGTACAATATATTCTGTGAGGCTAACTTAACCCTAACTACAATAGAGCCCCACTAGAAGGCTTGTTGGAAAGATGAAAGATTGCTCCCGCTGAACGAGAACAGATTGAGGATAATGAGTTGATTGGTACCTAAATTCAGTTTGTTTGGGTATCTCTCTAGGCTCAAAGACTGTGGCCACCACCTTGGTATTGCCCATTTCCACATAGGCAGATCCCTTGGCCTGCGTCACCACTCCCAGGCGCCCAACTGGAAATAAACATAATATCATACTAAGACTTAGATAAACAATGATGTGTATAATACTATAATACTAGCAGTTACTACCCAGGTTTTTTTTTAATAATGCTTCTTTCATATGGTAGAACAATTGAAAAATCTGGAACAAACCATAAGGCGTCTTGTTTTATTTTTGTGCAATAATAAAACATCAAAAGTCAGACACCGTTTACTGCAGCAGATACATGTTCTACCTAATAGATGTGAGCGAAATAATGTGAAACAATTCTTTCGTAACAGGTTAAGTTTCAAAATGGTAGCAACAGTTTCGCGAAATTCGGCATAACAATTTAAAATAATGTGTCCGCAATAAACCCACGCGAAAAAATTCTAATGGAGCACAAATCGGTCTCCAAAGAATTCTCCGTAAAACCGCAACCGTTCCTTAAAACCGAATACTAGCTATTCTTGAAGTGTTAACAAAATTTTGCGACAAAGAAAAAAGTCAAACTCAAATTTAGGACAAAAAAGACAGCTAAGCCATTTCTTTTATTGCGATCTATATTACTTTACCTAGACTTTAACAGTATTTCACCTCATGATTACGACTTGAGGATTAACGAAATGCCATTTTATAAATGATAAAAATGTCTATATTTGAAAATAGTTATTTTTCTTCTTTTCAAGAAACTGAAACCCTCATCTCTACTGCCCACATCAAATTCTGTATTCTTATAATTGAAAACAAATATATTATACTCTAAACTGAAATATATACTTACATATATCTCTCAGATCTTTTAATTTCCTTTTATCCTTCCTCAGGTTATCCGCATTGAACACATCGGCCCACAATTGCTCAAAAGTCTTGACATTTTTGACAGAATATAATCTATAAGGAGTACTACTCTCCGGCCCTGCAATTCGTTTTGTATCTACAGGCATCTTCTACATTTATCTTTACAAGATTTAATATGAAACTATGTTAACAAGTAACCAATAATATTAAACAACTAATTTTGGCTAAGTATTACTTTATTTACGCGCACATGTATTTTGAAGTAAACCATAGACAAAGCGTTTAGTGAAATGTCAAAATATTAAAGCTGTTGAATATGACATTTCTTGAGCCAAGCACAATTTTTTACACAAGACTTTAATATCGACTTATATACGCGGTTTTAAATTTATCTTGACATAGAGTATTTTTATCTATCTCTAAATTTTTTATTTTTTTTTATGAGTATTATATAAAATCGATGTAGAGGAGGTTTAAGAAGTGTAGATCTCGAATTCATAGTGAAAATGCACAATTTCGGCGGCCATATTAAATTTCTATAATTTATTGTGAACCTGGCGGACGCAAGTGAATTTTGGCTAGTGTGTGTGTGCATATAATTTATATAAAGTACCTTTGTGTATGGCATGTTTCAGAGTGGTAGATTCTCTCAGTATCACCCCAGTGAAATTGTTTAATATGACTTTGTCATGTAACAATGTTTAGTAACCAGATCGGAATAACGAGGTAAGTCCCAACTTTCATCTTCCCATCTGCCCCTTCCCACTCCAACATACCACAATAAGTGATTCTATAGTCCCACTGCCTCTGGACAGTAGGGTCTTTAGTGCAGTTTTCACATTAAAAAAAACCGTGATATCTTCCCAATCTCCCTTCAGGTTCACATTTCCCAAACACAGATGCCATGGTTTCACTGGCTCAGTTGTAACTCTTGTACGGCATTACATACACAACAGATTATCAGATTTGGAGAATGTTGTCATTAGGAAAAATAAGTAAGTCGGAAAAATTTCAAATATTAATCGATATGGTATTTAATTAGCATTTTTTACAGTAAAATATATAAATCATATAATTATTCAACAAAATTTGAAAATATAGCTACTGTCAGTACAGTACGTTGGTAATTCATTAGATCAACAGTTATCTTAATTAGTCAAACATAGTTATTATTCTCAATCTGAAAAATTCACTGAATCTTTAGTAGATTTAAATTAAAAACACATTATATTTTAACAGATGTCATAATTTTAATTATCTGTATCAATTAATTTAATAATCAAACGTCTAAGACAGGAAAAATGATGCTTCTGAATTTGTAGACATGTGTTATATCTCGTATATATATATATAACAACAACAAAAAACTTATTTTTACATGAGATTATTTTGTTACTTTTTTTATGCAACACTGTTTAAAAATAATTGGTATTTTTACTTACTGAACTACCAAAAAATAGGCAAGATAATTTAACAAATTTAAAATACGAACTATCAATTTCAAAGTGCACATTATAACTAGTGACTAACAACAGTTACCATGGTCATTGACAATATTCTAAAAATATATATTGGGACCAATAATAATAATAATACATATATTTTTTAATACACATACAAATACAAAGAACTTAATATAAAACATTTAACGTAAAAGTAAGTTATTTATTAGGAAGATTAAAAATACAATTTTATTGTACTTGTGTGGTTTTTATTCTACTCAAAAGGCCAGTAAATAAATGTGTTTTTTTTAATTTATGATTTGAAAAGCATAAAATTATTTTTTTATTGGTTTTGCCTGGATTTCAACTCATTTATCGAAATCATTTTGCTCATTAAACATGGCATTTTATTGTGTTTTTTGTTGTCAATTAACTGAATACATAGCTCCATAGCTCATCATGTGAAAATAGGTGTTGATGCAGAAATTTCAGACATAGAAAGCTGTGTAAATTTCATAGAGTCAAAGCTCACCGTTTGAGAGTTTTTGCTGCTTTCACATATTTTCTGCTTTATAGTTAAAATATGCGTGATATTTGTAAATATTATATTAATATATTCATACACTTTTAGAAAATATCAAAAAACATTATCTATCACAGGGCAAGGCGACTGGTTATTCGCATAAAAAATATTGCATTATTAATAAGGCAGCAATATGATCACAACTTATGAAATCTTGAGGCAATTAAATATCAAAGGCGAAAATTAGCACCAGCTAAGGCTTACAGTTAAATGTGCTAAAACAGCACCAGTTTACGTGAATAGAATGGTATCAAATTAATTACCAAGTTATAATTTATTGATCACAGAGGTATTTTATTGCATTAAGTGAAAATAAAAAAAAAATGTGATGATATTGAAAAAAATGTTAATATTTACGACACATTATGCTGACGAATATGTTACAGATAATTATACAATTAATGTGACCAACATTAAGAGAGCACACTAGAAGAAGAACCTTTCTAAAACCTGAAAATTATAATTATCAAAATATACCAACACAAAAAAGCAAGTTACTCAATGATACACGCTTCTGCGAATCTAAAAATTCAGATTAATAAGGGTAAAATTAATCATTAGTGCAACAAACATCCACATAAATATTTTTTACTAGGAGAGAACATATTTTAGTCAAATTTCAAATACAATGGTAAATAATAATTTTGTTATGGTAATAATTATTATGTATTCACACGGTCCAAAGAAAGGATAGACATTTAATTATTTATGAACTAAAGCAAATTCTTTGTCACACTTCTCAGGGTTGGTGTCAAACAAGTTGGCGTTAAGTAGATTCACCTCATGTAAAAATACAAAAGAAAAGAAAATAATTACATCCTTGTAAATCTTAAAGGATACCAAGGGTGATTTAACTCAATTTCCATCATTATACATTCCAAATACATACATAGTAACTGAAGTTGCTCCATCTGGCAATGAAATTATGAAACAGTTTTGAAAAGATTGATGTAAGCAGTCTAAGCTTATTATGAGGGTGAAGTTTTATTTAATTTTCATCATGGACTTTTATACACCGTCTTTCAAGGTAGTATCGCGAAACTCAAGGGGGTAATAATTCATGAAAATCTAAGGAAAAAATGTTAATAATTTTTTTTCACTAAGGTTCAAATAAAAAAGTTATGAAATATTTTCTGTGTCTTCGCATACGGTAATGTGTAACCGATCCTTTATAGTAAACGTTATACTGCCCACTATAGATAGGTGGTAATCTACCGCTATTGGCTTGCTAGAGAAGTAACATAGAAGCAATGCTAAAACCAAACACAGATTTATGCTCTTCTTTTCTGTTGTATTTACCATCTTCTATACCTTTTGAGAACCTGATTTTTATTTTCAATCATCTTTTTCATATTTCTTTTTATGTACATATTTCTAATGAAGTATTTTTTTGCCTCACAACTGATGTTAAATTGTTACTATTGAAAACTAAATCGACGTTTAAATTATAACAAAAACCTTGTACAATGTGGCCTTAGAACGGAGTATCCCAGTTAGGACACATTTTTGTTAAAATCTGTAAAAAATAAAATCTAATAAATAAAAAATAAAATACAAAATCTGTTTGACGATTGGCTATGCACATATGCGAGTACCTACTCTCACCAGATGTAATAAAGGATTGATCTGTTGAAATGCTACAACCACAATGCAAGTTTTTGACAACTTAAAAAAAAATTATTATAATAATTTTGGAGAATAGAATTGCTGTTTTAATGGAAATCGAATTATTTCTTAGAGTATTGTGAATAATCACCTCCTGAAGTTTCATGGTACTACTTCTGTGTAGGTATATATGTACATACTTTTACCATGAAAATGGGCCTCTAAAATTTCACATATTCAACCAATAATGCTTGGTTCCACTCCTTGTCCCTTTCCTGTCGTCCCATTCCTATCGTCTCACCCTAATTGACACATATTTGCTTCACTGGGGATTTTTTTTTCTGCATGTAGTCATCAAAAAAATATTGACATTTTACACTAAATCAACCTGTTATACACAGAATATTATAGTAGACACAATAAAGAAGCTAATTAATTAAGAAGCGGATTAAATATACAGTAGACTTTCGATTATCTGGGTTTGGGTAAAACGGGTTACAGAAAATAAAGGGAAGTGGTAAAAACAAGAAAACTTTTAAAACATCTCAAAATTTTACCAAAATGTTGTCAAAAAAAATGAGAACATATTTTTTTCTATCAAATGTACATAAAATAAAACTGGAAAAATTATGACAACAGCCGCAGATTTTTTATTGTTAAATTCTCACTTTTTTACAAAGATTATTAATTTCTCCATACAATAGATAATCAAGAGTGTACTGCAGTATTATTAGCTCACAGATATTAATTAATTCGCCAAGTTTACTACTCATAATAATTATATACAAAACTTGTGCATTATTGACAAAAAAATTCAGTTACATACCTACCTACATTATTACATTTGTGACAAAACATATCATATCTCTAAGGCATCTAGATAATATAAAATGGACACTAAAAATTAATTACAAGTAATTTAATATACATTATATTATTAGTGAATACTTTCCTGATATCTGTAGCCATTCCCTGTCAGCTCTAAAACATTGATAAATTATTGCAAAAAAACTTGAATACTACAACTTTCAATCATGTATGTATATTATAATCCAATCTAATAATCTAACCAAAATAGGTTATGTTATTAGATCGGGTTATATAAAAACATATTACATTGGATTTAGATTACATTGTATAATCCAATGAAATGATATTTTTTCTTTATTATTATTTTTTCAACCTGGTAGAGAAATTGTTACAGATAACAAGCAAGTACCTATTAGTGTTAGGATGGCGCGTCTTTTACAATTATTGTTGTACAGCAAACTCATTTCAATAGATTAAAAAAAAAATATATGCAAAAAAATGTCAGTGTTACTTTCACAGGATTATATATAAAATTAATATTCACTTAAAACACTGTTAGTAAAATAAAGAAATAGCAAAGCATTTAAAAATGATAGCAAGTTTCAAAATAATTCATACATTCAGATTATATGTGATTCAGGTCACTTTCTAAAATGTAATTTGTGATAGTTTATGTCAGGCCCAGAAATATATATTTGTCTAGATACATTTTCGTTTTCTGTCAAATCACTTTTACTTTAGATCAATTGAAAAGTTTAAATATTATTTATTGCACTTATTGGTAATTATTATCTAATAAATCACCAACAGGTTAAAATTCAAAATACTGATTTTGCACATCGAGCCGAGTTACAATATATATATTTTTAAATAATCTACTTTTTTTATTTAATGCATAAAAGTTAAGTGATTTTAAATAGTATAAAGAACATGACTGATTTGATTAAAGAAAAAATATAACTCATAAATACCAAAAGATTGAAATTTAGTTTACTGAAGACTGCACCATCCTCGCGCTAGTCATAGATTCACAATCCCGCTGCCGCTATAATCCTCAGCGCTCTCATCCAGATTGGATTGGTCGAGTCTGCCATTGCTCTCTCCCGATTGGCCGGCTCTGCTGACAGACCCTCCCGATTGGCCGATTGGATTAGCCAAGCCGTTGGTGGTTAGTTGGGAAGAGGAGCACTTTTGACACTCGATGACCACCATCGTGCTGGCAGAATCGTTGTCGCTCTCTCTTCTGTGATTTTGTTTTGGTTCATTTAGATATCTATGGTCTTCGAGTGCTCGCCATACGCGAAGTTCCACTCCTCCTCTAAAAATACAAACATATATTTATATTGCTAAATATTAAAGCAGAGTTCACACGAGGACAATACTGTCCTGTCCCAGCTCCGTGAACAGTCCCGACCGCGCAGGACAGGACAGTGGGACAATACAACAATTCAACCGTAGTTCAAAGGCTGAAAGCTGCGAAAATAGATACACAACGACTCCCTTTACGAGCGTGTTTGCGAGTTAAGAAGTGACAGGTATGCGCGTAACGGTGGCTATCGTCCTAATTTTCTGTCTGTGGGCGTTCACACGCGGACTATGCGACCGTGAGCGGTGGTAGGGGTAAGCCATTGTCCTGCAAAGATAGCCTGCCCGTCTATCTCTAGGACAATGTCTTGGTCCATTGTCCTATCCTCCAAACTTCTGTCACACTAGGGCAATAGGTCCGGAGCTGGGACAAGACAGAATTGTCCTGTTCTCGTGTGAACTATGACTCTTGATATGGTCAAACTCATTCTAAATACATGTACATGGAGAACTATCAGTATCGCCTTGATGAAAAACATCCGTTGTCATTATATGCCCAGATGATGATAATGAAAGGAGAAGAAATTCAATGTAAAATTAGTAGGAGAAAATTGCTAATTGAAATGCTAACAAAACATGAAGAAATGGCCCCTGTTTTGCACTGCACCGCATTGTTAGTGTCTGCCACAACAGGGATGATTTGCAGTAGAAAAAGACCAGGAGACAAATTTTATTGTCAGAGAGTCATTTTTAAAACAGAATTGTGTCGTTATATTCACCTAAGCTGCATTTTTCTCAAGTCTGCTCTTTGAATATGTCCCAGGAAATCTTCCAAGTTGTATTCTTCGTGAGTTATAATATCTATGGCTTGCTGCGTGACTCCTTTTTCCCTCAACCACTCTGCTAGCCTATGGTCAATTTGTGGCTTGTAGGAACTGTCCTCATTTGATGAAGTGGAGTGGGTTTTTTCATAACTGTAAAAAAATACACTTTTAGTTATTATTTTATTCTATGCCGTAGTGCTTATATGGGTTATATTGCATTACACGACCCCTGCATGTTTAGTGATTTCTTTTAAACAATATGGTGTGTTCTTACCCTCTTTTAGCTGGTCTATCCATAAGCGTTAGTTGCTGGCAAAGGTCTGTCATCATTTGGAAACGTACTTTGTGTTCATCGATAATTTGCTTTATTAAATTCTGGTAGGCTTGTTCACTAGCTATTGTCTCTTGTACTAATCTGAAAAATAAAATAAATATGAACAATGTATTTTAATGGTCTCTTATTTAGGGAGCCTTTAGGGGGTAGAGAGTGAGAAAATATTATTATTTTGGAAATAAAATGTGTGCCGTAAGATAAATTAACTCTCACATAAAAACAACTTATGTAGAATTTTTGCTAAACAAAACATGATAATTATAAAACAAAAAACAGCTCGTTAATACTGTAGAATTACAGATTATTTTCTCGTAAGAGCCCCCACGTCAGTGCGACGTTGTTAGGAGTTGTAAGAAAGGGGCTGTAGGAAGAGCTTTGATAATGAGGGTCTTGAAGAGACAACGAGGGAGAAAGACTAGTTGACTGCTTGACCACATGCATGACATTTTTCATCAAATTTTTTTTTTCAAAAACGACATTATTGATCATCAATTTATAGTCAATACATGTTTTTATTTGACCATTTCAGGAAAATTCTTACCTCGCATTATCTGCTCTCAGGTGTTGTATTGTCTGGTTCTCCGTATAGGCCCCCCTCATGAAACTGTTGGTGGTGTTGTTGGAGCGGACAGAGTTGATGGCTGAGGGGCACTCGTCCCGACCTCCCACGGTGCCCCCACCCACACCCTTCAGGGGGACTGCACCCCCTTCCTCCCCCTGGCCGGCTAGGCGCTCCTGGCCAGCTAGGTTAGCACCTAGCTCTGAAAAGTAAGGTTATATTAATTTGATATCAAATTCAATGATACTTGTGAGATTCTAAAAGCGTTTGGTTTTGATGGTGATATAACATAGTCTGTAAGATTATCATTATATTTAAAAAAGATCCTATTAGTACTTCTGATTATTTGCACTATTTTACCCACTTGTACAACTCCTTCTTACAGACATTTCTCTTATTAAATCAATGACTTTACAGAAGCGTAGTACGCCCAAAGGAACTGAATATTATAATTTGTTAGGAACCATGAATCAGAACTTGTGAATCACAACTAAAAACAGAATGCCAAATGTCTATGAATCATAATCGGTTTTTGAAAATATGTATCATCATCAGAAAACCTATAAAACCAATTGGCATTTTTAATAAACTTTATTTAAATGCAAATCAATCAGAAATGATATTAAATTAAAAATGAACTTTAGTTCAAAAAAAACTGTTTGAAACAGATGAATAAAAAATTTTCCTGGCATAAGAGATATGTTAAAAACATTGGATGGAATCAATCATAAAGAAGATGTTACAACTCATCATCATCACAGTGGTACATCGCATTCTCTCCTCAGACTTTCCCATCTTGCTCCAATCTTCTTTCACACAATCTTCCTTGGTCTGTTTCTAGGTTCCTTTCACTGAGGCCATCCATTTGTGATATTCTTCAGTGTTCTGTCATCTGCCATTATTCTACGTGGCTAGCCTACAGAATCTTACAATGATTTTCAAACGTAGGTTACTATTTTTTAATATGTAAAATAATTATTTACCTGGAGATAAAACAGTAATTGCCGCTTGCACTGCTGTTCGTACGAGATTATCTAGAGCGAACATCCAATGTGGTTTAATACTGTGCATTCGTAGGATCACATTCACGGCCTCTTGGAAGAGATAAATGGCCAAGTGCAACTGGTTGATGGCATCGGAGTCAAAGTCCAACTCCTCCTTCAGAGTGGTGATGGCTCTCTCCAGGCCTTCCCGATCCGGCAGCATGATATACTCTTTCAAGGCTCCCATCAGGGGCTCCAAGTGAGACTGAAATAAGACAGTGATTTAGAATGTAATAATGCTAGATGGAGTCTTATTCATTGAAAATATAATGGACTTCGGCCCAAACTGAAACATGATGCATCAGTTTCATGAATGCATTTAACCATTCAAATGTCACAAGTGCAATATTTTTGGTGTCAACATTCAAGCTCGTGGAGGTAAAAACCATTTAAATGTCACACTCCTGCGTCTTGTGTATACTCCTTCCCACATTCACATTCATCCACCCTCATACATTTGTTTTCCATCATTCTGACTCTTTACATGACAAGCCTCAAGTTTCTGATTCACTTGATCGTAGTGCCATGTCTTCTTGATGGATATGTGGTAGTTTTTGGCTTTCACCATATGTACTCCCCCTATAAAGAAATTACGCGACGGGTAATTAGTATCTTATTTTTTTTAATTTGCTTCATTGCATTCCCGATGAGTTATAAAAAATCATTTTTACCTTAGTCAGCAGGGTACCATTCAGATCCTGCTGGATGCTTCTCATCCACTGGTTGCAGATCTTGACCCTGTCTTGCTCAAGGACTCTGCAAAGGGTGGTTCTTCTCTGAGAATCCTTCTTCAGGAGGTAGAAACCGTCTTGTTCACAATCACCAAGACTGGTTCCACAAACCACTGTAGAAGTTCTGGTGCCGCTGGAGTTCATAATTTCCACCTGTTTAAAAAAAGTATTAAGAACAAAATAAATTACCAGATGAAACAAAAGCACTTATTGATAAGTACAGAACTTTCAAATAAATTTTAAAAAACATTTTAGTACACTCATTATAACAGAAATGAAAACTTTTGACTAAATAAAAGAGTAATTCGGTAATAGAAGACTACAGATATAGACAATTAATTTTAGATTAGCATGTGACATTTCAATTAGCGAGCCGGTGAAAATGTATATTTTTAAACATCAATCATTGGCACGGCTGCTATATTTATAAATCACTTTGACATAACTCGGGTACCAATTGAATGATGATTAATTGGTTTCGATACTTTAAAAAGTAAATTCAAAATAATATTTCATGATATAGACTTATGTTTTATGAAGATGTCCACATTGTATTACTGTATATTTATCGAAAGATTTAAAAAATATATTGTTATCTAGCACTGCACTCGTAGAGAAGGCATGAGGACATAAAAATAAATATGATAAAAAATTAAAGCAAATATTATGATTAAAAAATATAAGATCGTTAAAAACTTTGGCAGAGCCAGGAAACGAGCCCAGGATCATTTACTAAGTGGGCAAAATAAAATTGTATTAATTAAGCCAATAAGTCACCCCACAAAAGTTAAACAAAATTCTAACAATTATCTTGTAAAATACACAAACTGGTAACTAATATCTAAAATGAAGTAACTCAACTTAAGTAGAATTATGCAAGATTAAATTAGTGAATGTATACCGCCAGAAGCTCTGTCGATCTTCAACTCTTTATATGGTAAGAAATTTGACTTCTGTCATAGTGCGAACAGTACAATTTTTGTTTGATTTATAATATGTGCATAGCAAACAGGCCGGTTCTTTATTCTGATGTCTCAGTAAGTTGACATATCACATTTACACTACCTACGCATGCAACGAAGGTAGCACAATAAAGTGCACTCACTCTACATGTATCGGGACAAAAGAAAAGAAGTCAAAATAAATAGTATCAACTTACTTCTGGTGACAAAAGACCCCCGGAGGAGCTACGTCTCGTAATGGCCATGTCGTGGGATCCATCTACATCTGTTTCTAAAGAGGGTGTATTGCATATGGCACTGAAATATCACAAATACAAAATCACATAAAATACAAATAACAACAACAACAAAAGTGTTACCTTGAACTTTTAAACTGTTAATAATAATAAAAGACTTGTACACCAAAAATACAATAATTATTTTAACTAAACTACAACTGATACCAAAATTCACTTTACTTTGTTAATCTTTTGTTAACTGTGTTGTAAGTACACAAAATTAATTATTTGGACACAACAAAATTAGTTTTAACTTCAGGAGAATACAAGTTGTATGTATTGTGATTGTTGGAATAAATAATTGTGGGCATTGGATGTGTGCATACTATGCGATTATTAATATATGTATAATGTGTATAGTCGTAAAACTTAGTTTACGCTATTTACTTTATCTCCAGTGCTTTCAAGCGCCTGTAAACATTATTGGCCTAGATTATAATGAACTTTAACATTGACAGATAACAATAATTATTACTGTGTTGTACCGCGATGAATAATAATATTGTTGCATTTAATGACTGCTCACTTATTATCACTTTCGTGTAGGTTTCAAAAGGAAGGGATACATATTGACCGGTAACTGAGTGGAAAAAAACGTTGGATTCTCATCCAGAGATTGTGGGTTCAATTCCTCTGCTAGCTAAGTACTCCATCATTACACAAGCAAAATCTTCCGCTTATTATGATGATATTAGGAGTTTTTCAAATTATTGTCAGGTTATTTGCAAACCCTAGAATGTTCGTCTTTCTTTAAAAAAAATATATATATTGTCTTACTAAAAAAACTAATTTTCTGTATACATAATTGGAGAATTTTACAAAGATTTATTTTAAGTCAATTAATGACAAAGTAAAACAGTGATTGGTTGATTAAGACATCACCGTATGGTAAGTCAGAAGAAAACAAGATCATTGAGAGAAAAAAAAAATAAAACAATATGCAACTACATGCCTATGTAATAATAAAAAAAATTAAAAAATTGGCCCAAATGTTTAAACAGCACATGCGATAAGAAAAAAAACATTAGGTAAGTTGTTCATGCCAGAGCATAGCAAAGACGTGCAGTGAGCTATTTCTAGACTAGAGCACTAAGATTATCAAAATAAGAACTAGGCTAAGATACATAATAAATTACTGCTATCTAACTGAGTAACCCTTTGCAGGAGTAGGGCAAAAGAGATGGGATGCGATGTAACTTTCTCTTAAGTACCCTCTGATTTCTCCTGGCTAGTTCCTAGCTATCTTTATAAGCCGCAAAGTACCGATTCATCGGGACACCTAGACTGTGCTGAATGCCTCACAGCAGATCTGTCAGCGCAAAAAATAATGTATCATATAAAAGATAATGAAATAGGAAACACCGTGAAACAAAGAAAGCCCACCAGGGAATGATATGCCCACCAAATAAAGTCATTTGTAAAACATTATATCATGGTAAGAGAACGATACTATATTGGGAGTGGCTAGAGCCCAAAAAACCATGTTAGATGTTAAAAAAAATAAAAACTTTAAAAAAACAACAATAAAAACATTTTGATTTTTTAAAGCAGAAAAATGCCTGAACCTTAAATAGTTGTAATTAATATATTTTTAAATAAACCGTATTGCATATCTAATATGTACTTGAATGTATATCTTAAGAAATTATTTTTAAAATCTATTTCATTTTATATTATGAAAATCTTAACGCTTTAGTGAAGAGTTAGGTCACTGCATGCCGCCGTAATGTTGTTATTACCTGTTATATGATAGAGATGGAGAGTGTATTTGGATCGGTGAAAGCAGTGAGGAGGCCAGCCGCCCCGTGGCCGGGATGGACCGGGTGGCCAGCGTGATTCTAGCCGCAAACAAAACAAATAGGAAACAAAAGGGGAAAGAAACAAAACAAAAACATCTCCACACAATGTTGGTAGATCAAATTAATTTTGGACAGAAACGATAACAATTAGATTTTGAATGCATCATTAAAAAAAAACAATACAAAATAAGGGTAAAAGGAAGAAATGCGAGTTGTCACTTGAGTGGCAGAATTAAACCGAGTGTATCACCGAGCTAAAATTGTTGTCCCTCTATATTGCCATAAAGATTTGTATTGTCATTTATTAGAACCTCTTAGATATTGACACCTGACCAGATGACCAGTCAGATGTTTTTATTCTAACCAGTGAAGGTTACATAAAAAGGCGTCATTGTTGTCACGTGATGTTGGAGAGCAGGCCTTAGAGGGAAGAAACGTCTTGCATACATACATATTTACATAGTTGAAAGAAGAAAAAAGTATGAAATGCTTTAAATGAAAACTTATATCTAACAAACTATCCCGAGTGGCAACAATTTTTTTCCCTTTACCCTTCAAATCTTAGTGACAAAAAATTACATGAATGTAGTTATTAAATTAATTTTAAAAAACTTGCATTTAAACCTAACATATTAAACAAAAATAATTATGGTACTATTTTGAAATACTTTGTCGAATATTTAAGTAAAAATGTATACCTAGTATAACCACTTTACTTATGGAAAATCGAGCCTACAATCCTTAACAAAGAAATTCAACCAACGGATGATTTGGACCAACTGGTTGTAAGCCAATCATACCTATAATTTTGCTTTAAAACTACTCTTCGATTAAATGTTCATCAATGGACTAAACTCATAATAAATACAATTGAAATATACCTGCCTCTCCATAGTCATAAATAATGATCTAGGAGAGTTATTTCTAAATAAAAATGGGATTGATTTTCAAAAATTAAATGAAAAGAGAAAACCAAATCATATTTTGAAAAATCTGATGGATAAAAGTGTAATTTTGTGTTTGTGGTAGTTTAAATCTGGATGTTATCCTGTTTACTCTAATGATTTTATTTTTATAAATGATTTTTTATGAAATGGATGATTCAAAATAACCAAATGGAGTAATAGAGTAAACAACACCAACCAAATGAACATACTGAAACTTGTATTTTAACTTATATTATGTTGAAATGATGCTAAAGTATGTAACTATTCATGAAAAATATTATATGTTGAAGTGATGCTAAAGTATGTAACTATTCATGTTGAAGTGATGCTAAAGTATGTAACTATTCATGTTGAAGTGATGCTAAAGTATGTAACTATTCATGAAAAATATTATATATGTTGAAATGATGCTAAAGTATGTAACTATTCATGAAAAATATTATATAAGTTGAAGTGATGCTACGCACAGTAATTCATGAAATTGTGTGACAAATTATTGTCAAAATAAAAAGATGTTAGGTACAAATCTGTATATTTTTGAAAGTGTAAAAATACTGTGGCTTTCTGATTCGGAGACATACAGTTTAAATGTATTTGCATATAACTTTGTAAACCACTATATATTTTTATAGCAGAGGTAAACTGCATTTGTTTACTATTAATAATTGTACATCAGATTTAAGTTTTATTATGTCATTAAAAAGTATTAAAAACAACAAAGTCAAAGGTAATTTTAAATGATTATTAGAAAATAAAAGCGGTTAATTAAATACATAGTTGGTTATTGTTTGTAATGTCAAAAGCGAGTTAAACCTTAAGAATAAACAACATCAGAAAAAATATTATTGTTTCTAAAGATGACAGCACTGAATAACAACAATTTTACAAAAAAACATTGTAGATTTAGATGGGAGGTTGTGATTGACTCTCAGATTTGACAGTTTAACTTGGACAGGAAACACAGCCTAACTCCATATTTTATTCTTAGCGTTTTTTTTTTAATTTGCTAAAATGCATGTTTCTTCCACAAAGTATTTATTTAGATAAAAAAATATTTTATACAAAATTTAAAAAATACGAAAAAACACCTCTACATTTAATTATCTCGCTTAGAAGGCATTCAAAATTAAACTTTGAAAATTAAATTACCTTAGAATATAATGTGGGATCATCTCCATTCGGAAAGTTTAATGTGAAAAATAATATGAACTCAGACTATAGGGCTTTTAAAAAGTTACATTCTTTTTCCCTTGGAACCACCTTTGTGTTGCCATTTAAACGATCACAGCGCTTTCTTTTTTGTCTACGTTTACTTGACAGAGTGTATCTAATCTATTATTGTTACGTGCAAATAATTGGTAAAATACGGTGAAGGACCATTGACTACCATTCACTAATTTAAACGTACTATTGTAACTATAGAATTAAATAAATACTAACTGATAAATACTTTGAGTTTGTTGTGTCATTGGCTTAGAAGTACATATGTATTTCAATTTTATGTTGATTCAATATTCATAGACAAACATAATTGAGCCATATAACAGTTATGCATAAACATTTCTGTTGATTTGTCGATTTATGTTTCAACATTACAATGAAATATTATTTCATTTGGAAAAAAACTATTGCTTTAATCGAATAAAATAATACTGAATAATGGCGCAAATTTATCGACTGTACTGTTAATTCTGCCAATGAAAAATGATTAGAAAATTTTGCAATGACAATACATATCATAGATCAGCAGGTGAACAAATATAGTTAAGAATGCTATCTCAAAAGAATAAATAAAATTCATGCTAGCATAAAATTAGTTAATAGAATTCAAATGTTAGGCCTTTGGTTTGATTCATGACTTACTCAATATCCGGGGATAGTGGAAGATTGGTGGAGGGGGTACAAGGTTGACTAGAAGGGGTAGTTTTGATATTTAACCCGATCCCTGGAGCAGGGACAGATATGCTGCGGCTGAAGTCTACGTTAGCGCCGGCAGCTAGGCGCGTTGTAGCTTTTTTCTTTCTGAAAAACAAAGCATAAATTAAAAAACGGTGCCATATACATTATACAAACACAATAATTATTTCCATTTTGATGTTTTTCTCACTGGGATTTCCCGTGCCGAGAATACATTTTATACTATCTATTTATAATACATTTGCAGTATGTGGCTCATTATTGTCATCCTTACTCTGAAAGGAAGGGGTCGTCCAGAAGTTCGGCGGCTGTTCCTCTCTTTTCTGGATCAGGTATAAAGCATCGAAGAATGAATTTCTCCGCCCTCTGGGAGAGCTCGCTTCGTATTTCTGGATGCACCTTGTAATACCCAACCTACAAATAAATTAATAAGTTGTTTAATTAATTAAATGGATTCAAATGGCAATGTTTTCACATATGACAGCAATGTAATACAGTATATGTACATACATGAATTTGTAAGTGCCTTTAAGGTGATATTTCACAAAAATGTTGCTATATAAATTAGACAACTATTATAATTACTATTGTATACCTTAAAAATAATATTTATTTATTTATTTATTTTTGGATGATTTTTATAGAGCCGTTTTTGTGGAAAATCACCTCAAGGGCGCTGTACAAATCTTAATTTCTACTTAATATTAATTCTTAGTTTAATGGTCAGTAGTCAGAGTCAGGAGCCGAGTCCAGCGGTGACCAAAGGTAGCCGAATTCGTCGCCCGGTGTCGGGCGGCTTGGTGGTGGGCGGCGCCGGCTTGGGCGCACGGGCGTCGTCAATTGGTCGCTGGCGCTGGTCGGTGGTCCTTCTTCTTCTTGTGGAAAACTTGCGCTGCCCAGGCATGTTTGTTGCTGAAAAACTGTCATGAGTCCTCCAGAGTCAGAGTATGCTGCGCTGGTGCGGAGTTCACCAATCCGCCATTTTTCTTCTCGACTGCTTCAAACCCTGTCCTACGCTCTTCTTCCTCGCATTGCCCCTGTCGCCCTGGGCTTGGAGCCGGGAGGCAACGAGGACACGCAGATCAGGAGATCCTTGAGGCTGCAGAGGCCGATGAAGGAGCCGCCGGAGGACAACCAGGTGAGGGCGGAGACGCACACTCCACTGGGGGCTGGCCTCGAACCCCGCAAGTGGTGTTCGAAACTTCATTGCTGAGCTGAAACTTAATTGGGGATGCCATAGTCCCACTGGCTCTAGAAAGTTGGACGCAGTTGAGACTCTTGTTCGGTATTCACTGGCAGGTCCCATCAGATAGACACAATTTTTAAATGATTATTATTTTAATTATTATTTATTAATGAATTAATTTATTTTTTATTTTATTTATTTATTTATTTTTGAAGAGCAAGAAAAACCATTCAAAAAATGAATGGGTACTGTCTTTGTATGGTTAATCAATGAAAAAAATTAATGACACCTACACTGACGATAAGTCAAAAATAAACAGTAGAGTAGGTAAATAAAAAAGAAAGGATTATAAAAAAGTAAAGTTAGGGAGAGTTGAAGAAAAAAAATTTAACAAGAATTGCAAACTCTTCAATTTACAAAAATAACTTCAAACTTTACCTACCTAAAGCACCTATAAAGTGACAGATTAGCATATAGCGTTTTAGGTAGGGCATGTGGATTTGCGTATGGTTTTACCTTGAATACTGCTGCCTGTGGGGATCCTAATTCTATGAAGGGTGGTTTTCCTGTTGCCATTTCAACTATCGTACAGCCCAAAGACCAGATGTCTGCCTGTAATGTTAACAATGAAGCACAATTGTCAACAAAGTATTTGAATTAGCGGACATAAAACATAATTTATCTTAATTGGCATAATTTGCAGAGTGAATTTGATTTTGCAACATTTTCCTAACCATACAGCATTAAAAATAATATTGACATAATTAGTCAAGTTATTAGGGAACTTTCTGCATTATCGGCCTTTCAACAAATGAAAAATGTGATTAGCAGTAACAAAAAATTGAATTGTAATACAGAACAATGATTTTCTCTCAAGGTCGTCTGCATGGAGTCGTAGTGGAAAATCAAACCTAGTTAATGTTTTTATATGCTTTTGAAAGAAAGATCCTCACAACAAGGGTCATCAATAGACTGCAGGCATTGGAAAAGCGGGTTATGGGGCTTGTGCGAAAGATAACAAAAAAAAAGGCTACTCACAGAGATCTTAAAATAGGGAATGTGTTGAAACATAGAAGATAGCACCATGGACCTATAGCCTGGGTGCTTATAGATACTGTATCTGTGTCAATAACAATAATAGTGGTCAAAATACTTTTATAAAAAGTCATATCTATAATGTGAGATCCATAATAAGAACTGTCCAGGCTCCCTTTCGTAAAGAAAGTTAAAGAAAGAGGGGGAAAGAAGCAGACCAAGGATAAAATGGACTGAAAAATCGTCAAGAATTTGTTGATGATCACCAAACTCTAATTTACAGAGAGACACCAATGATAATAAAGATTTTGTAAGAATCTGAATAAAAACTTTTTTTGTTTGTTTTAAAAGACAAACATTCCTGGGTTACGAATAACCTGACAATAATTTTAAAAACTCCTACTGCCATCATAAGAAGCGGAAGATGTTGCTTGTGCAATGATGGAGGACTTAACCAGCAGAGGAATTGAATGCACGACGACCGGGTGGGAATCCGACGCGTTTGTCCACTCAGCTACCGACCGGTCAAATTATTGATTGACTGATTTGATTTTGATTACGATTTTGATTATGAGTTTGATTTTGACTATAGTAATGGTTATGATTTTGGTTTTGTTTTCGATTTTGATTTACTTAAAAGTATAATATATTTTCACTAACCGGAGCTCCATAACCTCTCTGCCCTTTGTCAATGACCTCTGGTGCCATGTACTGAAGGGTGCCAGTGAAGGTTTCTGTTGAAGGGCATAGGCCGGCCAGCCTTTTAGACGTACCAAAGTCGGAGATTTTAACTACACCACTGTACGTGTTGACCAACACATTGTCACCTTTAATGTCCCGGTGGACTATTTTCTGGTCATGTAGGTACTTTAATCCTGTAAAATAGATTAGAATACACTATAATTGATAGAAAATAAAGACATTTTAAATCTTAAAAAGATATCCAAAATGAAATACATATAGAGTTTTCACCATACTATAATCAAGCAATCTTTGTTATGAAGTAAAAATACTGTATTTTTGTCCTTCTAAAAACTCTCAAAAGGTGAGCTCTGGTATGAAGAAAGTAGTACAGATTAATCTGAAACATCTAGATCATAGGTTCTCAACGTGGGCGATAACACTCCCTTGTGGGCGTTTGAGACTTTCAGGGGGCAGTAGAAGATACTTGATAATACTTCTCAATATAATTAAGCATGAGTTTTAATTGTTCTCATTCAATTCTCATCTCAAATAGGATACGAGTCATATCTTATCTTACGACTTTATAATATTACAGTGTAATTACATGTTTAAATATAATTGTGGCAATAGCTGTTTCAGATTCGCGACAGATGGTAAGTAAAATATTGCGGGGAGGGGGTCTAGAAAAAATAAATTCTCAAAGGGGGCGATGAATTAGATTCTAGATTATAGATCCATTATTGAATCTAGATTCTAGATCATAGGTTCTCAACCTTATTTTGCCCTAGATTCTAGATGAATACTGTTTCTACCTCACAACATAGTTTCCATTGTGAGCTTTGTAGTTTTGAAAGATCTATTTGACTTTCAAAAATGAAGACAAGAAACCTATCTGTTTATAGTTTTTCAATTGTTAAGTTAGAAACAATATTGTTGAAACTCGGGCGATGTAGGTTAGTAACTACTATAATGATCTAAATGCAAAGAAATAAATTGATGGGGGTCTCACCTTCTAGAATTTGTTTAGTATAATAGGAAATAGTGGACTCATTCTCCTTCAGGGGTCCCCACTTGGACCTGAGCAATGCTGATAGAGACCCCCCAGGCACTTGCTCCATGAAAATCTTGAAATAGTTGCCTTCCGATACTGAACCAAGGTACTAGAAATACAGAAAGTAAATTTCATTAATGACATTAAAAAATAATACTGTTCACAATACAATACTGGCCCGTTCCGGTTGTATGTTAAGTCTGGTACGACATTGAAATAGTTCTATAAAACTAAACATTTCTCAATATTACTATTGACTCAAAATGAAAACAACTGCACATTACTTTTTATTGTTTGTGTTAGAACACATATCCGAGATTGACTTATTATCCAGTTTTATTCTTCTGTCTACCTGTCGTGAGTACAAGATTGATTAGGAATTTAGCAGCAAGGCAGGTGGCAAACAGTTCGGTTTATAGTGATTATGGTTGATTTGGAAGATCTAAGTATTGAAATTCAATAATAAATATGTTGAATTATTTCACCTGTACAATATTCCTGTGCCTCAGTTGTGAATGTAGTTTGATCTCTTCGTGCAGTGGTTGAACATTGTGAAGATTCTTCTCCGGGATCTCCTTGACGGCAATTCTAACTTGAGTATTTAGGTCCCTGGCTGCATACACTACGCCGTACGTGCCTTTACCCAGCACTATGCCGTTTGTTCATATCGTCCAGTTCATATTCATACTGAAAAATTAAACTTATTAGAGATTGTTATGTACAAAAGTAATGTCTTTCATTGGCAACAGTAGAATAAAAAATTGAATCCCTTGCAAAGTAACACTGAAGAGTGACAATAAATAATAAAAGTACAAGTATTTTTCTGGTCCCTTGGAAAAGAGTAATGTAAATGATTGCTAACTAAGGTAGTTTAGAGTTAAAAAAAAAAAAAATGGTAAACCTTGATTTGATCAGTGTTGGTTTCGATGTCCAAATCTGTAACCATACCTTCTTGATCAGCCGTCATTTCTAGGATAAGTTCATAGAACCTTTGTCGGCAGTGAACGGACGGAAGGAACATTTGGAAGTCATCAGAGTTCTGATGGACATAAAGGAAAAGGCATCGCTCATCCCTTTTATAAAGACTAGAAGGAAAAACAAATTATTGGACTAATTAAGTGATGTGTGAATAAATGAAGTTCATAAAATAAAAAGTAATCAAACCTTAGACTTCTTATACTGTTGGCGGTAAATAGCCAGTCATGAACCTGCCGGCATTCCCCTTTCAGTGAATCTAAACACAAATTCCATATTTGCAAGGATTTTTGTTCTGCGCCCAAATTAACATTGGCGTAACTCGGCATCAGTATTTTGGTAGGCTCCAGAATAAGCACCTGAAAATGAAAATATTTACGTAGATATATCTTTTGGCAAGCTTAAGGTTCCAAAACGCCTTATGGGACTACCATAGACTTACAAATAACATATTATTTGACTCTCAATAAATTTTATTGGTTTACAAACAATACCACAACACCTCCCAAACCTGGCGGCGAAGGGAGTAATTTTTTTTATAAAACTTACAGGAAATCTAATACTGCTGTCTTCTATCGACGGTTTGGCTGCCTCTACAAAGAAATCCATCCAGAACTGAAAAACTTGCTCTTCAGGAGATGCTTCTGTATCTTCGTTCTTCCGGAACCTGAGATGAGATACCATATGAGAAATGTAGGTCTGTACCTAATTTTTAAAACTGATAAATTATGAAAAAGGAAAAACATTGAATCACTGAAATTTTGAGTAACAAATTATGTCTGATAATTACATACATATAAATTATGTATGATACCAATTATTAATTTGAAATTTTCAGATTATGTTTTAAAATTAATTTATGATTGGTTAAAATTAAATAAATGTTTTGTCAACAAGAAAATTAAAAGATAAATTATGCATATTACTGGAAAAATTACAAACAAGGAAAGAATTATTATAATTAATTTCGATTTTTTTCAAAGAAACCGATGCAGATGATTTACTTTTCCAACCAACCGTACTTTAGAAACATGAATAATGTTATGATGTGCATAAATCAATGAAATATACCAACAAACTAACAAAATCACACTTTTTCTCTGCAAAGGTAGGTAGAGAGGATAGACCACCACACTCCATGTTGGCATACACTCCTTGCATACATTGTCTCACATATACTCTTCTGTTGTACCAACTTTTGACATGACACCACTCAAGTACTTGGTTAACTTGATCATACCAGGTCTTTATCAGGCGTTCCCGACTTCTTCTGTATTCTTATGTATTTACACAACAAGGGTTGATAAAAATATGAATGTGGGCTGATATTGTTGATTACCTGTCAATCAGTGTGATGTTACCAATGGTAGATTTTAGGTACCAGTTGGGAGGTTTCAAATTGAACATGCACTCTGAAGCCTGTATTGCTTTGGAATAGTCCTGGGCCAGGACTGAGATTTCAAAAAATGTCGCCACATCCCAATATTCCTTGAGTGACGATAAACTGCCCTTTTTTCCAATTAGATTATTTAATACCATTCCTGAAAAATAAATTAATTTTTGCTAGGTATATTTATTACTTTGCGTGAGATTCAAGGGCATTGTCAATTTTTTTAATTTGAAACAATTAAAAGGTAATCTTTATTGTTACTCACCTACGTGCTGCAGTTCTTCAGACTTAGAAAATTCATTACCAGCTATTACTAAAAGAGTTGCCAAATTAATACCGGCATATTCATTGGGCTGCACTTCGAAACCTTTTCTATACCTGTAATATGAGATTTGGATAATATTTTTTTGTCAAAAAGAACATCAGAACACAACTGAACATAGAATTAAAGTACTGTTTAAATATTATGCCTTGGTTGTGTCCCAAACTAGTTGGTTTCTAACTCAAACACAGTGGAACCTCTCATAACGAGCACCTCTTATAACAAATAATTCGCATAACGAGCAAAACAGATTGTGAAAAAAATGGTCCCTTAACGTGCGACATTTCGCATAACGAGTGACGCGAGAGGTGGATAACAACGATATTGATGAGCTTGTGGAAGAGCATAGTCAAGAGCTGACCACTGAAGAGCTTATGGAGTTGCATTGTATTTCACAGCAAGAAGTAATGGAGGAGAGTTTGTTGGTGGAGGAGGAGGAAGTAGCGGAGCAACAATCTTCTAGCGCAATAAGAGAAATGCTGAAAGCATGGGAAACTATCACCCGAATAAGGAGGTGGCTATGCATTCTACAAATTTATTCAATGATAATGCTGTGTCACATTTTCACCAAATTTTGAAAGGTAGACAATACCAAATGTCTCTAGACAGCTTTCTATTAAAAAAGAATTAATTATTTGTCATAAATTCATAAATAATAAACTACTTATTTTGTAGTTTTTTATTATTTTTTACAAATCTAAATCGCATTCCAGGTTGTTACGCTCCTTAACAATTTATAAGTATGTAATTTAATTTGAGTAAACGTTGAAAAAAAAAATTATTTCGGCATGGAACGCATTATCGTATTTTAAATTGATGTATTTGGGAAAAACTGTTTAGCTTAACGAGTGTTTCACATAACGAGTAAGTTTCTGGAACGAATTATTCTCGTTATGAGAGGTTCCACTGTAAACTAGTGTATGCATGTATATAATGATAGATGTCTAATAATGTTCCATTATAATGTAACTATTTTCAAAATAATAAATAAAAACTTTATTCACCAATGAATGGCGTGATCCAAGCTTTCCATATCCGAGTGCTGAGATTCTACAAATTTGTCTTTGTAAATACGGCCGCAGAGACACAGCATGTCTGGAAAGTGGTTCTCCCTTTTCTCCAGCGCTTTCACACAAACTTTCAGCGCTGCTTCACGATCACCCTGTTTATTTCGTCTGAAATGTATTACGGAGAATATTAAAATGACCTCTGTCACACATATTGGAAATACATTGGAAAGTGTATACATACTTGGCCATCAATCTCTGATTAATTTATTTTCGACGATGAATGTAGTCAACAATTTAATATACATAATATGTAGTAAGAGAATATTTATATGACCTCCATCATTGCAAAGTGTATACTACATAACACATAAATATTTTTTTTACTTCATTCATAAAGTCTAAGATAAATCAATCACAGATTGGCGACCAATCGTAATATAACTATTGATAATTCTTGAATGTGGACATCAGAGGTGAGCTACGATTTTTTTCTGATCTTTACGATTTTCAAGAGCAAATCATTTGGTTGGTATTTTATATTATACAGTTCAAACCACGATTTTTAAATTACAATTTTCACATGAAAAAAAAAACTCAGATCAGAAAAAGTACCAGATCTGAAATCTACAATGTACAATATCAGCTTACAGTGAAACTCAATTATAAAGTTACTTTGCTTTTAGAATTTTTCTTGCACACATAAGGCTTTCCCACAAAATAAGTTTTTTTTTCAGTCCCCTGAAAAACTTCATAAGAGAGTTTCATTGTTTAAAATTCCCTTTAGATGATACAGATAAACCACTTAAGAAAATGGAAATTGAAAAAAAAAAAATCCGGATAAAAAAATACCAACTAAAAACTTTTTGCAGTCTCGTAAAAAGTCAGTGCACTTGGTGAATTTTTTTCATGTATTAATCAATCTCTGAAGGAAAAATAAACTTTAATTTTCAGATCTGTAATGAGAGCTTCTTCTTTTGGATTCTTTTCTTATTGGCTATCATTATGATAATCTTCGCTAGCCTTGAAACAACTCATCGCAACTGCACTATTACCAATTACGTTTGTTTCGAAGCCATGAATTGTACTAAGAAGGGCTAATGATGAAAAATTATGTTAAATTGTAAAAGTGTTTACCTATTCAGAGCAAAGGCGTAAAGGTATCTTATGGCAGGAATATTGGCGTAGTTTTTTCTGTTTGGGATAGTCTTCAGATCGCTCACTAACTGTACCATTGCGTCATAGTCTTGTATCTCTCTGAATGAAATTAGCATGTTGAGGACAACCTCTCCGCTCAGAACATTGGGATCGTCCAGTCTCTTGCGCATGTTGTGCAGAATTTTCACCAGCTCTGGACCGGAGAAGGTGTCACGAGCCTTCCGGAGATCTGTCAGAAACTTCTCGTGCATGTGAGCTCTGAAAAATCACAATAGAAGCAAAATCAACCAAAATTCTTTATGACTTTGCCACATTTATGTTACTGATATTTTACAGAGAGTAACATCAAGACACCGAAAACCGTAACCATGTGGTTGTCTGTCTTAGTGAAAGTGACCTAAAGGCAGGCCGAGGAAGAGGTGAATCAACTGCGTAAAAGAGAGTTGGAGCAGAACGGGATGGCCTGAGGTGTATGTGCGAAGGATCAGAGCTGGTAGAGACCTATTATGGAGGAGGCAAGATCCCACCCAGGATCTAAAAACCTTTCTCCTTACCCTCCTTGAATGTCTTTCGTCCCACAATATTTCCTGATATTGGAATGCTGTATTCCAACTGGATTCTGGAAGCAGGGAGAGTAGCGTGGTAATCACGCATAAATAAAATAGTGTGAATAAATCAGAAAATACGCACTTTGATTGAACTTCCACATCTTGAAAGATCTGCCTCAGTCTAAGTGTCAGGTGCTGCTTGGGGTCAGTATAGTCTTCTCCCTTGTATTTGGCTGCAGCAGGATTGGTGGTGACACACATTCCATACTCCACCAGCTTATAGGACACAAAAGTGTATGACCCACACGACAACTGTAATTAAACACGCAGAGATGTAAACATCCTAATTTAAATATAATATTATGAGAGAATAGATTGTGAAAAGGTTCATTGGTTATTTGACCCTTTAATAACAAGACGTGACAATAAATTTGATCTAACACTGATGAGCAAAGATACTCATAGTTCATTTGACCATTTAATAATGAGATGTAACTAGAAATTTGACCCTCGAATGATTCATCTCTTTTCATTTATTAAAGGGTAAAAAGACTAGTTGTTGCAATATACTTTGCAATCAAAATTCAGAGCTGAAGTGCATTAGATTAGCTTGTTCGTGAACAGGAGATATTTCAATCTTCAGCCTCTCATGTGCGGACTTTTACCTATTTAAGAACGACCTGACACCTACCAATTTGCAATGTATTGTTATACAAGTAGATAACTGTAGGAAGAGAGCTAGTTGTCTAAATTAGAGTCTGAGAAGATTGTCTCCGAAATTTAATTTTATTTTGCAAAACCCGCAATCTGTAAAACTGAATGGTATGATACAAATAATCAATCTAAAAACATACATTAAAAATAAATTCAAGGTTTGCAATAAACTTTGTTATGTCAAATACACCGCAATATCTCTATAGATTTAGGATAATAAATAAGTATTTCTGCCAGATGATATTATTGCAGAACATTGTGTCTAGAAATCAGTATTCTCAATTTGATAATTCATTCAAGCATATTAATACTCTTGTTCCGAAGGGCAGTTCTAATATTACCCCGAGCAAGAGTTTTTGGTGCAATATCTTAAATAAAGATTACTGAAATATTATTAATATACTTCTCTCTAAGTATTACCAAAAACAGATTCCCTAAGATTATGTAGTTGAAACGCTTAAATAAGCAAGATCAAATGGGGCAACTACGTCATCCCTCCCCTTCTCGGATAGAATGTTTGAGTTTTACTTTCAGGCACGGAAAGTTTAATGAACTGCTAACTGAATCCATTTCAATGATAAGGGCTGTAGTTTTGTTAACAGAAGACTAACAAGAATAAGATGCTACACTTCATGGCTTTGAAACCCATATAACTTGTGCAAGTGTTCCGGGTTGCAGCCTGCAGGGTTAAGATCACCTTGATGATAGCTAACCTTCAATATGAGAGAGCACCAGAAGAATAAGTTTTGATGGACGTGCCTTTAATCTCAGAGTAGCCTCTGTATCACAATCATTGTAAAGCAGTATATTCTCCTTCATACCAAAGCTATCCCTGACGCCCAGGTGGTAAAACAGGGAACTCTGTTGGAACTGTATGCTCAGGTCTACCACTGCGACGTCAGCGTTGTAAAATGTATCCAATACATTTGTCTCACCAAAATCCAGTTTTTCAAACTAAAAGCACAATAAAATAGTAGATACTAGTATTTATTAAATTGATCAATACATACCTCAGTTATTTAATACTAAAATGTTTAGTCTCAAATAGCAAATTTGTTGCATTTTTTTCCATGGATTGGAATGATAAAAAATAACATACAAACTGTTTTTAATTTCGAGAACGTTCTAGTTTGTCGACTATTTTGGCTTTATATGAAAATTTTTGATCAAAATAATTTTTAAATTGTGTGAGTATATCATAAATTTAACTGATTTATGATGTATATAATTTATTAGCTAAAGAATATGTTCATAACACAAAAAAAAAAAACATTTTAAGGCTTCATAAAAATGAAATTATCCATTAAAGAATCATTCTAATCATTAAACATGTAATTGAAAAAATTTGCAAACTGTTATTCAATAGCACAAATTCAAGTGTAATAATATTTGAACTTACCTGGATATGGTGGGTATTTGCATTGACTAGCTCTGTTGCTTGCCGCACTTCTTCCAGGGCCTTCTTTCTGTGTGCCAAATTTTCTGGTTGTACAATATCAATAACACAGACAACATCCATACGCGGCTTTCCTCCTGCGGCTTGAACCGTATTCCCTGAGCCATCGCTGCACACACTCTCACAGTTACTTCGAACTTCACCTAAATGAGACATTGCACAATGTTACTCTTGTTTTTAAATGTTATTTTGACACGTACTTATTAGACTACCATAACAAGTAACAAGTACTCCCACATGAATCTTTACCTCAAAGTACATGCTCGATATAATATAATGTTTTAAGTTAATAAAAGAAAAAAGTTATTTCAACCCTTTAAACTTACTCTCGCAATGACGAACTTTAGACGACATCATGTTCTCTTCAAATTTAAATATTTTAACAAGAGTTGTATTACAATTGGTTACAATGCAAGAAATCTGTTTTCTATAACGAATCGTGCGGAACGAGGTCCTTCTCCGCGTCTTGAACTCTCTTATTGACTCGTATCATCTATTATTATTGCATTATTCATCAAAGATATTCCACAAAACTAATCAAAATTAATAAAGTTTTGATGAAAATACTTTGTGTCAAATAGTTGACTAACCTTGAGATTCGTCTGCTGCTGAACTGGCAGTAACCAACGGAAGAACCATTATTCATTAGAATGTTTGAACATTTAGGTAGATTTAAGTTATGGGTGAAATTTTATATGACAACAGAAAATGAACGATAATGTTATTGTAATCATACTATCGAAATCTTCAACAGCCTTCAATGAAGTTCGACAAAAGTGTTACTAGCTGTCAGAAAATTCCTAGAACCACCGTGAAGTTCGTTACAATCGTGATCGAGAGGCAGAGCACAGCTTTATAAGATCTGTTCTAGAAATGTTTGCGGGGCATTTATGAAAACGTAATTATGGGTAGAGGCGTTTCAGATTCTTTTTTAAAATTATCCAACTATTTCAGTTTACAAATTATTTTAAATAACGCTATGAAACCGAATTTCAAAAGCAATTTTATTTTTAATTCTACATATTTTTTTAAATCACACTATAATTTAATTAATTCATACATTGACAGCAATGTAAATAAATTCAAAGTAATGCAGATTGCAATTTAAGGAATCGTGCTTACTTTTTTAAGTTTAAGTCAAACGTTTTTGCTTTATCGTAAAATTTTGTTAATATTTTAAGAATAAATAATACTTTTTATTTGGTTTAACGTGTTTTTATATTACTATTTTTCTGCCGTTTAGGTTTTAAGAAACGTTTTACGAAAACGTTCACGGGAAGGCTTTTTGTCGTACAAGGTTTAGAAAAAGTTTCGCATGCACCGTAACGGATATTTCATTTTTTGACAACAGTTTCGCACGACGTTGAGCTGTAAAGCGTTTAATCGCAACAGTTGTCGAAAGAGTTTTGCGCAGAGCATTGCAGATAAGGGTTTCATTTATTGTTGCGAACAGGTGTAGCAGTTCAGTAAGTTGTTGCAGAGAGCTGAATGGAGCTGTTGCAAAGCTATTGCAACCGTTTTGGAGTAAAAGCTGTTACGAAAAAACCGTTTCACGTAATTTTTCCGATTAATCGAAATGAGTAATTTGAGTCAAAATATTATGTTTGGTACGGGAATCTCATATAATTTAAATTTACACAGGTAATATTTTTTACATGTTTGTATTTATTTAAGAAATATATTAAATTATTTATTCGAACGTTGTGAAATAAATAGCGTGAAATCGAAATATTTTAATAAATTCTAATTTTAATCTCTAAGAAATAATAATAAAATCTGAATTTTGAAATACCTACTTTTCATATGTAGATACAAATAAATCTATGAATTTTAAAAACAGTTCGCTGGCTAGTTCCTCTTTCCCGCATGCACAGGTGACCCTGTAGATTTTTATTTTTAGTTCGTAACCTATTTTTTGCATGTACGTGTGTCTAATAAATAAAATATATTTTTCCTGAATAGGGTTCGCAGAAATAATGTAAAACGACTTAATTTTTAAAATTGTTATTATGAATATGAGTGCAAACGCGACAAATGTTTTTTGATTTTCATGA
Organism: Drusus annulatus; assembly: GCA_022651775.1. NCBI lineage: Eukaryota > Metazoa > Arthropoda > Insecta > Trichoptera > Limnephilidae > Drusus > Drusus annulatus. Next base: position 300,039 of record JAGWCC010000315.1, on the reverse strand, counting down.
CCAAGTTATGTTTATTTTATGTTTTAGTAGGTAAAAAAAATCATACTATAATTTTATAATATTGGTCTTTTTAGGATAAAAAAGGTTTTTTCTACTTTGATGGTGTTTTTTAATGACTGACAGTGTCCTCCAATTCTTTTTACAATATTTTGTTTAATATCAAACCCAATCCTAGGTTTTGCTAATTACACATTCCATACCCAATGATACCTAATACTGTTGAACAGATTTTAAATTTTTGAATTTATGAGGTAAAATAAGTAGTTTTCGTTATGTACACGGGTGGTATAGTGAAGTATATTGAATGAAACATGTTTTTTTGAAATAAAATATTTTAATGTTAAATTTTGATCATATAAGTAAGAAAATACAAGCTTAGATTAAAATAATACAATAACACTAACCAAATAGTTAATAAAACTACATTGTACTTAAATTTCTCCTCAGCATATTTATACAATAACTCACATAGTTTCCACTTCATGATAAATTTTGAGAAATCATTTAAAATATAAGTAGGTAATGCCATATTTGAAATTAAAATAAGACATCACCTATCTCAGAACAAAGGGTAGGTAGTATAGGTACTTACTTATCCGTAGACAGTGTTAAAAAATACGGTACCAACATAAATATCAATGCAATTACAGTTTTATAAAAATACAATTAATCATTGCTTAGCTGTATAAAAAATATGGTGGATGCAAAATTAGCCAATATCATGGCTAAAAATAGTTACACAAAAAACAATAATGTGTTGAAAATATACATTTTTGTGATGTGGCAATACTTTATTTGGTAAAACATTTTACAACTTCCTTTGTATCGTCGAATAAACTTAAACATAAATAATAATAAAAATGAGGTCTCTTGTTCTTCGTTTACTTTCCAAGGATGATCTTTCTGGAGGCTCCGAAGCTCTGTCCTGCCTGAGAGGCCCCTTTGAACTTGCCGGCCTGGAAGCCGATGATGCCCTCGCCGGCCCTCATCTGGTCCTCGGTGAAGTCTCGCTTGTTCTCCTCGGAGGGGCGGGGGCCTAGCCAAGGTCCACGCCACTCGGGGTGCCTGTAGGCCTGGGGGAGGGAAACACAACAATAGTTTAGTTTAACATAATCTCATATTGTTTTGAAGTTCAAAATTATCATTTATTTTATTTATTTATTTATAAATTGACGGACTAAAGTCCAATTACCAAAATACATATAAAACACGAAATAGAAAAAAGGGTAACAGAGAAGGAATAGCATATACATTAAAATAAATGAAGCGATGACAAAAATAAGGCAAAATAAACATAAGAGAGAACATTCAAGCCATGGTCTAGTCAAAGTTTTGGTAGAGTCGTAAAGAATGACAAAAATCATTTAGACTAATATAGTCAAGAAATAAAATAACTTTAATATTTTGTAGAGGTCAATGCGTAGTATGCAAATCAATTGATAGATTATAAAATTTAAAGTTGGTAAAAAAAGCTTTAAAGCTCTATGTTGTTATTTCGGCCAACTGTTAGAACCGACACAGTATTAAAAATATATTTTTTGTAATTTTTTGTGAACGTATTTTGTGGTAATTTTTAATTGGGCGGTAGGTGATATGCCTATTTTGAAGAGGTAAACCCGATGGAAGTTTGATCTATACCTACCAATTTAAAACCAAACTGAAATCACCATTATATGCTTTAATTATTTTTACATGTTTGATCTTCTTTAAAAAATTCTTAATCAATAGGCTAGCGCCTGTCGTAGAAGGTTCGCGTAACCGCCGAGAGAGCGAGTGGGGCCTAACTTGTGTAAACACATTGGCTACGGCCTTGGAGTAACAATGTATGGAGATAAAGCAAATTTTTTTTACCCAACCTGTACAAATCTGCAATAAGTCACTTTCTCCGGGTTTTTACGTCGTACACCATGAGAGAGAAAGAGACAACAAAAATAACACACCGCTTTTAAGTACTGTAAGGATGATCTTGGTCTCCCGGGTCTCCGGGGACTCCGCCCACATGTTTTTTAAACTGGACACAACTAGACGGTTTTTTAGGTTATATGCCATATTTTTGTTGATAACAATACTGTGAAAAAGTGGTTATACGAATAAACAAAAACATTATGTCGACACGTGCTATGAATGGATGTATAATACATTAGCCCTAGTCTTAGCCACGCCCAGGTCTGCCGAGTCCGGCAAAAGTCATCAAAAACTGACTGCACTGCCTTGGATAGGTACCACTCTATGTACTCTAAGACTACGGCAGTCGGCAGCAACTACATTGGCGACAGTACGCACCAAGTTAACTTGGTGTTTGTATACGTCAGGTTTTCTGACACGCGTCAAGCGGAAATTAAGGCAGTACAATTGTTTCAGGCAGCAGACATTGACGACGATATTGGATACATCCATTTAGATAATGATTCGGCTTACAACAGGTCAAGTTTTTAGAACATCTAAAAGATCTTTTGCGAATTTTATAAGTACTTCCGAATGAGTGTTTGACGAACTTGCCGTAAAAATTACTGACAAGATGGTCTCAAATAGTATGAGACTCTCCATAACTTTATTAGAAATGCTAGCGGTAAAATAGTACATACATTGTATTATTAACCACAAACTATAGATTAAATTATAATTCAAATACTCAAAAATTCTCTGATAAGATTTAAATATGAGATGATCGAAATAAGTAAAAACTATATCTAAATTACCTAAAATGCTTAAAAACTCTACATAGATTATTCGAAAATATCGGAAATTATTAATAATTTCGTATTCCATTATTTACATGTCGCGCGGGCCGTAAAAAGTTAATATGATAATTTAGTAGTCAATTATAAATTATTATTTTCTGTACCGATTTTGTTTCAAAATCTGTAAAGGAGAGTTGAACTTAAGTAAAATGTTTTTTTTTTCGAAGGCGTCAAAAAAATTATTTGCATGAAAATTGGGGGACTGAAAAAAATACTTCTATAGCGTGAAATCCGATTTATTATTATTATAACGATTGAGTACTTCATGCCATTGGCACGTTTAAAAAACAAAAATAAAAAACTGTTTTTTTTTACTGAATCGATTCCGATAATTTCAAACTTGTTTTTACGATTTTGAAATTGGAGTTCGTCAATCGAAATTTGATTTTATAGGTCTCGTAGAATTCAAATGAACGTTTTTTAATGGTTTTTATTTTAATCAAAAAATGATCAAGGAAGTGTTAACAAATGAATATATGAAGACACTTACAGTTCTACCGATAGCGAAGATCGTGGAAGTAACGAGGGAGATGTTCTTCCTGTCCCATAGATCGGTGGTTTGGAACAAGTCTACGTCGGGGACACCATACTTCACGCAAGCCTGCTGGAACCTGCAATTGACAGTTTACTAAATTAATTAAGCTAATAATAAATATATTGTTGATTATAGAACCTGTTGACAAAATGCTTTTGTAGCAAGTAATATATGTCGTCGTCGGAAAGGCAAAGGAGCTGAAGTGCCATTTTGGGAAATCTACACCAGAACACTTTAAAGTTTTTTCTGTTTTACAATAAAATTCATTAGTCTTCAGTACCTGTTTGGATTTAAAAATAAATTTAACTCAATGTTCTCACTGAGTTACTTGAAACGACAAAAGCTAAAACTGAGTTAAGAACCTGAAGTGACAAAAAGTTTAAAAAGTCCCAAACTTGTGTCGCTTGAGTCAAGCCTTCTCCCAAATGGTAAATATATATTAGATGTCTGAAGGGGGCACAAAAGTCTTCAGAATCAAACGATAGACAGTGCTTTCGATGCAGAAAAAGAACTTATCAAAACTACATATTTAAGTCACGTTTGACCAAAGTGTCGCTTAAGCTTTTTTGCCTTTCCGGCGGCGATATGTAACTTTTGAGAAAAAAAATGCTATAAAAACAACTACAAAAAATATTTGAGGGCTACAAAAGTAAAGACAGCAATAGCGAAAAAAATTGTGGCATAGTCAACTTTGATGATTAATTTGATGAAACTGATACCGTTAGGCGTAAAAATGATTAGAAATAATAGTTTATATATACATCTCAATCAATTAATACCCCCTTTCACGGACTGTCAAAAAAAAGGTTTTTTGATTGGAAAACAACATTTAACAAGGTGAATAGTAAAAAAAATATATTAGAAAAGTTATTTTTAATCTGCCGAAGACATTTATAAGAATATTAGTTGCTAGTAAAATCATTTAAAATACTAGAGAAAGCGGTTTGTCAGACATTGAAATAGCTTATTTTTTGTTCTTTTATACAGAATTTTTTAGCACTTTTTCCTGGGCAAGGGCCAAAATAAATAAAATTTCCAGCCTGCGAAATGTTAAGGCTCATCTCTTGATTTATTTGCATAAACTTACGTAATAGTGTTACCTACGTTTACGTACATAATTAGCGCAAGACTTTATAAAATCATTACTCTACTGTTTAATTTAATGAGCTGAAAGCACCCGCATCCATTACCTGTTGAATTTAATTAGTGTCAAAAGCCCAAGTTCAAAGCCCAGTGTTACCAACTGTAATGATTTTTTTAATTATTATAATTTGTGTTCATGTGAGAAACTAGAATTTTAAGTGAATTATACTAAAACAATTTAAGAAAAATGTGGAAAATGATTTATTTAATTATATTTTAGTAAATATAAATTTAAAAAAAAATCATTTTTTGACATACGAGTATACCCAATAAATTGTATAATAAATTGCTGTTCCTCAATCATCACTCTACTAATTATGAGTATCATTCTCCACTGTCTAGAATGTCGAGACTTGTTAACTCAAGCCATGGTCTTGAAATTTTTGGTACCAGTCTAAACGATTTTTGTCATTCTTTACGACTCTACCAAAAATTTGACTTGACCTTGGCTTTGACTTAAATGTTCTTTCTAATGTATATTTTGACCTATTTTTGTCATTGCTTCATTATAATATTATGTATGTGCTGTTCTTTTTCTGATGCTTTTTTTCCCATTTCGTATTATGTGGTATATTTATAATTGGACAACAGTCCGTTAGTTTATAAATAAATAAATAATATCATTCACAAGGAGTTTAAAAACAACTTATTCCGGTAAGGGTAAAATTTAAAAAACAAAAGGAGTAATAGTTTTACAAAAACATACAAATTTTAAAAGGCAGTACATATAAAATAAAATGAAACAAACAAGTAAATACATAAAAAATAGACTCGTTATTAGATCGAAAAAAATACACCAAGTAAAGAAAGTCAACAACTTTATAATACGATTTTGCAATGAAAATTAAAATGATTATTTACTCAAAGTTGCTACCTCGATATAAAATGCTATACAGTTAAAAAAGGTATTAACTAAAAGTTAGAAAATCTGTTTAAATGTCTAATCAAAAATTTATAACGGTGAGGTCTGGCACCATGAAATTTTCACAGATTTTTTTTGTCTAAGATCTTTAGGTATATGCAACTATTTTCAACAAAAAAAAAAATAATTCCATCATGAGCTATGTAGCTTTTTCATGGTCATTAAATAACCCATATTGCTTAAAGCTGGATTCACACCAACGTCCGGATCCGCTCAGTGACGATATTGTTCCGCATGAGAGCTTATTGATATGGTATGAATATCAATCAAGGAGTATATATATATAATATATATATATATAAATATATATATTGTATGTATATATATATAATATAAATATATATATATATATATATAATAATATATATATAATATATATATATTATATTTTTAATAATTAAAAGTATTATTTAGTAATGAAAAAATGGTTTTTAATAAAAAAAAATCTGCTTTAAGTATTTTTACAGATCAAAACAATTATTTAACTAACTAAGTAGTTAAATATCACAAGGGTGGGCAGAAGGATATACTGCCACACAACTTTGTCTTGGCACATACTCCTTGATTGATATTCATACCATATCAATAAGCTCTCATGCGGAACAATATCGTCACTGAGCGGATCCGGACGTTGGTGTGAATCTAGCTTAACTCGGGCAAAGTTGGGTAGTAAAACTGGTTATATCATAAAAAAATACGTACTGGCTAAGGTTATCCATCATCTTGTAGTCTCCGCCGGTGACGTTGATCTTGGTGATGATGCCGGGCTGCAGGCGGTTCATGAGCTTGCACAGGATGATGCCGTCGCGGAGGGCGTCCTCGAAGGCCCCCGGAGGGAAGCGCTCCCCGATCACCGTCTCCACCCACTTCTGGGCCTCCATCTCTTGGTCGGGCTCCCTCTTTCCGGAACACTGGAAGACGAGGATACATATCATGAGCTGGTCAACAAAACAACATAGAATACTTAAAACAGAGAGTTGCTGGTAAAATCATTTAAAATACAAGAGGAAGCCGTTTGTCAGACATTGAAATAGCTTATTTTTTTGTTCTTTTATACCGAATCTTTTATCACTTTTTCCTGGGCAAGGGCCAAAATAAATAAACTTTCCAGCCTGCGAAATGTTAAGCCTCATCTCTTGATTTATTCGCGTGAACTTACATAATAGTAATATGTACGTTTACGTACATAACTAGCGCAAGACTTTAAGAAAATCATTACTCTACTATTTAATTTAATGAGCTGAAAGTATAAATACGAGTATAGTGAATACCGCACAAAATTCCCAACGGTCTAGAGCCAGTGAGACTATGGCATCCCCAACTGGGGTATGTTGGGGTTTTGGGGAAAGGAGATGGGAAGAGGAAGGTTGAGAAGTCTCTGGCTGTTGAAATCTGGTCACCAAACACGGCTAAAGCCATTTCAAGCAAAGTTTCAATTCTGAATGGTGGTCTTTCACCAGGGTGATACTCTGGAACGTGCCGCAAATATACTATACATCATTTTACATGAATTAAATGTGTTAGAACGCATATTAATTAAATAAAATTTAATTTTAATTAAATTTCACACGCCGGGCTTGAACCCGCAACCTCTGGATTCGTAGTCGAGCGTCTTACCGCTCGACCACGCAGTCCGTCGAATTTGATATAGTTTAAAAAAATACCATAAGCCGTAAGATAGATAGTGATGGCTTGTTTCAACTGTCCCCATTCTCCCCTGCAGACCTTTTCAATAAATGTAACTTGTATTGAAAAGGGAACAAGGCGGTTATCAGCTGTGAGCTTGTCAAGCGACTAACTCACCAGGCTTTCGATCTCTTCAATGCAACACAATACTAAGAATAAAAACTAGCACTCCACGGAACTGTAATAGGTGGGCCCGGAGTTTTGTTTTTGTTTAAGCGAATACCGCAACTGCTCCCATCCGTCTGGAGCCAGTGGGACTATGGTATCCCCGATTGGGATATGTTGTGATACCTAAGAGAGTGAGGTAGGAAGGAGATGGGGAAGAGGAAGGTTGTAAAGTAACTGGCTATTCAGAGTTGATAATCAAAACACGCCTAAAGTAATTTCAAACAACGTTTAGGTTCCAAATGATGATTTTTCACCAGGGCGATACTTAGATTATCTACCACCCTGGAACGTGTTGCAAATACACTGCATATTATTATTTTAATGTATATTTCAAATATAATATAACTGTGTATTTTTTAAGAAGGCTATAATAGCATATTTCTTCAAAAAAATACTATTGTTAATTTATTGCGTTGTAATATTTCTAGTAACTTATTTATGTTTTTGTGTGCTAATCATTTACTCTGTGTTATTTGTATGTCACTATTATTTTATATTACCTATTGCACAGTTATGTTAAAGCCCGTAAAGGCGTATATAATTATTTAAAAATACAAAAATGTGAAAAACATATAAATTAAATACAATTTATTTGTGTACGCCGGGTTTTGAACTTGGGACCTCTGGGTACGTAGGCGAGGATCTTAAGGGGGAGTAGACACTGTTTTAATTTACGAAATTATAGTGATATTTTTACACAATATGAAAAAGATTATATTTTAACGACATACATATTTATGTATATATTTTTTTTTATTTACGTAAGCTTAGTATTTACCAAATACAAATCAGAAATTGGCCTTATTTGGGTCCGCTATATGTATAATATGATTTTGTTTTTTTTTTTAAGTGTTAGTGTGTTCAAAAAAATACCTTAAACATTTTGCTTTTTTTTTTGACAGTCATATATTTACAATTTTTGTTTGAAATAGGGGGGTCATTTCCTTATCTTATAAACACTACATTTATTGTTTTTTTTGAGAATCGATTGCGAAAGTATTAGTTAAAAAGAAAAAAAACTATCACTGAGAGCTTTATGCGTTTATTTTTAATCAATTATTGGTATTTTCAAAATAATTTTAAATGGCTTTGTTTTGTAGTAATTAGGGTTTAATGATTTTTGTCCAAATCTCACCGTAAGGTGGCGCCCATATTAAAAATGTGGCGAAACTTTGAACTTATTATCTAGCATGTTTTCTTACCTTCGGGTTATGTTCTTTTCTGACAACAGAGGGTATTTTAAATTAAATAATTAAAAATGCAGTTGAAAAAAGATACTCCATTTCTTTTGAAATCTACTCACAGGTAATCCCTTCGAGTGAATTTTACGAGGAATTTGTAAAAATATCCAATATTGATTTATGATCGTCTCTGCAAACCATATAATATTATTGCATGCAGATTTATTATATCTGCATGCCTTTTACGATACTAAAGCATACTTTTGTTAAAATTAAACATTTTTTCGTATCGGGCGATACTGAGTGGATCTACCACTTCAAAACATTTTAAAAAATATTTTTTTTGTGAATACCGCACAAGAGTCTCCACTGCTCCCAACCGGGGTATGTTGTGAGGCTGAAGATAATGGGGAGGGGAAGGAGATGGGGAAAAAGAAAGTTGGGAAGTACCTGGCTATTCAGATCTAGTCACCAAACACGGCTAATGCCATTTCAAGCAAATTTTAACCAAATCATGTACTGTGTGACAAATTCAGAAAGTCAATTTTTTAAATTTTGCTCCCATGCCCTTTATCGGAAAAAAAAAACTAAAAAAAATCATAATTATAATTTTAAGTTAATAAGTGTGTCTATCTGATGGAACCTGCCAGGTTAGTATGTTCCTGTATATTTCCTTATTTGAACTAGGAAATATTATCTAATAATAGAACATAAGATCTGTACAGCGTCCTTGAGGTGATTTTTCACAAAAAAGGCGCTATACAAATCATCCAAATATTATTATTACTAAGCAATGTTCCGATTCTGAATAGTGGTCTTTCACCAGGGCGATGATACTTAAAGTATCTAACACTCTGTAACGCGCCGCAAATATACTTTTTATTATTTTAATATGAATTAAATGTGTTATGACACATATTAATTAAATAAAAGTTATTGGCGCACGCCGGGTTTGAACTTGCGACCTTTGGATTCGTAGTCGAGCGTCTTACCACTCGACCAAGGAGGCGGTCCAAATACATGCTCGCCCGGTATGTTTATTTATCAAAAGTACAAAAATAATACAGTAAGTAAACAATCATACGGTATATACTATTATTAACTTTAGTTTTACAGATTCATGTGAAATAGATACGGAAAGATCGTGAAATTTATTAGCATCTTTCGTTGTATCTGCAGAAAATTATTTAAATACAAGAAACATAAATGATCAATTAGCCCCGCGGGTAGCGGATACGTAGATTACTATTATTATTTTTCTGTGATTTATTGAACATGTCGTTGTATCCGCGTAAATCATAAACTGACGGAAATCACGTCCGATACAACTATATAGAAACATCCCGCAAATACACTATACTCCTATGTACCTATCAGTCAATGAACACATTTCGAGAGGCTATTTTGTACGCTGGCTCCGGGCGAAAATAAAGGTCCCGCGCCATGGGTTGCGAATATTTTAAATTAGTTTTAAATCGCTATTTCTTCGAAAATAATGTACATATTTTAATAAAAAGAAATCTACGTAGTACTCAGCACCTTCCTGTTTTAAAACTATTTACGGAAAATTGAAAATTAGTAATGCATCGCAATTAACCGAAAACAAAGTCAGTGTTGGGTCATTAATAATGGAAAGTTCATTATGGTTCAATTTTTTTTTGTATAAATAATAATAATAATAGTAAATGGATAACTTTTATAGCGCCGTTTTTGTGGGAAAATCACCTCAAGGGCGCAAGCATGTATTTTACAAATTTTGCAAATTATTACTATTTTCACTTAGTTCAAATCATTACTAAAATAATAATAATAATTGTCGTATTTTGTTGTTTTTTTATTTTATTTTTGTTATAACGATCTTTAGTATTTACAGCATTTTTGACATAGACTGGTTCCCTTATATTCATACCGCGCTGAATGCGACTATCGGCTAATTCTGGTAATAGTGATTCTGTATAGAAGTTTGTTAGCCGTGGTATTACTTCCAACTCAAAATGTGTTGTTTTCTATGTTATGTTTCGGGTGTCGCTCGGATGATTTGCCGAAACTCGCCGAAAACATCTGGTCGGAAGAAGCCACGCCCCCAAATCCTAACTCGCGGTAGCCATCTTACGGATTATAACAAAACTTTTAGAATAAAGAATTCTCTCGAAATCCATACTAGTAATCGATGTATTCAACAGATGCTCAAATGTAGATTTGTGATGAATTTTACTAGGTGTGCTAACCCCGTTAAACGCTCGGCTACGGAGGGGGTCGATGTAATATGAACAGTAAGTACCTTATTGAAGATAACGAACCCCATGAAAATTTCGTCAAAAAAATAAATCATTTTGCAATAAATTGTCAAACAAAAAAGTGTATCATTTTGAAATAAATGGGTAGATATAATGGTTTACAGTCGATGAAATAGTTGACTGGGTAAGTAATGATTATTGTTAATTAAAACATTGGACGTAGAATAGTTAAACATACAGTTGATGATGAAATAATTCAAATTACTTAATGATTTATTTTTTCCTACCATGCGCATGGTCACAACAAACGATCGTATCTTTATTAGAAAATCGCAAGCGCTTCTGATGATTTTAGATGACAGTGCCACTTGAAAGTAACTACGTATGTAGGTAGAAGTGACTGATTTATGATCTTATTTTGTTGCCAAAAACAAATACAAAGTACGAATATTAGCGGAAAATGTTCCCCCTACGACGTTCATGCACCATAATATGTGGGTCTCATTAATTCCTAATTAACATCAGAAATGCTTACAATTTCAGAATTTCTTTATTGATTCATTGGATGGATATTGGATAAGCGAAGAATAGCGGATTAATTACATTTTGCGGTGCATTAAATTTTAACCCTTAACTGGTATATATGGGTCGACAAAGACCCGAAAAAACCTTTGATCCATCATAAGTCAATGGTTGTTCGATATTTCTCAGTCGCACAGATACCTGCAATATTTAATTAACTAACAAGCGTCTGGGGTGAATTTCGAAAATGGCGAAAATTCAAGAGAAACTTTTGGTGTGGTGAGTATGGCAAGAACATGCCAAGATGTTTTATTAGTTCACGGTACAAGTACCTTTACAATTTTTGCCCTCTTATTCCAAATAATCTTTTATGACCTTTCTGTTTTGTCAGAACATAATGTTAAGAAAGGATGATGGTTAATGTTTTTAATTTGGTATTTATATAAATATATAATAAGATAATATAAGTGATTTTATCTTCCGAAAGTCTTAATTTTATTTGTGTAGAAAAAATATTTTTATTTGAAAATAATTTGTTGACAATGACGTTATTTACGCGTCTATGTTTTTTTTTTCAAGAAAAGGGGGTACTCTCTTGAAAAATTAGTTTTTTATGATGTTAATAGCCTAATTGGGAAGTAATTTTGATACTACATTTTACACATAGTAAAACATTAAATGTAAAAATAAAAATATAAATAGCAAATAAAATTTGCATATTAGATTTTACACCTCGGATCTTATTAGACCAATGTTTACCGTTTACGTAGTTAAATATATATATTTCAATGTTAAAACGATACTATTTATATGTGCGTTCTTATGTACATTTCATAAGAAATCAATATGAATTCATTTTATTTATTTATCTGGCTTTATTTATTTCTCCACTAACTTTATGAACAATCTGTATGAATGTAATCCGTACATAGCTATAGAAACGGGTTTCTTCATAGCTATTGAAAAGAGGAAATGTTTTTTGTTTGTATAACTCCGTGACAGTCTTGGTATTCCAGGAAAACGTGAGATAAATCTCTCACATCCGCTATTTAAGTAGGCACCCGATGAAAAATAAGCTGTCATTAATTTTGTTTTTTAAATTCTACTCAGTTCCACTCGCGTATATTTCTTTCAGCTAACTAACAAATACGAGTAAAAGACCTTAGGTTTATCGGCGCTTAAACCTATTTTGGAACACCCTAGTTAAAAGATTTATCACCAGCGAGCTTACAATTATCCCAAAACCACAAGTGAAAATAGTTAATGAAACAACGTCAACTTCTCTGTATCAAACTCAAAACAGCGAAATCGAAGAATGTCAAGTGTTTTCCGACGCTTACTTTGAAATACGTGCTGAAATCTTTACGTTATTATGCATCGAGTATTTGGTCAATACGTAGAACTAAGTTGAATGTACTTTTAGCGGCGGCACATTTTCCGAGCTTTGAACCAGTTTTTAGTATTTCACGGACTTTTCAGTATTATTTCGCGGTTTGGGACTCGAAAAGCACACGGAAGCATTGAGGCTACCAGTTGGGCACAGCTGTCAGAGGTTGGGTGGCATTATCACTCGTGATTAACCGCCGTTGGTGGTATGTTATAATTATTTTTAAATGTTACCGAGTCGCTAAGATGTTTCTTTAGTACGTAAAAATAAATGCGGTCGTACGTCGTTGCTCTGTGATATTATTATGTTTGGCATTAATTTCTAGATGCATCTATATCGGGAGATTTGGTGTGGTTCCTAATGTACGAAAATACACCGTTATGATTTATCTCACTCATTAGCTTTATTTATTTTACGCGTTGAGTGCACTTCGTTGAGTGAATCTAAACACGTGAATTATCTAGAGTTCTGAGTGAAGTGGGCTTCCTTGTTTTACGTTTTGATTTATTTACGTGTGTCCTCATTTGAAACTATTCGATTTTTCACAATACATAAATTAGATAAGGGAATTTTCTAACAGTTTAATTATTACGACAGAATTTGCTAAAATGTGTCGGCATGAAAAAAAGCGGAGGATATCACAGAAGTTTCTCTGTTAGAATTTTCTGCGGTTGGAATTTGAATAACATCAGAATGCGTCTTTCCTTGGGGAAAAGAAACAGAGATCGCCCACGAATGAACTTCTGGCTTCGAATGGGTGAGAGCCGCCATGAATCAGAAAAATCGAAAACATTTGATGGAGGCTTATGCTCAAAGCTAAAACTAACTAACTAACCATCACGCCGTTTCTCCCGCAAGGGCTAGGCAGAGAGGACGGACCGCCATACAACTCTGATCTTGGCACACACTCCTTCCTTCATTCACATATCGTCTCAACATACTCTTCTGTTATTCTGACTCATCACATGGTCCGACTCAAGTATTTCATTCCATTCTCTTGATCGTGCTATCTTCCTCGAGCATCTCCGACTTCTTCCTCATTCACTTTCGCTAACTAACTAACTAAATAACCATCACGCCGTTTCCACGCAAGGGTAGGCAGAGAGGACGGACCGCCATACAACTCTGTCTTGGCACACACTCCTTGCTTCATTCACATTCATACATTGTCTCATACAAACTCTTCTGTTATTCTGACTCTTCACATGACCCGATTCAAGTATTTGATTTACTTGATCGTGCCATGTCTTTCTCTGGCGTCCTCGACTTCTTCTTCCATTCACTTTCGCATCATATATTCTTTTCACACTCCTTTCTTCGTTCATTCGCTCTACATGCCCAAACCATCTAAGCGTCCCTTTCTTGATCCTATTCATTACGCTCACATCAGCCTTGCATTCTCTCCGGATATCCACATTTTTAATACGGTCACACATGGTTTTACCGCACATACGTCTCAAGGATCTCATTTCCACAGCATTCAGTCTACTTTCGTCCTTCCTCTGCCAGGTCCATGCCCTTACTAGCATACATCAGGGTTGGTATAAGCACTCCATTGTGGACTGCTAGCTTCGCTTCTTTGGACAATTTTTTATTTGCGCCAACAGCGTTCAGTCCTCCATTAATGGAGTTTCCTGCATTCACTTTCGCATCATATATTATTACCACACACCTTTCTTCGTTCATTCGCTCTACCTGCCCAAACCATCTAAGCGTCCCTTTCTTGATCCTATTAATTACGCTCACATCAGCCTTGTTTAAAGATGGACACCAGAAACCTCTCGAAGAGAAGAAGAATTGTCTACATAAATATTTGTTTATTTTATTTTCAATTTGTGCAAAATATTTTGGACTTGAGAGATTTTTTTAAACTCCATATCACTATAATTGTACCCTGTTATTGAAAAAAATCGATTTTTAGAACCACCGTATATAGGAAGCTAGCTGGATCTACTGGTGAGTTCATTTATAAATTTGTGTGACTCGCTCGATATAACAGACATCTGAGTATGTATAAATTTTGAACTTATTTAAATACAGCAGAGTACTCAAATTCTTTCATTTTCTTTTTTTTTTTTTTTTAAGTTGCTTGCAAGGTCTTTGATATTCAGTAAAAAGTATGAATTAATCCGAGTTCAGATTAGATTGACGCCGAAGCAATAAGTGAGCTGTAAACATAAAGCTTATCGAGCTGTGCTGAGATTAGGAAACACCAGCATAGCAGGTGGCTCCGTTGAATGGCATATTTGCGTTAGTCCTATGTTTAGCTCAATATCACTATCGCTTTCGTCAACAATCCATTGTAAAAACATCATGTTTTTTATTCTTCTCTGAGAATTTTTTTATAATTTTGTTGGCAGTTTGTTATGTGTAACGTTTTTTCTTGGAAACGAAATTTAACTGACAAATTTATACGGATGGATAGTGTAATATATTTTGATCTATATATCAGTGGTTTCCAAGTTGTGGTATGACTAGCCCTAGAGATAAGTTCGAGGAGGGATATAGCATTACTGCTTTTTGCTCATAAACTCCTGAACGGTGTATTATTAATACCTGACATCCTGGCGGAAATTGGATTTTATGTCCCTAATAATTTCACGCGTGGCCGCCAACACAGGCTTCTGTTTCTTCCCAGGTGCAGAACTAACTTACCAATGGTGATGCTCCTGGGAAGACTAAATAGGTTATTTAACTGTCTCGCAGGAAATTTGGATATTTTTCACACGAGCTACCACAAGTTTGAGCAAGAACAAGCTATTAAGTTCTAACTATATTATGTACTTCTTGAAAACTATTTTTGTTTTTGTTTTTAAACTTATTTTTTACTTTAATCTTTGTGTAATTATGATTACCATTTTTTTGTGTTTTTTGCAATGTTTTGGTGTAAAACTGTTTTTGCAAATATAAAATAAATAAATAAATAAGTGAGTTTACCTACTGGGTGTGCTAGTAGCCCTGTTTTTTTTTTTTTAAATATATTAACAAGTTGAATAATGTTTTGATCACACAGTTTTCGAATCGAAGATTGTGCCTTTAACCTTTTTTAAACGCTACTTCGGAAAAATATTTAGGAACCGCTGCTCTAGACTTTTCAGGCGAGACACATAATTCAATATATGCCACTCAAATAAAATAAGAGTGTTTAAAATTTAAATCAGTAATAAACGAATTATTTTTAACACCTACATAATATCTGTATTGTAATTATATGGAAGTAGGTGCGTTGTCGGTCACTGTCACCTATCACATGTCTAGATATACATAATTACCTGTGTAGTTGTGGACGGCGTTACTGTAGATGTTGTGAATATACATGCAGAAATATGGTTTATATTTATAATTGAAATAATATCAATAATCTTCAAAGTAAATATGAAACAGAAAAACAACAGTTGCGACCGAGACTAGAACTCGGAACCTCTACTCTATTCGGGAGTAACGCTTCTGCCAATTCAGCCACCGAGACCTTAAAAGAAACCGGCATTTTAAATCGATCTCATTCTTCATTTGAAAATTATTGATATCATTTTTATTTAATTTTTTCTTCCGATTTGGCTGCCATCTTTGTATTGTATACAAGATGGCCGCGAACGTTATATTTTTTTCTGTTTCATATTTACGTTAAAGATTATTGATATTATTTCAATTATTAATATTGAAAAAAAAAGTAAGCATAAAAGCTTTGAAGTAAATTCTAATTTAATATGGTTTATATTGCCTATTTACGTATCTTAAGCAGCTGTTATAATATCTGGTATAAAAAACCGTATAATTAAGTATATTGACTTCTGGTTAGCTGTGTAAACAATGCAAAGAAAATATCACATATTAATATGCACGTTTCCTTTAATAAACTTTAAACTATTTAGTTCAACTGTTAAACTTTTCTTGTACTTTTCTATATTTTGTTTACATTCAGTCATTGAAAATAGCACTGGTGTGGGATTAAGAACGCATGCAAGGGACTCTTAAATTTAATAATGTTGGGATCTCGGCCAGATTTCATCTCAGGACGATGTTTGCTCAATGCTCAAATGAAGTTTGTGTGTTACATTTATTTCAAACATATTTTTCTTTGACATACAACAGTGAACAGATTATACTGTCGCGATGATTGGTCGTTACAATGGGGCTGGGATTGGCTCTACACACATTTGTAGAAATGTAACAAATTTTGGCAATTTATTCATTTTTAATCATCCATAGAAATCTTAGAGTTCCGACTCAATATCTAAGCACGTTGGAAGTATTAGTTAATACGCAAGAATACGTACGCAAAACATTGTATTTTACATATCTGTGGTAGTAGGTCAACATTTTAGTATGATAAATGGTCACAAAACAAAACAAAAAACAAGTTAAGCTTATTATTTATTCAATTTACGGTGACAAGTTTCAAATTGTTCTCCCAAGAAAGATAAATTATGCAATTATCATAATATATTATATTGTCCTGAGACCACAGACCACCTTAGTCATCATAAAATACTTCTAAGACTTTCCGAAATATTGATTTGCATAATTAACTTACAAGTAATGTAGTGAGTTAAATTATTATCAACACTTATCATTATATGTTCGTCTTATTCATCAGGTTAGCCTATCCTTCAAAACCTTTGTTAAACTTTTTTCTGTCTTTAGTCAACCAGAACAACCCTTAAAACTGATTAATTCCCCGCGAAAATCGCCTACAGCCTACATCCTGTCGGACCTAGACTCCTCCTTTTATGACCAATTTCGGTACAAACCACTTAATAAATTGCTCCGTAATACGTCCGACAAATACGATTGTGAATACCGCACAAGAGTTTCTACTGCTCCCAACCGTTTAGTGCAAGTGAGACTATGACATCCTCAATTTGGGTATCTTGTGAGGCTGAAGGTAGTGAAGAGGTAAGAAGATGCGGAAGGCTTAGAAGTATCTGGCTATTAAGATCTGGTCACCAAACACGGCTAAAGCCATTTCAACGGGAAAGTTTTTTCCTTCAACTATTTTTAGATTTGCTTTAATTGGTATCTGCCAATACATCTATAAAATGCCCGGATAACATAAGAAACACGTTATACATCAAATCGCATGTTTTTTATGCGTTTGAAAATAATCTCGTATAAAAAAGATCTTCCTCCAAAAGTTACGTGCCAAAGCCACAGTTGTACTTTTATTTATAAAGCGTGTTTGCTTTTCCAGGCGTCTGCGCAGATATAAACAGTTGTGCCGCTGCCAATTATAATATGCAAACATTAGCTAAATAAGTCAAGGACTGTAATCGTTATTTGGCCGATGATCAGCCATAAATCATGACGCCTTTTCTGCCGCGCGGCGGGTTCTCCCGCGCCTACGCCAGAAGGCGGGAAAAGCTGTCCGCCATTCAAGCTTTGGGTTTTAATGTTGCGACGGGGGATCCGTATTGTTCAAAACAAAGTTAGATGTGTAGTTCGGTGGCGGATGGGAATAACCTGATAAGTGCAAAACGGTAGTTTTTCGGGAGAGCAATTTTAAACTTTTAAGTGCCCCCATAAATTTCAATTTTATTTGTAACTTTTTGTAAGCATTTGGAATTAAATAAATTTATTTATAATTGTAATAATATTAATAATAACGTAAATATGAAACAGAGAAAATAACGGTCACGGCCGAGACTCGAACTCAGAACCTCTACTATATCCGAGAGTAACGCTTCTGCCAATTTAACCACCGAAACCTCATAATATTCCGGCATTTTTAATTGATCTCATTCTTCATTTGAAAATGGTTAATACATTTTTTTTCAATTTTTCTTCCGATTTGGCTGCCATCTTTATATGGTATACAAAGCTCAATCCGAGCACATACTATATACCTAGATGGTGTCTTGGATAAATTATCCATTTTTATTTTACAGAAGATTTTTACTTCTTTTATTTTTTTCTGTTTCACATTTACGTTGAAGATTATTGATATTATTTCAATTATTAATATAAAAAATAATAATCATAAAAGATTTAAGTTAATTATATTTAAAAAAATAATTATGGAAAAATATTGTAATTATTAGTGGTTTGATTGATATCTGTTATCTGAGCACTTACACAGCACAATACAGCGCTCTTAAGGTGATTTTTCACAAAAACGGCGCTATACAAATCATCCAAATATTATTTTTTATTATTATTTAATGTATACGTACTTTACAGCTTTTACTTTTAGTTTGATCGAAATATGTTAAAATCTCATGTTTTGACCAAACCAACCGTTATGATTAATGATCCAATAATAACCGAAATTTTACAGCTAAAGAAAATGAAAAAAATGCAGTTATCTGGTTATTCCCGAACACGCCCGAATTAAAATATTCAAAAAAGACTTTTGAAAGCTTAAGGGACATAAATAGTATTGCAAATTCTGAACATTGGTACTATCACTTAATTTTTTTTTTAAAAGTGAATTGATAGAAAGTTGAAACTCGGTGCGAAGCCGGGTGGTAACTATTAGTTGTGTTATAAGTTATAAATGCCCTGTCAATAGAGATTACTGTTGCATTTAAGAAGCAGACTCGTGCGATGGTCAGACCTGCCAAAGTTATTTTACAATCTCACTAATTGATGGATTAATCGAGCATATCGTGCAATCCTTTAATTAATTACATCAGAGATAATGGAAGGATCTAGTCATAGATAGAAGCTGCATTGATTCATTTCAATCATTGCCTATTTCTTAACTCTTTTGGTGTTTCAAATTAATAGTTACAAATGGTTACGTCTTAATGATTTTCCATTTTGAATGTCTTCAGAATTTTTGATTTTATACGAGTACTATCCAATATTTAGTATTTATTATTAAAACAGCATGTTTTCGTTGAGTCCAAAAGTTCTTATGATTCTGGAAATATTTTTTCAATATTCATTGTGAATAAAAGTTTGCTGCTGATGTTTAAATGGACTCCGGGTCATTTTGGGAAAACGCAGTAAAACTATGATTCTGTAATGTTTTATTTTTATTTTTATGTGGCCATGTAGAGACTAGACCTTTATTAACTTTGTATAAAGTTTTGAGGTTTTGAAGGGTGCATATTAGAAAAGAAAAGAAAAAATCATCCCTTGACAACTTGTTGAGACTGTAACGGATATCATTTTGTATTCAGTATTCTATTTTTCGGACCAAATCAAGTTGAACCTTACACTCGCGAACTCATGAAATTTTCACAGATTTTTTCTGTTCTGGAAACGCAAATATTTTTAGTCGCAAACTTATAACAACCATGAGCTAAGGTGCTTTGAAATATTTAATTTGTTTTGTGTTTATGTGAATGCCGCATTGAAGTCTCAACTGCCTGGAACTAGTGAACTATAACATCCCCATTTGTAGTATGTTGTTATACTGAATAGAAAAGGGAAGAGAAGGAGATGGGGAAGAGGAAGGTTGAAATTTTATAATTTTATCTATTTAACTACCAAAATAAAAGTACTTTATGCTGTTTGTTTCATATTTTTCAATTATTTAATTAGAAAAAAAGAAGGTTAAAACCTTGGCAATGTCGAGTAGTAACTACTGGTCATTTAAAAAGATATGTTGAATTTTCTTTATTGCAGT
This sequence comes from Drusus annulatus, assembly GCA_022651775.1. Lineage (NCBI taxonomy): Eukaryota > Metazoa > Arthropoda > Insecta > Trichoptera > Limnephilidae > Drusus > Drusus annulatus. The sequence continues at coordinate 279,944 of JAGWCC010000315.1, read as the reverse complement.
ATCTTACAGAATAATGCGACGAAGATAGATTATAGTAGATATATTAACGCAGCACAGAATAAATGCATTAAGCTAATTGTTATTTTAATCATCTCCTTATACAGTTATTCACCAAAGTCTAATAAGGGCAAAAGTTAAACATAAAATCAAGGCGAAGAATCAAAGAACAAATAAAAACAGAGAAAGTGTAATTTTCTTACAGTGGAATTTAAAATACTCTTTAAAAAAAATATAACTACTCCACAGCACGAGGTGTGATTTTGAAACATTTTCCGAGTATACTAGTTAGCTTATATTAGATGGATGAAGGTTAATTTAGTAATCCCGTTGAAATGACTGACGTTTTGTGCCAAGTTTTAAATCCTAAACCACATTTAATAATGTCAAAAAGTGGCAAGTGGCAACTGATCTTCTCAATCTCCCCTTTCGTGGCCAAGACTTGTAAGTTATGACAGGATTTATGACAGATTTATTAACTTGTTACGTTTATTTGAAATGAAAATATTCAGTCTGGCTAATATGTCATAATCTCTTACCCATCATCTGTTATATGTAGCCTCAGCCACTTTTAAGGCTTTTTTAATAGGTCAGTTAGTTTATTTTGTATGTCTAACCGTGTAGGTACAGAATCTTTCAAATGTGAAAGCTTGAAAAAACTGAAAAGTTTTTTTTCTTTAACAATCCATTATTCTTCTAAAGCACCGTTCTAATATGTTCTATTCGAACAACATTACATGCGTAAAATAAATTTGAAAAAAAACTGGAATATGTTGGTTTAGGATAAGTTATGTATAATTTGTGTATTTTTACTCACAAATGTGAACACTTTAAAAAGGTCACAACAGTTTTTTTCCAAATTTTCCTCGTTGTGACCAGTTTTCCAAAGGATCAACGTTTTTACGTGACTGGCGAACGGAGTGACGATGGACGATTTAAAGGGTTAGTTTGATAATTTCCGACTCCAACGACGTTGGATATATATAAATAATGAGACCACATGTCTCATAATGAACTAATTTCTAGAATTAAGTGAATCAATAAATCTGCTTTTAGATTTAAAACTTCCTTCCAGCCGTAATAAATTGAAAAGCACAGCATAGTCCAAAATCTTACAAGTCGTTTAGAGTATATTTTTATAGAATTATGTTGGCAAGATGCCTGTGGGGTGGTAATATTTATCGGCTTTCGAGATTTTAACTGAGTTATACGTGCAAAGAGGTCTGTTTAATAAAATAAAATACTTTCAGATCAAGGAAATGCCGATTAATTACGATTATAATTGGCATTTCGACATTTATTGACGTGGATGGAAAGAATGGTGATGAAAACGATGAAAGCATTTTGGTTTTGCCAAAAAATTGGCTGTAATTCAAGGAAATCCAAACAATAATCTGATAATATTATAAGAATATCAGTATTTAGGATTTTAGATATGCAGAAAAATAATAGTTTTGTACCGTCTTGATTCAAAACCATTATTCAATTGCATTATAAAAGACATTGTGATTCAAAAAAACTATGGAGATTTAAAAAAAGTGTGCATCAACATAAGCCAGTAAAAAAAGAAAACATAATTTGAGATAATTAAATGCCGGTAAGAACTACTTGCCGAAACAATGAAAAAGTATAATATAAAACTGATTTAAAAATAGAATTTTTAAGACAAGGCTACCTACAATAACCATGTAATACACCCTTAAAGGTGATTGAATCAATAAAAAAGGCTATATAAAGTTTATCGTTTCTTATTCATAATCTATACAGATATAGAGAAGTGTTATTTTACCAGCAGATTCCTCAATTTGTGCAGTATTCGTGTATAGCCTAACTCCTACTTGACATTTAAACTAATATTTTTCAAACTAGCAATAGAAAGCTTGTAATTTTTTTAAATTATTTTAACTAACAAACTAACCACTAAGCCATTTCTCCGGAGAGATATGGAGAAGATAACCGCCACAAAACTAAAAAATCAGCTTATTTAATATCAAATACGTCCAAAGTTATTGTGTTCAGAAGAGAGATATGACCAAATCAATAGCGGGTTGGCTTGACAGATCGGAAGCATTAACAATCTATATTTTCGCTGCCTGGGATGAAAGTCAAATCCAAACATAGATCTAACAAGAACATTATTTAAAATAGCTATGAATTTATTATATGTTAGTTTATTATATGTTTAATTTGAAAACCTTATTTTTTTTTATTTATAAAATTTTAATAAAAAAAATGCAATCCTTTAATTAATTACATCAGAGATAGTGGAAGGATCTAGTCATAGATAGAAGATGCATTGATTTATTTCAATCATTGCCTATTTCTTAACTCTTAGCAAAAGTTCTTATGATTGTGGGGAATTTTTTTTTTTTATAAGATTTTTTTTTAAAATTTATAATTTTTTATTAAAAAATATGTTAACAATATATATCTAATCTTTTGCATTAGAGCACAAAAATGATGTGATCTAACTTAAGATGAATAAATAAAATTATAGGTCTAAGATATATGATATCGACGCGAAACAATTTAAATATGTGTGTGACCAGCTGTAGATTCCTTACATTACATGGCTGTTATAATTAAGCATTCCAAACAATGTTGGGTAGAGCTATATTTAAAAACATTCTTTCTCAAAAAGAGCTACCTCATGTTTTTTTTGACACGATGACCCTAAATGGCTTTCCAAGTAAAAAACTGAAAGGCATGTAAATATAAATATGACACGGTCTGAGAATCCATCAACCATCATGCGTGGTGTTACTAAATACCACGCCATTTTACAGCGGTGGCTAATCTCAAAGATTGTATCATATGCCGCGTTCTTTCACCTACACATTATGGCAAGGCATGCCAAAAACTAATACTTTTTTTATTTCAGAAAGTCGGCTATTTTAAATTATTACGTTCGGGGATTTTCTGTTACTATAACGTTAAAAGTTCAAGGTTAAGATCGAATGTATCATAATCATATTGAAATTAAAGTAAACTTTGAATCTTAATTTGTGATTATTTTAATAATATTATTTTTTTTACTTTATTGCACTATTTTTTTATTTAAGAACTGACCGGTTTCACCTTATGACGGGCATCTTCGAAATTAGAAATAATAATTTGTGATTGTCAACAAAACTGTTGTTTGAAGCAAAAACAAATAATATTTGTAATCAAACATAAATCCGGTTGAAAAGGAATGATGTTACTCGCTGTGGGATTCAAACTGGTCTCTCTCCAATTTCTAGCCGAATGTTCCACTCACAGGGTTCTCGACCGTATCTTCAATATTATTAATCTTATAGATTTGAAAAATATATTTTTAGTATCTATCACAATCTAATACAAATCAGCAAAATTCATTATATCATATTTGCTGAAAGCAAAAACATCCCGATACACACAATAATGTAATGTCTTCAGATATTATTATTACAAACAATTATGAGTTTTCCATGTTTAGTCTTAACACGAAGCCGCCATAGAAATTCACAGCAAATAACCCAACCTAAAAAATACTTTCACCAATTAAAACAGTTAAGTTTAATGATTATGCAACTTTTACAAAGATAAAAACGGGTACATTTAGTGCATCACACATGTGCCCAAATATTGACAACACATGGATACAGATCCCATTGCTCGATCGTAAGTAAATTTTCAACAAAACAATTATATTAACCAAGTATTAGAACGTTATTTTGAATTGTGATAAAAACGAAAATTTAATCAAAGTACACTGATTATCTGACATCATTATGCAGGAAAATTAGCTATGCCTGCTTTCTGCATTGAATATATATCTTTGGCTTATGCTCTGTAATAAACGAATATATAACTTGGTGAGAACATTATGCGATAAATACATAAAACGGACGAGTATATTCTGTGTAAACTACACAACTTGTTGAGGCGCCTCCCACTTCTCCGGCGCCGCGACGCCCAGCAAAAAGCTCGACGCGAGCTTTCCCGCCACAGTAAAACGACAGCCGCGGAGCATCCTAGTTCGTTGGTGTTCATTCCTTTGTTTGTTTTGCCCCAGTCAAATATATCAAAATGCCGGTATGTTTTCAAGTGTTATTTACTAACTGTCCGGTGTTATAATTATTCGTTTGGTTGGTTAAAAACCCAGGTTAATAATTTAAATTAAACAAAACCACAGCGGAGGAAACTTTGTTTAATTCTAGTTAATGCAGTTTTCATTGCCGGTTAACCAAAATCTGACTTAATTTCGTAGGGCATTGTTTATTTTAACCGTTGCTTCTTATTTTATAGATTATTAATTCGAGTGAGTAGGTACCTAAATAATTAATTTATAATCCCTTTACTACAATCACTACTTGCATTTAGTAGATCTGTAGGGATACATATATTTTTCAGAATCCTAAAATGTTTTACTGTGCATTTTTTGTTACTGTAAAATCAAAATTTGTTTTGTTCAGTGAAATTCTTTTATTTAATCCAGAAAACTGTAAATATAAAATAAATGTACATTTTTTTTCTAATATCGATTTCGTATCCATATTAACATTGTTCAACATAATATAAAGGGTCAAATATATAAAGTTTCATTATTAGAAAGCTTATAACGTAATATAATAATTGAAAGCTTACGAAGCTCACATTCGAACTTTAAATATTACTCAATGAACTCTAAATCTTCCTTATGCTTCAGGAAGCTGCCAAAACCAACATTGAGTAAGGTAACGTTTACAAACAATAGGGAAGTAATGGCCTAACTAATTCAAACCGTTCTTCTTTTACGACCATCGTTAATGAACACAGCCCCACGAAACCATCAAACGTTTTTCCCTTCAGCTGTTTACATCCCATTGACGTAGATTAATGTTTACAAGCTTCAAATCGGTCTCAAGTCGGCGGTGATATCATACGCTTGGAGAGTATTTCGAGAAATGGGATACGTAAGTCCGATTTCTTTCAGTCAGATACAGTGATTAAAAAGACACGGATGAAAAGGCACCATCACTCACTCAAATTTCAAACATCATTTCAGTAATTACGAAAACGTGTTTTTTCATCAACATATTTAACTTTGAATGTATTTCTGGACTTGAATTAAGATAAGTAAAGTTTTTTGGGTGGAAAACTTTAAGATGAAGTTTGAAACGTACATCAAAGATATTTTAAACTATTTTACCATTCCGATTCTTGGTTAATTGTTAGGCATACATTTTGACTGCAAATATCTTAATTATAATCATAGTTTTCTTTTTAACGATATTTCTAGCAATGAGCTAAGTACCTACTTTTCCTGCAGATGCATTCAGTGAACGAGGCGTGGAATGATAGGATTATTTCCAGGCATAGCACTCAATTTCCGTCTGTTGCGTTTCTCATTCACAAGTCTTGCATTTTCTCCTCTATTTCGGGAACACTAAAGTTCGGTAATAATTTATCAAGAGCTTTTACACCCGCGCACTCTGCGACACTCTTCCAATCCGAACCACAGATGAAAATAGCTCGCGCAGTAAAAAGATAATATTCGTGTGCAACTTTACATTTATGAGATATTTTGGCTGTTATTAAATGATATACCGGAGATTTTTTAGATTCGAAATGTTTTAATTCTAAAAATAATTCACCTACGGAGAGTCTGTGTAATGTTATTTTCCAACGAACGCTTATAGAAGCGATATAGATTTTACAAACAGTCACTGGTACTTGTTGCTAGGAGCAACTATTTTACACTAACCCACACATTATCTGACTTATATCAGATGCAACTGGAGGAATTCACTAATAATTTCACTGGTTGTTTTGTGTTATTTTTTCAGATTCGCAGTTTGGACCAAGAGAAGGAAGTCCTATGTTGGATCTACAACGTGCTGGGAGAAGATCTTCCCGGCACCCCCTACGAGGATGTCCTCCGGGATGGAATCGTCCTCTGTAAGCTGATCAACAAGATCGCCCCAGGATCCATCAAGAAGATTCAGGAGAAAGGAACAAACTTTCAGTTGATGGAAAACGTTCAGAGGTAAGAGATTGCTCACCGGAAGTGAATTATCATAAAACTGTACATGCAATTTTATTATTAGTATACGAAAATACCATATCACATCTGTAAAAATGACATTGCAATTAAAAAAAAACAACATTTTTATCAGTGTGAACTTTAATTCTTTATAGACAGGTCTTTTAAGATTTTTACAAACGTTATTGAAAAAATCACGGTAATAATTTGGCATTTGATTTTGTTTAGGTTCCAGGCTGCCATAAAGAAGTACGGTGTACCGGAGGAAGAGATCTTCCAGACCGCAGATTTGTTCGAGCGCCGCAACATTGTCCAAGTTACACTTTGCTTATATTCCCTTGCCAGAATCGTGAGTATTTATAAAGTTTACATAATTTCGCGTCGCTTCTTTTCTATCTTGTTCGCAAATATCGATATAATCAAGCATCTGATTATCTCCTAGAAGTTAGAAAGAGACTTGTATGATTCCCGAACTGAAAATTACAGATTTTAAGTATGCATGGCATAAATATTCTTGTTTTTTTTTTTAATTCCAGACCCAAAAGCACCCAGAATACACTGGGCCAGGCATGGGCCCCAAGATGGCAGACAAGAACGAGCGGACCTTCACCGAGGAGCAGCTCCGTGCCTCCGAAGGCCAGGTGAACCTGCAGATGGGGTACAACAAGGGAGCCTCACAGTCCGGCCACGGAGGAATGGGCAACACCCGCCACATGTAGACTCTTATGCACTCCTGATAATTTATTTATAATTAACTTAAGCTAATTCTACTCTATCTTATTTATTAATCGATTCTTTCTATTGTAATTCTAGCTTAATCTTATTTATAATAAATCTGTTCTCTTTTACACATTGACAGTACACATTTGAGTTTTTTTTTAAACACATGCTTTAAACATGATATGCGCCATTACATTGAATACAAGCATTCTATGCATGAACAAGTAGTACTATATTTCAATTATGGATACATTTTACACACACAAAGTGCAAATATGTCACTTGGATTGAATAGTACCTTGTATACATAAATATACACACACACACACACACACACATGTTCACAACACAGACATCTCTGCTAGGTAGGTACCTACTGCACGCTTCAACTACATTTGTACCTTCCTAAAGAAACCGAAATAAATACCAACTGTCAATGATAATGCACTCCACCCGCATGCTTGCACATATAATTTATATTTTATGCGAATGACTTATATTTATTTGTCTTTTAAATAATACATGCTTTTTCTAGTAAAACAGCACGAATCACACACGATACGCCTTAGAAACCTCAAAAAATATGTTCTAACAGTCGATACACCTACTAAAATATACTGCCGCGTGCGCAGGTTCTACAAACACTTACAGGTACACACGATAAACCTTCACCGTTTTACAACATCTCTGTATGATTATTTTTGTATTTTTTGTGATTCCACACGCTAAAATTTTGCTTTCACAATCGTAGATACCCTTTACCCCTTGGAGGATCACATTGACAAAAACAATGATCACCCATATAAATAATAAAAGATTACTTAAAAAAAGACTGCTTCTCTTAAAAACATGTTACTCTAAAATACTCAAAAACAAATCTCAATTACACAATTATCTTGACTTCACTTGTACATAAGCACACTTTCACAAAGCACGCATACACCAAAAGTTTTAAACCTACACAAAACATACAAGGACACGACTTAACGAAAACACAAACCTCACTCAAACACACCCCACAAACACACACACTCATGTAACACATTCACACAAAAAAACTACCTCACGGAAATACAACTTCACAGAAACACAACCTCACCAAAACACAATCTCACAAAAACACACCCCACAAACATACACACTCACAACACAGCTACACAAAAACACGTCTTTGCGGAAACACAACTTCATAGAAAGACAACTTCACTAAAACAAAATCTAAAAAAACACACCCCACAAACACACCCCACGAACACACACCCCACAAAAATACATCCCACAAACACACACTCCACAAACACACACCCCACAAACACACACCCCACAAACACATACCCCACAAACACACAACCCACAAACACACACCCCACAAACACACACCCCACAAACACACAGCCCACAAACACACACCCCACAAACACGCACCCCACAAACACACACACTCGCGTAACACGTCTACACAAAAACACACCCTCACGATACACACCTACTCACGTAACACATCTACACAAAACACACCCTCACGATACATATATACACAAAAACACACCCTCACTTTACACATTTACACCAAAACACACTTACACGAAAACACAAACTCGCGATACACATTCATAAACACTTCGAAATCAAAACACACCCTCGAAAAATCACAACCACAGAAAAACACACCACACATAAACACATTGTCATAAAACATTACCGATTTAATAAAACAAATTTGTAACTTTATTCCACTTTTATTATTTTGACTGGACCGGTTTCAGCCTAGGACGGCCATCTTCAGACTAGTACAAATGTTTGTTAACCTACGGCTTATATACTATTTTTGGGGATGTTAGGGGTGGTAAACAATGATTTTACTTTAATTATATTCATCAGTATTGTTGCATGATTTTAATAGTTACAGGGTAAAAATTACTTTTAATTTATTGGTATTACTATTTTATATATCTATCTGGAATATTTATTTATTTTATTTGATATTTAAGATGGGTTACAGTTGCATTTCTATAAATATGAATTGACAATGTATTTATATAATGAAAGGTTGGTGAATACTGATTGTTAATGAGTTTACTTTAGGTTTTCCCATCTCAATTGTGATGTCCAGATGTACAACATAATTTTCTAATTATTGGGTTACTCCCAGCATTATGGTATATTAGTTTTATGATTCTATTCATTATGCACTGTTAGAGTAGATTACTTCTATTATTATAATTTCTCGGTATCAAGGAATTTTTGAGTGCTATGCACTTTGGTAATGACTTACATTTATTGTTATTACCTATTGATTGTTTGGGATTTTTTAAGTGCATTTACATTATGATATGTTTTTAGTTAGGAATATACATTATTACATTGGATCGGATGATAAAATTATAATGGGTATAATAGCGGTGACTTTACAAATGATTCTAGTTGTTTATTCATGACAAATTGTGGGTCAACTTTATTAGTTAGACGGGTTATTTCCATTGATTCTAGTCTGTCTAATTTTGTCCTTTCACGCACGTGTGTAGGACTTTCACATCTCTGTCTTTGTCAAACGAGTGTTTGTTATCTAGTAGGTGCAATGCAACGTTCGAAAGTTCACCTTTATCGTTAACCCAATTGGTGAAATGTTCTTTAATGCGTGTTTTGAACGCTCTACCCGTTTGGCCTATGTACTGTGACGGGCAATTAGAGCAATTAACTTGATAAACCCCTGAGTTATCTAGTTTTTCTCTCTTGTCTTTATTGTTGATCAAAATTTTTCCTAAGGAATTTACATTGTAAAAGGCTGTTCTACATTTATCATTATTTGTAATTCTCGAGATTTTAGTGGATAATTCGCCAATATATGGGATAATTCGCCAATATATGGGATAACCCATCTTAAATATCAAATAAAATAAATAAATATTCCAGATAGATATATAAAATAGTAATACCAATAAATTAAAAGTAATTTTTACCCTGTAACTATTAAAATCATGCAACAATACTGATGAATATAATTAAAGTAAAATCATTGTTTACCACCCCTAACATCCCCAAAAATAGTATATAAGCCGTAGGTTAACAAAGCATTTGTACTAGTCTGAAGATGGCCGTCATAGGCTGAAACCGGTCCAGTCAAAATAATAAAAGTGGAATAAAGTTACAAATTTGTTTTATTAAATCATTAAAATGGAATTCCACCACGAATTAACAGTTTCAAAATTAGAAATAATAAAACATTACCCATAAAAACACTTCTCACAAAAACACAACCTCACACACAACACTTCATGATAAAGTACAAACTCACAGAAACATACCTTTGTAAAAACATCCACTCATAATGTAAACCATAATCCAAAAGCACCCTGTATCTACTCAAAGCCTCTGTAGAGACGACATAATATCCCCAGAACACATCCTATTTCAAATCAAAGTAATTTACAAGTGAAAAGAGACAGCTTTTTTTAACACGAGTTACACAATACTCAAAGAAATGTAAGGTTTTTTTCTTTTAACACATCATAAAATAATATTCTAAATTAATTGTTAATATTTTTCCTTTTATATAAGATAATAATATTAGCCAACTAATTTAAACGTAAATATAATTAATATTAAACATATAAGGGAGAGTGGTTGTTTCATTTTAAATCATTATTTGTACAAACATACTTTCATAATAAAAATAATGCCAATCACTTCACTGAATATGATTTGTAATCTTGCTGACCTTTGACTATTTTGAAAAACCCTAATTCCCTCTCCGCTAGATATTGAATTAAACAAATGCTTTTGTACCATATACCTACATAGTTATAATAACCACGTGTAATCTAGCAATTAATTAAATATTTTTTATAGCTTTCCAAAAATATACACCTGTAAGGTAATAGATCATTTGAGTTTTGATTCTCTCGACATTTTGAAATTAAAAATAAAGTGTAATTCATTATTTTCCATTACATGTGGGTATATAAAAATTTCAAAGAAAGGGGACAACTTGTAAGTTTGAAGTCTCATAAAAGTTCCAACTGCAGGAATACTGTAGACCTATGGCAAACCCAACGTTGTGAATGTTGTGGGGTCTAAGGATGTGGAGAGGAAGGTTTGTTGGAAAGCAGGTTTGTGACTTTGAAACCCGATTACTAAAGAAAAAACTCATTTCGGGCAACGTTTTGAATAAGTATCCTTCCCAGAGCGATACCGGGAGTGATTTGTTAATATACATATTGTTTCAATACCGATATTCAAATATACTTGATATCCAACACACAAAAATGGCACTAAGCGTCACTTTGTAGCATTCTAATACAAGCAATACTACAAATGATTTATCTGTAAATTTTCTATGGGCGGTTAGAAAAATGTCTGAGGTTTCCAGTGAATGCAATTTTTTAACTGTAATCCTTTAAATTCCACGAAAAACAAATTGAAATATCAGTACAAAGGTGCAGTTTTAAAACCAGCAAACGCATTTTTTAACGTTTTACCCAAAATTCCAGTGTGCATTTCATAAAGAATTTCAAAGATTACTGCTTAAGAATTGTATTTAATGGAAACCTTAGACATTTTTCTAACTACCCGTTTAGAATTGGCAGATAAAGAATTTGTAGTTTTGCTTGTACTAGAAAAACAAAATGTATGTATTTTTGGGCGCTGACCCTTAAGCCTTTTTGAGGAAAAAAGTTAAGAACTTAAAAAATGTGGCATTTGAACGGCGACCTCTATACCCAGAACCAAGGATCTTATCGCTCTAACACGGAGGCTATCAGAATTAAATCTCTTGAGATGCATGTGATAGAATATGTCAAGCATTGATACGAAAAATAGACATTTCAAAGAAATAAAGGTATGAGTAAAAAATATGCTTAAAATGACCAAATATTTAAGATGCATGGATTTATTTAGGATTGTCTCTCAAATGGTTACTTTGTTTATTTGACAGATTTCCATAAGCTCGTAGGAAAGATTTGTTGTTTTAGACGAAAGACGCCAACAGATTATGTTGGTTAATTATAGCCTTGATAACATCTCAGTGTGAGGGCGACGAGAGATTAAACACACCATGTTTATTTAAATATAATTATTTTTTAAGCTGTTACTAAGACCGTATTACTACCAACATCGCGAAATAACGACACGAAGAACAACTTGCTGCTATCTTAAATATACCTACAACGGAAGACTGGTCTGTCTCACACAAAAACTATCGAATGGTCTGCTTTGGCGTCATGAAAATTACTAATTGATTTTTGTAATCTGGAATTTATAGCTGAACACATCAGTTTTTAGCTTTCAAATTTATTTGAATTATGAGCTATGAAATTTTGAAATATGCATTTAACTGTAAAAAAAAACAAGTATACCCATTGAATGAAAAAGTAAATCTGCGCATTAACATTGAAATAACACAATAAAGAAATTGTTTTCAATGTTGTGATGATGATATTTTAATACATAAAATGTAAATCCTACGCTTTAAAGAAAGGGTGTGTCGATCTCTTGTGTTTTAGTTCTCATTCCTAACCCAGTGTAAGCATCAATTCATGTTCCTTGGCAGCCAACGCATCGCCAAATGAGAACAGTCAACCGATTCAACCTTCGGTGTCGTGGATGTTCAAACCCCTCTCCTTTCATAGTCCCTACCGACTGACATATTATATTATTGTAGGATCGTTGAGCAACCTGCCAACTAATGCCAGCATCATGTGGGTTATCATTTATCATTAATCAGCGATCAGTAACGACTACCACTTACTGCTCCAATGAAATTAAATTAAACATAACTCTAAACAAGATAACAAGGCAATAGAATTTGAATTATGGTGACTGATCACAAAATAATTGGTATGATGGTAATAATATCGTGAATCTACTAAAAACAACCTCGTTATCAATAAAAAGGTAAGTAGGTAGGTATATGATTTGTTTTACTCTTTTTGACATCGAAATAAATATGTAGAAATTCATATTCGACTTTAAAAATCTTAGGTTTTTCATGTGAATAAAAATATTGCCTCCCTATTGGGAAAGATATTTTAAAAAGCCGATTGAATCAAAGGGGAAGTTTGGGAAGGTAAGTACCTGGCAGTTTAGATCCGGTTATTTAAGCTAGTTGAAATTTTTGATCTCTGGACCTCGAGTTAAGTTTAATATAGATACAATGGTCATAGTGCCAAAAAGTATTTTTCACGAAAGGCACCTAAAATGCAAGTAGGTTTTCTCAAAAAAACAAACAGAGTAAACATCCCGATCAACTTATCGACCAGCAGTGTTCAAAGGAAAAAGCGACGTGATGATTGCCGGCCTCCGGAAAAACAAAACACCAAAGTACAAGATGAACCAAACAAATGTGAAGAGTGATCTAAAAAGATAGATAGTTAGGTGCTTAGATAAAAATAACTCAATAGCTTATAAACAGTGTTTGAAAAGAGAGAACACAAAAAGATCATGACATCTATTGCATTGTATCAATCAGAAAGATGTATTATATAAATAGCCAATATAATCCAAGGATATAATTTAATGAAGACTTAATTATCTTGAACGTTAATCATATCTACCCGAATTAAACTAGTTTATCTGGTTGGTGTGTCAGAGACTACTATATTAATGCATTTACCGTAACAAACGGAGAAAGCGAGTACGGCACTGCAGGCAGCTCGGAGCAACACGTACATGCAGGTAACTGCATAGGCACCTCCATATTCTTCTTATGTGCAATTCTCTTGAAGAACTCATTGAAAAAATGCACACGACGTAGTCGTCACCCAAGGCTCGTATGTTGCAATATGATAGGTGGAAAAGGGAATTTTAATTTTGGAACTAGATGATTTATAAAAATGCTTAAAGGTGGTATTGACAATAGAAAATATCCAGTTATATCTTGGGAAATGTACATTGGCAGTGAAAAAAATATTGCCCTGTTCTGACTCTGTAATTAATGATTAAAATTTTCTTCAAATAATGCTTCGTACTATAATGTGTCATTATTTTTCGGTCGGTAGCTGAGTGGACAGACGCGTCGGATTCTCACCCGGGCGTCGTGGGTTCAATTCATCTGCTAGCTAAGTCCTCCATCATTGCACAATAAATATTTTCCGCTTATTATGATGGCAGTAGGAGTTTTTCAAATATTTTCAGGTTATTCGTAACCCGGGAACGTTTGTCTATCTTTTAATAAATATGATTTTTTTAATTAAAATTATCCTCAAATTAAGTCATATTATTATAATTTTATATTTTATGTAACTATTTCATATTACTTATCTAGTTGTCAATAAAAATATGTCCGTACTGTTATATATTACTAGCTCTTTATGAAAGCTTGACCGCATAATGCCTCGCACTATTGTACAATGTAGTTCTGATTAAAAAAATCGATCAAATGATATCCGGTTTGATTTTCTTAGCCGTATCCTGAAAGGCGTGGGCAGGGATGGCCATTATTTTTAAAAGCTGTCAGATTTATGTAAATATTTAGTGGATCAGAATAACAACAGCCTCGTTAGTTTAGATTGAAACATAAATATCACATTTTTATTAAAAACACAAAAGTTTTATTCATCTACTAATGTTCGAAAAATATTCAAAATTAGGGAGATTTTATTACATATTCGATAAAATATATTTAATAATAGTGCTCGATGAAAAATAAACAGGTACAAATATTGTTTAGTTGTTGAAAATATTTTTGCACAAAGAGTAATAATTTATTGTTGGAGGTATTTGTGAACAAATATCAACATATTCTTTGAACGCTCCTGCATGTACGACCAAAAACTCAATTTTCTCAGGGGTGGATTGTAGCTAATAAAAATACTGGAAAACTTTCAGTTTAATCCGCAATAAAATATAATATGTCCTAGCATTGCGTTGGCCACAGCATCGAGACGAATAATGCTTTCGATGGAGGTATAGGGCAGGTATAGAATGTCGTCGTAAGTGGGGAGTTCCTAGTTCGGCCCAGCTTCTTACATGCAATTTCAATGGAGCTTGTATTACAAAATGATGTAATATACTATAATTCCATACTACCTGACAAGCCTCTGCAACTGTTGATATTAGTAAAGCCTGAGCATTCCTCGGAAGTGGGTGCTTTTCCTAAGTTCCCTGGACGGTGGCTGTACGCTATACGGTGTCATCGAACAATAAAAACGTAAACAAACCATCCTGGAAACGGTTCATAGGAATATTACTCCCACGTGCTACTCGTCCTACCAGAGAAGCAGAGGTTGGCGGAGTACAAAAAGACAGTGAAAGTGAAAATGTTTGTTGTAAAATTGGCATGTGCGCTTTTCGCGCTGCAAATTTCTGAGGCGGATGATAAATATTACAAAGAAAAGCGTAAGTATTTTGAAAATATCATGAAAGTCCAATGATCGATTTGAAAATAGGATACTTATTCAATTGGGATTTGAATTTATTTTTCAAATGTTTGCAATGACTGACTATCTGTTTAACATCCAAATTGAATTCATATCAAGCTACTGAAAGTGGGTCAGAATAAAATATTCATAATTTTTGATTTATAATTTCAGCAAATTTTATAAAGACGTGCTACAAAAGTGATCCAAATTTCGGAGACTGTTCCCGAGAAGCCGTTCAAGGAATTTTTGATAAATTGAAAGATGGTGAGTAATTTTATATTCGCTCGTTTGCCGCACCATATTTACGGTATGAATCTATGTACAAACATTACATATCATGTACCTACGCAGAAACCAGAAGCACTTGTAGCGTCGAGCGCCCGACGCAACCGAGTAACCGGACAAACGCAAATAATCCATAACCTCTTCGCTTGTATGATTTCCTGGTATCGTAGAAATACTTTCCGTTACCGATGTGACCTTTTTTTCTATGGAGTTTTTCAGTAAAGAAGAAAAGGCCAAACAAAAACGAAAGATTTTTTTTATTGTTCATAACAGTTTTTGTTTTCAGGTATACCTGATATTGGAGTTCCTAAACTAGATCCATTGAAAATTCCAAAGATTCGGATTTTACAAGGAGAAGGACCTGTCAGCGTAAATGCAGCACTTAATGATGTTACCGTTACAGGGTTCGGTAACACAGAGGTGGTCGTTAGTGAGTAAGTGGATATTAAAGAAAAGTTATTCACGTTTAATTGAATTCAATTAAATGTTACTTACGCCAAGCTATGGCGTGTGGCGTGCGATACGAAACACACGATTACACGAATTCGGAACATATTTCTTGACGGATTTATAAACATGGAATGAAATATAAAACGCCAATAAATTGTTTTTTTTCCAGGGTTGATGAAACGAAGTCATATGACTTTTTCACGAGAATCAAAATTCCACGTCTTCGAATAGAGGGAATATACAATCTTAGAGGGAAAATCCTTCTTGTGCCTTTGGTTGGAAGGGGAAGTTGTTGGTTTGAACCGAGTAAGTGGTTTTTCTAAAGCATAATTTGTATATTTTTATGGTATTCATTTTGCATCTGTAGTAATTTGGATAAGTAAGTTATTTACAGTTGAAACCGATGCCCAAATTTTAATAAGTAATTCAAATTTGGTTTATAAATTCGTCAGATTATTTCAAACAGTTGCCATTTACATGTAGTTATAACCATAAGATATAAAATATGTATATGAACAGACACATAGAAGGTAGAGTATAATTCATATAAGGCGCCATAACTACAATATATTTGAACCAATCAATCGAGTTAAATATGAAGTTTGTTTTTCGTTGTCCGCTAAAAATACTAGTTCAGACTTGGATGTAAATGTAATCAGGAGAATATCAATCATGCGGAGTGAGCAAAAGCATGTGTCAAAGCAAGTACACAATGGAATGTCGTACTTAACCTGATAAAAAAGATGTCCGCACATGTAACATATAATCAAGTAATTTGTCATTTACTATGAGTAAATAACAAATGCTGTTGCTGCGTTTCAAAACAGAATGTGTGCTATGCAATTTGGGTCAATAGCAATGTCGCCTG
This sequence comes from Drusus annulatus, assembly GCA_022651775.1. Taxonomy (NCBI): domain Eukaryota; kingdom Metazoa; phylum Arthropoda; class Insecta; order Trichoptera; family Limnephilidae; genus Drusus; species Drusus annulatus. The sequence continues at coordinate 263,281 of JAGWCC010000315.1, read as the reverse complement.
TGAATGTGTGAAGTGTGAATGAATGCATCGTGGCGCGTCGGTACCAGACTGTATTGATCACTTTGAAATTGGATGGAATACAGTTTTACAAAATACGAGAAAATAATGCGTGCCAACTATGGAAATAATTATTTTGACGTTCTAACATGCATTCACAAATATACCTGCAAACTTTCAAATTCCTTTGCAAGGTCAAAACATTTCTACGGGCGAGATTTCAGTACACCTTCAGTCGTAACTGAAAGTTTGGTTCATAATTAAATAGTTTAAACACTTTTCTTTGTTATGGAATGTTGTTTTGGAATTCTAGACTCTAGAACTTGACGTCGAAACGGTTGTCTAACAAACCATTTTCCACATCTACTCTTATCACTTATGAAGCCCTGATACTGGGACGCCTTGCGCATATTCCAACTTCGGAAACGTTCTAACGTCAGGAATGTCAACAAAGATAGCATAGCATGCGCTCTCCTAGCACTTTTATATTTCCCGCTACTCTGGTGGCGCTTCGTCTCGTCAATTCTCTATTTGCCTGGTATTTTCGTGTACAACGTGTATAATAAATATTCCTCTTCCCACCTCTGTCACGAAAAATCAAATCTTTTAATTAATTAAACAATAATTCCCGACAGTGCGCTACTCTTTCTTCGATAAGTATTGAGTAGTTTGTTATGCAAATATTTTTGAAAACTTTTCTCTTGAATAAATTCTGTTTTATTTTCAGCCAATTTGGAAATTGACATACTTAGCGACGTGACTCCTTACAAGAGAGATGAATTTGCATTTTTCAACGTCACAGCCACGCACGTCAAATTTAATATTGGTGGGCTGACTTTTAAAATGAACAACCTATTTGATGGAATCAAATCTCTTGGTAAGTAATATAGTTATCTCAATTTTAAATATTAATCAGAAATGATTAAAACTATGTAAACACAAACACAATTATGTTTGTATAATTTTAATTATTTCTGAAATCTGATTTTTTTTCAAAAATACCCACTAAATATATTGCGTATTTATATGCTTAAGTACAGAGGAGTATTTTGTTAATCTCAGTTACTGGTAAAATGTCTAATAACCAACCATATTTATGTTGTTATGTTAACGTTGGGAATAAAATATTAAAAAAAAAATAATAATAACAAAATCTAAAAACATAAGTACAATTTTTTTGTTGATAATTAATTACGATAATTCTTTCATGTTCGATTTTGATCTTGAAATCCTTACAGACTTTTGTTCTTTACGTCGGCATGTTTATGATTGATGTGCCGGCTTGATAAAAAGTTTGTTTGTTTATTACACGTTGGGTGTAGAAAATAACATACAGTTGTTACTGAAACTTTGCAGATCTCTGAGTTGTTACTGGGCACAACACGGAACATACTTTAATGACGTCTTCTGATGCCAGGAAAGTGTGGGAGTCCGGCATTTTTGTTGGAAATTCGCCAGATTCTCTTGTAAAAGTCTATAAATATTTCAACTATTTTAGAAGCTTGTTCCCGAATATTTTCGAAGGTTGTGGAAGAAAATTATCATACCATTGTATCGCGATGCGTGTACTGCCATCTGTAGAAAAATCGACGAAGTTATAGAGCGTATAGTGAGGAAAGTTGTCGCTATTGGCGCTAGTGTCTCATTGGTGAGCGAAATGTTGTTGTTTTTACCTCTGTGAATTTATGCGCTCCTAAGATTTTGACGTTCAAGTTGAGAGCGCCGAGAGCGCGAGAGCACGTGTTGAGGGGAGATTAATGGGAGCGAATGAATGAATGGAGACTTGGGGGAGTAACCAATTTTGGGTTTGAATAAATGGTGCGCAACGGTATATTAAGAATGCGTCATCGGGGTTATTTATTATACATATTCTAAAATATACGTATTTTTCAATAACATTTTTGATTTATTCTAATGATGCAAAAAAAAAAATACTTCAGAGATGTCTTTGAATAAAATCTTTCCATGAAGTATTTTATAAATTTTATAACAAAATGTTTCTTAGGTACATTTTCCACAAATCGCGAAAATTGTAGAATTAATCGGGATTGCTCTTTTATTCTTTTTGAAGAAAATCCTGTTAAACAAACAAAATTGCCAACAACTTTACGAATTCAAACTTCAGGAATAAGATTGCTTGGTAATTCAAATTAACTACCACATGCCATGCTTTTGAGTCGCTTTAATATATTGATATTCAAATATATTAACAGCATTTCCCACTAATCACTTGATCATAAAAAAGACTGATAATTTAAAAAAATCGTATCGTTTGATAAAATCAAATGTTTATTTTTTGTTCCCAGAGGACAGCACCAACGCCTACCTCAATGCCAACTGGCGGCCAGTGGCAGAATCACTGAGACCAATTTTGGCGCGAACCATCGAAGATATAATGATTGTCATATTGCAAAAGATCTTCCACACCATTCCAGCGAATTTCCTCATCGCAGACATCAAAGTACCCAATTAAATCATGAGGCACTAAAGACGTAAATTAATGTTCAGATTGAATATAAATCTTTTGATTTCATTATCTTGTGTTTTATGATGTTATTTTTAAGAGTTTATGTCATTTTATACCATTTTACTTAAATAAAAATCGTCGAATTTGTTTGATTTTCATCACTGTTCATTTGTTAGTCAAAAATAACCCAAGGCCATTCTACAGACCTATTTGAAGTCTTTGAATAATCACAACACCTAAATATATTTATTGACATATTATTGTTTTCTAAATTGGTCACAAAAAAAGCAGTATTTTCACGCATTAATCTATTTAAAATATTCACTTATTTAACGATGACAGCCCGTTTTAAAGCGCGTGAAATACAAAAGGATGAACACAACATACCTGCCATAATGGACGACCAGGCATTTTGATTTGGAAAATAAATCGACACTTCACTGAATAAACGTCGTTGAAGACGAATTGAACTGGTTGGTTGAATAAACCGAATGGAAATGCCGGTTTTGGGGCAAACCATGTGTTTTATACGGTATCGGAAGCAAGTTGTGGTCGTGCGGTGGTATTAGTGCCCAACACTCCGGTGTTGTGTCAGTATTTATTTTTATATACCTAACTCATTCCCGTGTTTACTCCGGCTATAGGTTATCGGGGGTGATGTAGCTGGGATCAATCCTGATTATTATATATTTATTAAAACACAGGTAAGAGGGTGGAAGAAAAAAAAAACTTTTACGAATTTATTTAGATGATTGACTTAATAATAATAATAATAATGTTTTATTCCATTAAAAAATTGGTTGATCGATTTCCTTGATCTTCTGACAAATGAGGGTTAAACATTGAATACCTCCATTGAAGGTTTGAATCTAGCCAATAATAACAATTGATTCAGCCCTTATTCTAAAAAAACCCTTTAGCTTGAAAACTAAAACATGACATACTAAAACAAAACTGTTAACGAGTAAATTCGGCAACAGACACATTTACTTAATCTTTTGAAGATTAAAAAAAAACTTATTATTTTTATAAATACTCACTATGCGGAAAACACTAAAATATTATTAGGTACTCCTTATTTTTTCCCATTGGTCGGTAAAAATTGCCACTAGGCAATAAACCCGGCTATATTAAATATTATGTTTAACTATGTATAGTAAATATGTATTATACATAATAAATATCTATATTTAGGGTTTTCTCAAGTTCACCTTCTATAAAATAATTTTTTCTGATATTAGAATAAGGAATTTAAAAAATACTCCTTTTATACCCGATTTAAAATAACAGATTAATTAAAAAAAACACATGCAAAGAAATCAGACTACCAAAATAGAATAAAACCAATACACACAATAGCTCACTTTATAAAGGGATGAAATGTTATAATGCGCTGACGGAAACCATCAAAATTATGCCAATCGATAAATTAAAAATAGCCTATAAGAACCATTTAAAATACATTAGTAAGATAAAGTGGTAAATAAGTTACTTTGTATAATAAGATACTTTGTAAACTTTGATGTACTAATATAAAATATATAAAACTAAACAATATAATGTGCCCACTTGCCCGAAAAGCATTAATCAAATTATATCGAAATCGTTATTTTAATTATTGAATAGCAGGAAAACATAAGCTGGCACGGTAATAGAATGAATGTTGTAAATAAAACGAAAGATTATCAAGTAAGAATCTAATAAAATTCACACACGAATCACTTTGATATCCATGCAGATAAAAAAAACCCCCAAAAAAACAAATATCGGAAGCAGTTTAAAACAAATATTAAAAACTTTACATAAATTTGTCATGTGTGCATATCTGCAAAACTGCAAAGTTGCATCGTTACATTCAGATGCCAACGTGAACAATCCCACTGCAAAAATAATACATATAAATGAACATACGTACACGCACTGCGACATTGAGCCCTCGATGCAGCAAGACCTGCACTTATACCTACTTCAAACAGAATATAAATACGCAGTATAAACAAGCATAACCTCTATTAAACTCCGGTTTATCGTTACGACATTCCCGTCGAAAGGGAAGTCGGAGGGCCTCTCGGTTTCCTTTGAATGCACAAAAGGAATCGCAAATTAAGGCAACATAAGTTCGAGGAGATACATTGCTGCACTATGCAGTTTGCTGCAGTTTGTGCATAGGTCGATAGTGTACGTCGGCAGTATAGCAAGGCGCAGGCGAATGCACTCCAATACGGATACTGCAGTTGCACTTGTAGTGGTGGCGGGCTTGCAATGACACTGAAGCGTGAAGTTTTACTTTGTGTTTTTATAAGCAATGTTGTATTTATTTGTATTATTTTCACAGCGTAAAATTGACAACATAAAATTTATTTTGCTGTCCATTTACTCCGTTTCAGAATAGATGAAAGCATTTTAAAAATAAATTATTAATAGGATAAACAAAAACACAATTACCGGTATTATTTAAAATATATAGGTAATAATTTCCGTACAGAATATTTATTTTTTTACTATTTATTTTATAATTTTTGGATTGAATATGGTGCAGTTTTATGTATTTTCGATTCACAATGTTTCTCAGGATTGTTTTTTCCGGGTGCCATCTTTTGATATCCGGATGAATAGTACGCGGAGCGCATGATGCGACGGAGATGACTAGTCAGGCAGAAAGACGGAAAAGTTGTCGTAATAAAGATGGTAGTTGTTAATCATGTGATCCTGATAGCCGCGGGATTCCAGGCTACACGCCTCTCGCCCGCGGCGCACGGTGACGTCACGGGTCCACGGCGCTTACTCAACTTTTTATACTTAGAATCTGCCCGCACCCATCACCATGCTACCCATAAATAATCCAGAAATATATTTTATATTATATATACGATTTAAAAAATAAAAAAATATGCACCATAAAAATAAGTTATGAAAAAAAACAAAGTATTCGATACATTTCGATACAATGTAAACCCACGTACAACTTCGTTTTCCATTCATTGGCTGTTTACTACAATATATTCCAAATTGTTTTCTGTGAATACACCTGAAAATAAAATAAAAATAAATTCTTATTAAAACGTGTAAAACTAATTTCGTAATAATTAGGTGCTAGATGATTTATTTGATACTTAAAATCTTCCAGTGATCGGCTGTGGGTACTTACATAAAATATTTTAAACTTGAAAGATTTATTTGCCAGAGTGGTAGATACTCTAAGTATCGCTATGGTGAAATACCACCATTCGGAATAGAAACGTGGCTTGAAATGGCTTAAGTCGTGTTTGATAAGTAGATCTGAATACCTTGTTTCGTAAAAACGTGTTGAGAATAAGTGGAGGTAAATTATACCAGCACGGTGGTTTCAACGGTTTGCTTCTGAGAACTCCTTTTCTGGAAGTTGTTCCGGCCCTCAAATATAAAACCTTTTTCTCTTGTTTGGTACGAGTTCAAAACTATTCCGTTATTTTTTTAAAAGTCATGTTTTTTGGAACTTTTTTTTAAAGCTGTTACAAAATTATTGTAAGCCCTAGAACCGAACCTGAAACCGAAATCGAGTGCTCAGAAATCAGGTTGAATTTGGCGAGAGAAATAGCGTAGTGCTATTCCCGTCGCGTGGCTCATCACTACTTTTTACCCGGGTTGCATTCCACAAGCACAGCATACGAGTCTAATACCGACCGGTGGCTTCTTTCTTTAAAAAAAAACATTCCAGTGTGCGTACATAGTGACATAAGTTTTCGTTTTTTTTTATGCAGGTATTATGTGGCTATGTTTATCACTTTCCTTTATCCACCGTTTGTGATATTTTTCTTAGATACATCTGTTTATTTTTATAAATTCTTTTATACAACGCACGAAAATCTGTTTAATTTTTAAAAGATAATTATTTTTCAAATAGTTTTATTGTTACTGATTTACAACCATATCTGTACAGGTGACCTAAAGAGGAACTAATGAGTAACACAGGAGAACTCCCTACATCCTATGCTATTTTTTAAAATAAAAAGGTCTAGAAAAATGAATTAAAATGTTTTCATATTGCCTTTTATTTTTAAAATGGTTAATTGTATTATAGACAGCCCTGATTTAGCTTAATTAACCTTCCGTTTACTTAACAGAGCCGCTCGATCCAAAATTATTTTAAAATGTAACAATAATATCAGGACCGAGTCATTTAGATACTTGCTTGTACCTAAATTGCATGCAGTGGGTATTTCTTTCGCAGAAATAGTAGATATATTCAACTGCACTGAACTAATTACAAGAAGGCTATAATAGCATACCTCTTTCAAAAATATGAATGTTAATTTATTGCATTATAATATTTCTAATTCAACTATTTATTTTTATGTCACTTTTATGGGCGTATATAATTATTTAAACAAATATTTTGTTTATAGCTTTTGTAAGCCTTTTGTGTTTTCGTGACTTTGAATGCCAACGAGATTTGGAAATAATTGGAAACATCGCATATCGACCAAAATAACAGTGGCTACCAAGCTGGAATCTTATTGGATGGCGATAATCGTAAACATTACCACTGGGATACATTTAGTCTCCTTTCTTTACTGTTCACCTGCAAAGCTTGCGTCTCTAGGTTCAACATCGACTAAAATAGAATTTCTGAAAATTTCTGGGTAGTCGATTTTGAAAGAAGGTAAGCGCGTCCAAAAACTTAATATTACTCAAGCTTACACTATTGTTTTAATTTTAAATTCTTCAATTTGAAGCACCTTAATTTTTAAAAATTAAAAATCAGATTATTATAATTATGTAGTATATTTGCGGCATGTCCCTGAGTGTCTCAGTACTATCCTGGTGAAAGAACACAATTCAGAATCAAAACTTGGCTTAAAATGGCATTAGTCGTGTCTGGTGACCAGCTCTGAATAGCCAGCTTAACCTTCCTCTTCATCACCTCCTTTCTCTTGCTACTCCCTTAAGCCTCTTAACATACCACGATTGGAGATGCCATAGTCTCACTGGCTCCGGGCAGTTCTCTTGTGCGGTGTTCAAATAATTTTTATTTTAACTTTGAAATTATTCGTTTTGACGATTCATAATTTGTTATTACAACAAAAACACACACAAGTTACACGGAACTTTAGGTTTTAGTTTTGTTTGAAATTTTTCAAGCAGCCTACTCGTGATATCCAAAATTGTTGGTGGGTTTAATTATGTGTATTTCTATCTGACGTTGGCTTAAGATTAGTGAACGCAAGACATTGCTAATGTTTTTAAAGAGATTATGCCGCCCTGCGCCCCTTTAAAAGTATTCTCACGCGTAATATTCAATCTATGACTTGACCGCAATCTGTCAACTTATAAATATACACCTTTGTTTACACGATGTGTTGACATTTTCCTGAAATCTATTCTGAAATTACTTTAAGCCGAAAATAAATCTAGCAGGAGTTTAATTTTAAAACAAAATCGTGATTGAAAGTTAAGGAATATAGTGAAAAATATATTTCTGTGATATTCAGGGAATAGGTAGTTCAAAACGTGATATAAATGAATAATTATGAGCATTATTTTTTTCCATATAGTTGATTCATGAAAGGAGAGGGTTTATGATACATCCACTATCTCGACAAAGCTTCTCAATTTGTCCCTCATGGTACTTTAAGCATGGTACTCGTAATACTGACACTAATGGGGTTATTATACATTCTTGACCTGATCCGTCCAGTATAACGGCTTGGAGATTTTTTATCTTCTGTGTCCCTTGACCTCTCCAATAAAAACGTGTTTTTCAAATTGTCTGACGATGTTTTGCAGCAGGCTGAAATGGGTCCGGTCCCAAATAAAAAGTGACAAAATTACAAAGCTTCAATCGGCATTTTTTTTCTGGCTGTCACTTCTTCTCGCAACGAGTCCAAAGTATTGTTTGATACGTATCAGTCGTTTGATTAGGTAACAGGTGTTGCAGAATTAATAACTTAATTAGTTTTATTTCACAACTGCGAAAGTAAAGCAACAAACTGGTTACTTTATTGATATCACCTCCATTGTAGCATTGATCTCGTCTATTTGGTATCTCGCCGTGTCAAGATAACATTAGTATTTGAATCCATATATGGTGCAGAATGTCCAAGCTAACTTTTCAAGGTTCGACGTGTATGACTAATAATCTAATAAAGGTTAAATGAGTCGATTGATATATACCAATGAAACAACTAAACAAATATAATATTATAGGCGTCCAGAAAGACGGTGAGCGGAGGAGCCTTGTTCAACAGGGCTAATAACAATAATATTTGGAAAATTGTATAGCGCCGTTTTTGTGAAAAATCACCTCACTCACTAAAGCAGTTATATGACATCTTCTCGATTCATCATTTTTTTAATGATATTTAAAGACCCAACAGCAAGAACCTGTTAACTAATATTTTTGACAAAAATGAGTTCTAATGATTCTCACTAAACTAATTCTGGTACGCTCTATCCAATGAACACGTGCCACTTTCAGATAATGAAAATGGCACGAACACGAAAAATCAAAGAGTTGAACATGTTAACTGCAAATTTTGTTATAACTGAAATATTTTCTAATGGCAAAACATGTTATCTTGCAGAAATGCATTAAAATGCTAAATTATTTATTAAATTTAGTATGTTAGCTATAACATTCATGAAAAGTAGTTAGTGGATTTGTGATGGTACACACGTTTTTTTAGCAAAACGCAAAAGACAGAATATCTCAGAATGACTCGACAGTTAGTTAACAGCTTCTTGCTGGGGGGTTTTCATTTATTAATTTAATTATTGCATTTTTGATAAACGGTGTACTGACATAATTTAAAGCGCAATGTGTCTTAATTAGTCGCCTTACAGCTTGGGTACCAATAATTCAATCTGTGTGCATGCGAAATTGGGTCAAGATCTCAGATCCTATTTTTCGAATGTCGGTGAGTGTTTTTGGCAAAAGTTACGAGATTTGAAATGCACCTCATCTTGAATGATTTCGGAAAATGTTTACATGTATTCAACTTTATTTACACTGGTTTCAATGAAATACGCCGAACTTGCTCGACTGGCCACACACTCGGATTATTTTGTATGCAATTTGTGTATGTTTTCAAATAAATTTGGTTTTGTGTTTAATTTAATAGACATTATAAACTTGTATATTTTGGCCTAGTTGTAGCGCGACCAGTGAAATTTTCCATAGAATATGTAACAACATTTTTGCTCATGTTGTGGGTGGATGTGGGAAGAACATCAATTATAAACGATCATGAACAATAAGATTCAAGGGGTTTTAAACTTTCGTAAAATTTCATCAATTTTTTTTTTTTGACATATTAAATTTTAAAATTGATTCGATCGATTTTAGGCCAAAATCAGCTTTTGACTAATTAAGATCAGCTGAAAAGCATAACGGCCATGTTGTTATTCTTTTCAGCTGATAATGATGTGTTTAAAAGCTGAAACGGGCCTACAATTGGCGTTTAACAGGAACTGTTCAAATGTTTTAAAACAAAATTGTGCTAGTCATTGGGTTGCGGAATGTCCAAATGTGAAGAAAGTTTAAAACAACTCACATTAAGTATTTTTTTCATTTTACAGAATGACGCTTTTACGACTTTACTAGCTGTGCCAGTTGCTCTGCCCTTCAAAAACATGGTTTGTCAAAAATGCATAATTTGATGCTCATGTGTAATCAAATACAGAAATACTTTTATTGAAATCTGGCTTTCAAGCGGCTTGCAAAAAAACCTAAATACAATAAAAATGCTTGCAACTCTATTTCGGCAAATCCTGAGTCACCGAATGTGAAATACACTCAAATGTGAAATGCTCTATTGGATCTCCACCGAAAATATCTTTATGTCTGGAGTTATCGCTCGAGAATTAGGCGTCCAGCCAAAACACTACAATATTATTTTCATACTCGCTTTCGTCAATGCTTACCTGATTCTGACAGAGATATCATAAATTAAATTTAAATTATAAACCCCCCTTGTTAAAAAAACATAAAGGTCATCATGATAATGTTCCAGAACTGTTGGCTTATTTTTTTAATATGTTTTAAAATACACCAGGTTTTTGACATTTGCCAGGTAAGCTTATTTTCAGAGAATTTTTCTTTAGTGTATCTATTTTTGTATAAATTGAATTTGATGTGGAAATAAGTTAAATAATGTTTCATATTCGTAAAAAGCATTTACTTTGTGGATTGTCATATTTATAAATAAAACAGGTAAACTTTGTTTATAACCAGTTTAATTATTCAATATTATGTCGACCGGTTTCGGAAGCACCCTTCCATCATCAGTACAATATTAAAATTAACCTAAAATACAAAATACTGAGATATTCATACATATTTAGGAGTTGGGATTATGGGAAAAACAGAGCGGCTTAACATACGGCGAACATAATATTGAATAATAAAAGTAGTTATAAACAAAGTTTATCTGTTTTATTAATGAATAATGTTTATTTGAACGGTTAGTAGCTGAATGGACAAACGCGTCGGATTCCCACCCGGGCGTCGTGAGTTCAATTTCTCTAGTAGCTAAGTCCTCCATCGTTGCACAAGCAACACATTCCGTTTATTGTGATGGTAGTAGGAGTTTTTCAAATATCGTCAGGTTATTCGTACCACGGGAATGTTTGTCTTTCTTAAAAAAAAAAAAAATTAACCCAGTTACATTTGTGGCTTCAGAAATGAAAGCTAAATAAAAGGATTTGAACATAACTTAATTATGGCACAAACGCATTTAAGCGGAACTTGATTGTGGCACAAACGCATTTAAGCTGAAATTAAATGTAGCACATATGCATTTCAGCAGAACTTAACTATGCCAAACAACGCAAATAAACAGAACTTAATTATGGTAAGAATCCCTAAGGGGAGCTAAAATATGGCATAAATGTATATAAGCAGAATTTAATTATAGTAAATTATAATCTAGTAAAAAAAAACACTCCAAAAAATTTGTGAATGAAGCCAACACCACTCGGGTTACTCATACATTCAAAATGTTCTAATTTGGGAAGGAATCTGTCGCTTTTGCTGTAAATTTATGACGCGATGCTTACATGGCATAAATTATTATTCCATCGCTTGTGTTCTACTAAATCCGTTCTTTAATTTGGGCGGAGAAGGAAAATAACCAGCTGTTACGACAGTTTTCAAGCTGTCATCACGCAGTGATTTATTACAATTTCGGATGGGTTGGGTAAAACAAATTAGCTATCCCTCCATATATTGTTCCTTCATGGTGTGTGTACTTCTTGTCATTCAGAAAGGTGGAGGAGGAAAATTCCTTTACAAATCACTTTTCCTATAAAATGTTTCTAGCCTCGTTTCGTCACGTTTATAAATAATGCTTGACTGAGTTCCAAAATAGAAAAATGATAATCATTGGTTAATGTTTATAATAGTAATTAAAATAATATATCGCTGATTTTACTGGCGCTATTGTTTGTGAAATATCAACTCAAGTGTACTTTATGAAGATAGAAAATTACTTGAAACTCCTTGAAATTACATTGCAATTCTATAAGGTTGAAAAGATTCGAATCGAAAGTAAAAAATGAAATAACGTAGGTTCAAATTTAGACAAGAAGTAAGAATTTAAATCCAGTCAATTATTTATGAATATAGTTTTCTGGAAAGATAAACTATTTTTGTAAAATGTCACATCAAGGGTGCTTTCAATGAATGATGGTATAGCTATAGAACAAGGCGAAACAATTTAAGCTAAACGCAAGTGATATTATGTATGATGCGCCAACAAGATAATTTAGCGAACAATGGTTCAGATTTATACATTGTATTTTGTATCTCGGTGGGGGCCGCGACTGACCACACAGAAATAGACAATTTGTTTATTTAAGCTCGAGCATTGTTTTAACGAAGTCATCTCTCGTTTAATCACCGGTGGACGAGGTCCATACCTGCTTCTAACGTAAGCGGTAAACTCATCATCGCTTGCTTTGTTACTCGCAATGAGGTATGTGTCAAACGAGAAAAACTTTAAATGATAATAATTATAATGAAAATGAAATAATAACTCTGTATAAGACCACATATTTTATTTTAATGTTTATGACTGTCCTTATTATTATTTATCTCTATTCTTTTATCACCTTCTCAGTTGACGTTTTGCCTCTTTCATTTCATATTATTTGTCTTTTTCTCTCTATTCCTTTGTTTTTTGTTATAATTTAAATGTTATTATTTTGTTTTCTTACTGTATTTTATATTGTGTTCTCCTGTACCTTGATGATGCTTAGGTTAAGCGGAACCGGTCGGTCATACAAAAATATATTAATATTCTTGGTCTTGTACAAAGTTATTTTTTAATTTCTTCAAATACGCCAAACCACAAAGTGGTTGCTTTCTATGAAAAAATAATAATTATTATTAGCAAAATCCGAAAATTAATTTACAATATTTTTTTTTACAATAATTCCACACAGGAGGCCTTGAGGGAAATAATTTCCCTAAGGGCCTATGTCATCTTTGGGGATGCTGTGCGGAGGGAATGTAATTTGTGAGTACGTACGCACGAGCGCACTTGGGGTGAACATCACAAAACTGCGCTATTTAAATTTACTGTTATTATGTTCATTGAATGTTTATTGAAATTATCAAATTTAAAATTTTACCTACTTATAATGTAAAATATTTCTATAAATTTGAATTGTGGGGATTAAAGCAACTTAAAACCACAACAAAATTAATACAACAAGATAGTAAAAGATGCAATGCGAATAATAAAGTCGAATATAATTGTAAAGTGAGAATAAATACATTACAACCTCCAAAAAAATCTTCGATTTGGTGGTAACGATTAATCTATTTTTAATTCATTTATTGAGAAGAAAAGCACAAACAATACCAATATATACGAGTATACTCGTATAGACGATGTGCTGTGAGGAGTATTTCTTGTTTTGTGGAATTCAAAGTATGGCGTACGCGGCAATGCACTTCACATGGGAAATCCCTTGTACTAAGGCAGCATAAAGTCGAGGAGATCGAATTTCACCGTAACGCAAAATACTATGAAAAATCTTATCAATTTATTTTCAAACATATTAATAAAAGGAATTACTGGATACGATATCGTCACCTAAATGTTCTGTTACTTTTGAGTAATTGTTTTGAATAATTATGCAGCCCTTTTGTTCGGAGCAATTCTCCTGAAAATACCGCCGAACAGGTATGTGATTGATACTGAATACTTCCTATCGGTTACCTCCTCGGTCGCTATGTGATCCTGGTAAAAACCGAATCAGTCGATGGGACGTAACGGTATTGCCAATCATTGATTGGAAATTAGTTGCGAGTACGTATGGGAAACCAATTAAGCGTTGATTTGAATTTGAAAGATAAACAGAAAAAAAATATTTAAAAAAATGTTAAAATAAATATTGTTTTTAATTTCTAATAATTTTGTTTGCGTTTTGTTTTCTATTGGGGAATTAAATAAAAAATCAAAGTATTTATATATTTTATGGCCCTCGATTAAATTTTGCAATTTACAACATCAGCAACAAGTGAAGGTAAAGAAAACGCGAAACACCCGGAGCACAGAAGATGCGGGCGGTATCGGGCTGCTTGGTTATTCAGAGGCTTGAACCGCGTCAGTTTTGCTAGTAGAGCTGAAAGCCGATAGATGTCGCTAGCTACTCTATTCTTAAAACGCTGCATCGTACTACTTGAGGATTAAAGTAGAAAGAAGTGGTTCATAGATGTCTCTAGTATTCAGTTTCGTATCCGTGGAGTTGATTACAGGTTGTATTGGGTAATTTCTGCAAGCATTTCATTATAAAAGTATACGGATAAAACAGTTGAAAACACTGTAGTCTTTCGTAATACTTTATTTTGAGTTCGGAGATTCCCAATAAACAAAACTTTCGACGTATATATAAAACAAAAATGAATCAATTCGAAATATAACCTATGCAACTAACTAACTAACCATCACGCCATTTCCCCGCAGAAGGGAGTAGGCAGAGAGGACGGATCGCCATACAACTCTGTCTTGGCACACACTCCTTCCTTCGTTCACATTCATACATACTATTTTGTTATTGTGACTCTTCACGTGGCCCGATTCAAGTATTTGATTCACTTGATCGTGCCATGTCTTGCTCGGACGTCTCCGACTTCTTCTTTCCATTCATGTTCGCATCATACAGTACTGTATATTCTTTTCACACTCCTTTCTTCGTTCATTCGCTCTACATGCTCAAACCATCTAAGCGTCCCTTTCTTGATCCTATTCATTACGCTTATATCAGCCTTGCATTCTTTCCGTATATCATGGTTTTACGCACATACGTCCCAGGGATCTCATTTCCACAGCATTCAGTCTACTTTCATCCTTCCTCTACCAGTTCCTTGCCTCACTGCCATACATCAGGGTTGGTATGAGCAATCCATTGTGGACTGCTAGCTTCTCTTCTTTGGACAATTTTTTATTAGCGCCCACAGCGTTCAGTCCTCCATTAATGGAGTTTTTTTTAAAATCTATTTTCAACAAACCACCAATCCGCAGCACTTTTTATCATTCTTCATGTGAGTTCCGAACCTAAACTATTAAAAAAAAACTGCAATAAATTGATTTTCCAAGCAAGTAGCTTGCGCACAAATTGCCTGTATTGAAAACGGGTCCTTAAACTTCACAGAAACTACAGCGTTATGTAATGCATTTAATTTTGTTTATTTTTAATAATATAAATGCATTCATTTTTTTACGCCGTTTATATTTTCATTTCAGACTAGGAAGTCTATATTGTTTTGCAAATAATCTGATTTAAAAAAATATATGAGTATTGTCATCTTATGCATATAGACCAATAAATCTAACTATTATGGTGGCAGTCCAATCTCACCTTTATTTAATATATCTTTCCTGTACTTATAAATTTTGTCAATACTTTTTTGGTATTATTTATAAATTGTGTGGGTCATTTTTTTATTTTTTATTATTGTACATCAGATATAAACCCAATAACAGTACAATGGAACAACAAGTAAGCAATTCCAAATTATAATTTTTTTAAATGAATAAGTTTTTTGAACTTCTGTAAGATATCTGAAAATATATCAATAAATATAGATGATGTATTTAACAGAATTATTCCTCTTATCATGCTATGCTGAGCCAAAACATCTGTCCGACCATAGCATTCTGAACATTGCATGATTTCTGCTGCGACAGTATTTTCCTGAGACGAATAAGCAGTAGCATGCCAAGAGGTATGGACAGTCGATCAAGTGATTTATAATTTTAAAGCCTATTGTCATGAGATCAGCATTGCGCCTAGTCTCTAAGCTTTGATAATGTGTCTCCTCGAGTAGTTCCATGTGATGCATGAACATAGGGTATGTTCCGTGCGAACGCATGTACACATACCTGAGGAATTTTATTTAATCTGTTCTAACATATTTATGTATTTGGTTTGATGTGGAGCCCAGACAGTGCTAGCGTACTCCAACTTGCTTCTGATATATATATGTCATAATAATGATCTACATGGGAGTATTGTAAATCAAAATAATTGTGGTACACGATTACAAGTTTATTGTTTTATTCATTTATACACATAAAAAAAACAATAGAGACACAAAAATATGCGTGTAGTTTAACGTCACTAAATATATTCTGAATATCTAAATTGTCTAAGAATAACAAAATATTGCTTGTAATTATTATAAATTATTTTATATTAACACAATATTGTTTGTTGGCATATTATCTAACAATAAAAAACATGTTCATTCAGCAACGTAATACATAAAATGATTAAATAAATCAATCACTTCCTTGACTTGATACTAAAAATATAAATGTTGTTAAATGTGAAATTTCAATATTTACAAAATGAATTTTAAGCAATGTTAATCTTTTGACATAAAAAAATAATGTCTGGTGACCAATTAATGTTGCTTCTCGATTTGATGGATTTTTTCTCAGAGGAACGTTTCTAACAGAATATTGAATATTCAGCACGCAGAGATTCCTTTGGATTGACGTTTGGCAGTTTTATCCGAATCTGTGGCATTGCTTTTGACTTCTTTTGAAGGCCTGTGCTTCTTTGGCAATAATTTCATGCACTCCACTAAATAAGTATGCATTAAATTATATACCAGAGTTAGTTGAGCCACCTTCTCTTTGCAAAGTGGATCCGTTTCAATGAGGAACAGTCTGGAATCCAGGAGCTTTATACAGGCTATGATATAGTTTCGTACAGTCTTTGGCTTGAAATAGTTATTCATCGCGTCCATGAACATAGAGACGTATTTTTTTTTACCTAGCAAATCGTCAATGTCATCTGCAGAGCAAGGGTTCTGTTTCTGCAGATAGACAATGAGTCGTTTCGCGTACCTCTTATAAGTGCGATAGGTTCTTTGCTTTTTTGAGCTGAGCGTTCTGCCCATTGTCATAGATTTTTTCATGTCATTAATGATGTATTTATACTTATCATCTAGTTTTGCATCTAACAAGTCTTGTAGTCTTTCATCTCCTGTAGTTTCAGTTTGTCTGGATACAATTTCGTAGGAGTAATTGCTGCTGTCTGATTCGCAGGAAGATACCTCACGTGTCGCTGGGTCAGCTTCGGTACTGTTGATTTCGTTTATTTCATTTGGCGTTTGAATCGAGTTGTTGTTTTCTTCTCCATCAGTTGAAGTTGATTCACACGATGTCCTTCTCCGCTTACTCCTCGTGGCGCGATGTGTTGTTGATTTATTTTCTTCGCCTTGTTCTTCAACGGGAACTTTTCTTTTGACGGTTTTCTGTGGTTTCGTCACGGTTCTTGCATTATAATTTGTAAGAATATTGGCATCTTGCTCGGTTAGCGGTGTGGTCCTATTGGTCGTTGCGGTAATAGGAATTATGCGGATCTTTACCATGGCGTAGCCTTCGTGAATTTTGTTTTTAATATTCGGATCATTATAAACATCTCCCCAAAGCTCCATAATGGCGGATTCTTTCAGAAACTTGACTTGACAAAGTTCCCCGTTGAAAAAGCGTTTCCTTTGCCTCTCGTTGACGAGCTCTCGTTCCTCTCCAGTGAGGCCGTGCCTTTTGGTCAAATGATCAGGCAACTTTCCGTAAGTGAATTTGGCACAATTTTCAATTGGGCATGGAATATTTGCGTGGTTTTGTTTCTTGGTCCTTTGCGGAGGTTGCGTTATACTTTTCATGTTTGCTAAGTTTTCTGAAACAAAGAAATAATATTATTAGAATATGTTACATTTCAAAATAACTGTTAATCTAAATCTCGATGCTCTTTCTCTATTTTGCATTTTTTCAAGTAAACCCATGCATTCATTGTCCCGTACTTTCCCCGAATAACGTACCAACATTCCTGTGCTTTACAAACACCGTTTTTCTCTTTCCCTCTCGTAGTAACCTTGACATAGCACCCCTCTTCGTCCCAGCACACAACAACAGCCACCCTCCCCTGTCCGCCCCAATACTGCGCTTGTTTACATTTTACCTCGTCACACTTCTGCGTTCCTGGTAGCGTTGTTGTGCAGTTTTTACTTCATGGACCTTCTAACGGGGAGGGGCAAGTGGGAAAACCGTAGTAGTTTATTTTATATGTGATATTTATGAGAAATTAAATGTTTTGAAATTATGCTAACAGAACAGCAATTCTGTTAAATAAAGTTTATAAATATGTATAAAAATTAATACGATTGGAGGAAAATGATTTTGAAACCCCAATCGCTGTATTATGTTAATTCAGCATTGAAGCAATATTAGCCCTTGAGGTGATTTTTCACAAAAACGGCGCTATACAAATCGTCCAACTATTATTATTATTATTATTATTATTATCATCTAATTATAAATAGGTATTATTATAAAAAAACACCATTAATTTAACTATACCACTTATTGTAACTCAACTTTCTCCTTGTGTGTTTAAAAGAAAGTGTGGAAGACTTAAAAAAAAAGTTTTGTTAGAATACCTAATAATACAACTGAGGTAATATTTTATCAAGTACAAGTCACACTTTATTCTACCTGCATACCATTGTGTCCATTCGCGGTAATGTGTGTAGGTACTATTAAAAAATAATTATTGTTATAAAACAAAGAGCAAAAAATAAACATGTGAAACCCATTCAAAATGTTCTCCCAAAGAGTCCGGCGGCTTTATTTTTACAGGAAACTTTAATGGACTTTGCCTCGAGTAAAATAAATAGAGGAAGAAAGGCTCTTTGGAAGGCTTTGTTTATTCGACGGCGTGTTCCACAAGAGATGAACGCTTTTACCAGGGCAACAGAATGCAAGGGTGGTAGCTGGCAAGGTGGTTTCACTTTGGCTAAACACAGCCCCCCTACTGTTTGAATGTATTGTGTGTGCTGTATTCAGCCAGACGTTGTAAATGTACTAAATTGCAGGAGATGGTAAACATGTTTACTCCTTGCATGGTGCAGGCAGATTATTAATTATGACTAATAGTCTACTCTGAAGCACTGCTATTATTGGGTTTTTAATTTGTTTACGGCAAGGTGTACATATGGGCTGCACATTATGTAGTTATGAAACTATCAACACTTTGATCTACACCATAATCTAATGATAATATCCCTGACTGAAGATGGCATTACAATCAAACATTAAATAACAATAACTGTAGGACAGTTCACTTTGTCTATATGTACTCAATCAATTTGTTGTTTTGCTAAAAGATATTTTATTTATGGCGTCTTTGAGATTCACCCCGTGTTTACCCTCGCTGACTGTATACAGAAAGGAACTCACACAAGTAAAAAGGTTCCTGTGTTTGTAAAAGCGTCAGCCTTATTTGTAGAAAAACCTCCTTGGTAATTATGTTTTCCTGGTACAGTTGTTGTTTGAATTTTGCAGAATATGTTTTGATCGGGGAGGTTTTAATGTTGTATTTTATGTATCGCGATATCAAACGCAGACAAACAGTTTATCCCATCAACTAGTAATATTATATGATGCGAGCCATATTATGAATTGTGAAAATTAGGTATTGTTATTATTAAGTATTTCATAATATGTGGTTTCAAACATTCGTAGAGGTTCCCATTTCGGCTAATTTATGTTCGTTGGCGTGATGTAACGAGGAACAATTCAGTTTACGACAATATTTATTTTCGAAATTAGTTTTCTTCGCTTCCCTGTTCTACGTTTTGGTGCCGCAATGTTTATTTTTATTATTACTCATTTGCCCCGGCGCGTTCGAATAAGATTGAGGGGAGAGCTTGGATTATTAATGTAATATTTTTTAGGTCTTCATTTGAAAAAATAATTATGACAACTTACTTGTTTTCGTTCGAGCTTATCCGGAGTACGCCTCAGAAAAAATGCCGCCTTGAGTATTCTGAAACAAGTAAAATAACACACATGAAATGTTTTTTTATAAATCACGAATATTTAAAATGCAAAAAATATTTTGCGGCACAAAATGACGGTTTCTCAGGTTCAACGGATCTCAACACACGAACGCCGCGAGCTTTTACTATACGTATTGGTATACCTTCTCAATACAAATATAAGACGAGGCTTGTTCCCTTTAAAAGGCAGAGAGAACGCTTCTGTTTACAAAAGCCCGTGTCGAAAATATGTGCTCCTGATACTGTTGTTGTTCGGATTTTCCTGTGCTGAGGACTATTATGAAAATAATTTTGTCAAATACTACATAGGTATTTTCAAAAACATAAATTTTGAAAAAAATACCTCGATCGCATTTGCCTTAATTATAACATTTTTATTACTAAAGATTTTTGAAGATTCAGTTCAAATATTTGAATTTGTGTGCGAATTTTCATACACGATTGTAATAATTCATTACAAATTCAGAGAACGAAGTCTGAGCCGCGGTTCTAACGGGGATTTGATTAATTAATAAGCATCAATTATGAATTTCGCGAAAACGAGCGCAAGTCAAAGCACGGAACGTGATTAAATATTCTTGTAATATCGGCTCGCTGTACAAACCAAATTATAGAAATATTAATGAAGAACTCCCTCGCTTGTTTTATTACCAGATTGAAGTAAGCGGTAAGAAATATTAAAGTGTATTATTGTATTAAACAAGCACTATTATATTAAGATATTTTGTGAATATCGACTCAAAAGATATCACATAAGTACCTATGTGAAATTGAAGTATTTTATTTATTACTACACAGATTTGCCCAATTTTCACCTCGACTCTGGTTTCCATTATTTTCCCATGGCACAATTGGATTGAGTAACATGAAATTAAAAACAAGGTGCTTATTTTTGTATAGTTATTATTGAAGGAGCTGAAAATAGCTGACATAAAATTTCGAACAGAAAAAGCGGTGCATATTTCACTATGCCAAAACTTTCCAATCGAAAGTTTTAATTTTTTTTACGAACATATTTTCTGCTTTACAGTTAAGCCTTTCTAACCAAAAAAGACAACGCACTTGAAAAAGTGCATACAATTGTTATGAAAATATACTTCAATATGAAAATAAATCGTTACATTTATGCATCATTTTTCAATCGTGTATTTTTTTCAAATTTTGGGATGCATGCATAAAATTCTTATCTTCAGTGTTTAAATACCTGTGACCAGAAAAAAGGCTTTACAGCAGAGTGTTCAATTTAACGGGGATATGTTTTACGCTTTACGGATTCACACCCCTTTACTTTTAAATGAGATAAAAAATGGAAGGGCGACAAAAGGAATTTCACGAATGAAATGTTTTCATATTCAACAAATTTTTAAGCGGATGGACAAAAAAAGGTCTGATGAATTTTTTCAACCGCTAATGAACCCACCCACTTCCTGAAAACCTCCTACCCACCAAACCGAAGAGTGAGGGGTTATTTTTTAGTTATATTTTATCGGATTTTGAGTTTTTTTTTCAGCGTTCTACACTCTAGTCAAATTTCAGATTTAATTGATTAGTAATAACTCGTATTTCAGCATAAAACATGTTTACGATGTTGCTATAATATCACGCTACTCGGCCAATATGTTTGTTTCCTCTGAGAGTGAGTTGGTTCTGTAGTCGCTACTCGTACTTGTAACATACCTTCCCACGAATGTATCTGTGAAAAGTACACTGTATATTTAAACACATTTACATACGGCACGGAATAAGAAGCAAACATGTTTTGCATAACGTATCCTCGCACTCTCATATCCACCTCCAAAGTTTTCTGCTACCCCAGTACTATTTTGCATGCGTGTATTTATTGTGAAAGTTGGATAGGGTTTGAAGTATGAGTATTTTATTCCGGGATAATGGAGATAAATGCTCCCCCGCACACTCCCGGGTAATAAACGAATTAATTTTCGGGATTATGTCTTTGCTTGTGGCGGTTTTAACTTGTATATTTTAAATATTTATGTCCCGACACCCATTCCACATTATGCAAATAAAATTCCCGAGCATTTTTGCCGCAAAGTCGGGTGTTTTATCTTTCGACTAAAAAGGCTTAATCGTTTAGTTGTAAAGGGGTGGGTTTGGTTTTACATTGCAGATTAGAATCACGCACTTTTTTGTCCCTTTAAAAATCGTGTTACAATTGAAAAGACTCGTCTAAATATAAGTATTATTCATAACATACAGAAGTGCGTGAGGTTGCGAATTTCTTAATTCATACAAAAAAACAGTAACTTTTAAAAATCTGGTATACAAAAAACAAATACATTTAATTTATATGAATATTAAACAAATATCAGTAAATAAGGTCACATTGAGTACAATGTTACCAAATCACTATTAAAAAAACAAAATTGTTACCAATTTCCTGTTGAGTGGTTCATTTATGTGTTTAACATGTTGTGTTCGAAAGCTTTGATCTCAATTTAGTCGAGTAGGTACCTGAGAACCTTCCATAGTACTTCAGAATTATGTTGAATCGATAAAACTTTTTCCGTGCGTAAATAATATTGAACGAACCAAAAATTATTAGATTTGTATGCATAAATAAATCCCATGGCTGAAATATGCACCAGGCACGCATGAGTAACGAACGGTTACGGATGGGGCGGGGACGGGGCAGAGGCGGGTTCGCGATAATGCTAAGTGGCTAGCGGGGCGGAATGCGAGATCGAGCTGAATATATCCACCATAAAAAGAACAAGTAACCAAGGGTCACCGATTAAAAAAGTGTCAACAAAATCCCTGCCCTTTGTATACTACAGTACTTATGGAAGGCCCTTTATGCTAATTTCCACCTTGCTTGACTACTATTTTGCAGTGTGCGAATATTGAGAAACATGACCCTCGCCGCCTTCTGCAACCCTGATGATTTTGAAGCTTTCTTCCACAACTTCAAACCATCAGAATGAAAGCTCATATTTTCAACAGCGAGCTTTCAAAACGGTTTTGTTAGAAAATAATAAATTATTTTCATTTCAATGTGACGATATGCAGGCTATTATACTATTTACATACATTCTTATGACAGTGGGATGGAAAGTTCATTGATATTTGAGAGAATAAAAAAAAAAGATTTAATTTATGGAATAAGGAAAAACATGCAGGAATTGTAATTCTGGGAACATGCTTCTCCCGGCCGTTAATTTATTTTGCTCGTTTATTCAATATTAAACGCTAATACATATATTTCAATATGCGCGTTAAATTGTATTGTACTCGTAAGTGGTGTGTATGGTTGTATATTCTCTGTTAATAAAGGAAAAAATAATTTCGTAATGAAAAGCGTATTTCGTCTTTAAACTACTTTAAATCCACTAGACTAGAGGCATAAATGTAAATCGTAGGCTAACATGCGATATGTAACCAAATACTGGGTTACATTATACGATGATATTATTATGCTAATTAGTTAATTGATTTAATTCCTATTTAGAGTAATGGTAAAACTATGTGGAAGTTTGAAATAGAATCTCCAGTGACCGGAGTATATAATATAAATTATATAATATAAAATATTTTTTCTTGGAACCAACTATTGTTTTGACCGGTTATTAGTCGAGTTGACAAATGCGTCGGATTCCCACTCATATGTTGGGGGTTCAATTCCTCTGTTAGGTAAGACCTCCGTTATTGTACAAAAAACATTTTCAGCTTGTTATGATGGTAGTAGCAGTTATTCAAATATTGTCAGGAAATTACACCTGAGATTTTTTTTATTTGAAAATGTTTGTCTTTATTTTTAAATTTAAAGTAAACCAATAGCTGGTATTAAAAAAAAACCGTGTTGCTTAAACGTATGCCATTTTCACGACACACCACTGTTAAATATTTACCTACAGTACCTACATTTAAAGTAAGTGAAAACAATGGGTATTAATTTATGGAGAATTTTTTATATGTTTAAAAAAAAATAAAAACAGTTTTTTTTTATTACATAGTTGCCTACGAGTAGCGTTCAATGGAATTCTTATGTTTAAAAAAAATATTTTCACTTCTTAATTTTTTTTTGTTATGTTTATTGTTGTATACCTACAATGTAAGCTTTTAGGGATTTCAAATTCATTAAAAGAATTGGAGTTTAGAGACCTGCCTTTAAAAAAAAAACGTTTTCCGTGAAATAATAAAATTACCTTTTTTTCCTTGTATTGTTTAATTTAAATGCACCCATTACAGTAAATCGGTACATAAAATAATAGTACTATGCAAGAACCCTAAAGTTATTTTTGAAAAAATGGCGCTATATAAAATGGGCAAGCATTACTTTTGTTAAAATAAATTAAAAATTAACTTAGTACATTATATAATAAGAATATTATTTTAATTTTTATAATGGTATCGCTTAGCCTAATCATCATCAGGGTACAAAATTAAAATAATTACCCTGACGATTCTAAGGTTAAGCGAAACCGGTAGGTCATAAAAATTAAAATAATATTCGCGGTCCTTAACAATGTTGTTTTTTCATTTATTTAAATATTTCAAACCATAAAGTGATTGATTTCTACAAAAATATTATTTTTATTATTACACGTATTAGCCTTCCAGGCAAAACATTTATGTTTTTATTCCTACTTTAATTCCATTCGTATTTTAAACGGCTCGATTGTACATTTCACTGAATCATCAAATTACACAGTGGTAATTTATTCAAAACGACCTACCTGCATTTTTATCGCCCGTTAACTTTAAAGATGATTTGATATTTTTCAACCCGAGGCGAGTGGGGGTAGAGGTCTAAGGCGGGGCGAGGCGAGGTGGTTTGAGTTATTGGCGCTACGTGTGCTTTATGATACGTGAGAAGGGGTGAATTATGAGGTGAGGGTCGCAACTTCTTTACATTACTGTTTTAATTTTACATTTGAGAGTTTCGAGCACAAACTGGCGGAATCAGTACGTGATAATTGAGCCCAGCTGGGACTTGAGATAATAATTCATATGAACGACTCAACTTTTCATATACCTGTGTATTTTATAAGTGACTTTAAGTGTTTCGTTAACTCGTTATCAACAACGTTGATAAATAAATTTTAATAAGCAAGGCCATACGGCTGGCAGGATTGTGAAAAATAATATTTATATGATTTTTTTGGTAATTAGCATTAATATTTTTGCCACTCAAACTTTATTGAATGTTAATATGTTGAGAAAAACACTAAGTTAAGTTGAAGAAAATACTGAACTGCAGAGCAAATATCCAAGGTAGGTATAAAAAAAATAAATACATATATTTAAATATAAATATATTAAATACAATTTATTAAGGTTGTTGAATATTTTTTCATGTATTTTTGATATCGTGTTATTTGAACGCGATTGCACACATACATTGTGTTTTAAATAAAGTATGTAATTTCAAAATATTAATTGTAGATTATAGACTTCGTCAAAACTTGAAAGTCACCACATAAGTATGCAAAATGGCTACAAATACCGTCAAAGTGAAATACCGTAAAATAATATTTATACTTTTCAAGAAATGAGAGATTGATAAAATTTCATTGGTACAATTATTGACAAATGCGTTACTCCCGGATAGAATAGAGGTCTCGAGCTCGAGTCTCAGTCGCAACCTAAAAATTTTTCCGTGTATTCTTCCGCTTATTATTCTTTGAATATTATTGACGTTGTTTCAAAAATCAAAAAAATATTTATTTTGGATGAGCGGCCCAGTGAGACTATCCATAATTTTACCTTTGTATTAGAGTAGCTACAGGTGTACACAATCTCATAGTCTATGTATGTCTAGGTGTGTATTATTCACATAGTAAAATTAACCTCATACAATTATAAACATATGAAAAATCGAAATCATTAATAATTTACCCTTTAGTATTACAAAATAAGGTCACATTACTGTCACCGTATTTACCAATGTAATACAATTTTTTTTTGTTACCTACATGAAAATTGTATTTCAAAATTGACATAGAGATATAAACAAATTTACAATACAAAAATAACTATAAATGTGGGAACTTTGAATTGAAACAATATTAATAATTGATAATGTATCCCTTATTCATACTACACTATTTTCCACATCTCAACTAGTTTTTCAATCACAATTAAAATTTTTTTCAAGGTAGTTGGGGTAGAAAATACTACTGTATTTTTATTTTTGTACCTACTGTTTGATTTCTCTTTTAAACAAAATAAATTATGACCCAAATCGGCCGGAAAATTTTCACAAATATTAAAACTGAAATTTATATTATTTATCATTTGGAAATTGATAATTCGTTGGGGGATTTCATTTCAATATAATATAAATTTACGAATAAAAAACCTTTGTAACTTATTTTCACTTATATTTTTTGTGGTTTTACCTTGCAACAGGCATCTTTAGATTGATAAACTGGTTACTTTTAATTTTACCAGTCTGAAGATGCATGTTGCATGGTTAAACCGGTCCGGTCAAAATAAACAAGTTACAAAGGTTTCTTAACCGTAAATTCAATGTTAGTCGATAAAAAATGCGAGTTGAGAAATAATTAATAATCGGTACTAACCTTTGAGTTGTTGCACAAGTTTCCAGATTACAATTTCAGATGTAACTTTGATTATTTGCTTTTAAAACATCTTTTTGAAATTTTAATAATTCTGCAAACTTATCACTTCCAACGCAATGAGTAGCAAACTGACAGATACGCTCTTATCACCAAAAGTTATTTACCGATTGCTTATGTTTTCAGGAATAACAAAACAGCCCCTGGACGCGTGTTGTTGCGAGTATGGAAACTTCGCTACTGAAATGTGAACGAAAAGGGATGAAACTGCCGCCCACCCACCCTCGTCGCACCCCTGAAGAGTATAACGTAGAGCGTAGAGGGAGACAATCGGATGTCCTTCGTAGAAGGTCGGCTTTCTTCGTGCTCTACGATCGAAGCGATTGTCAAGACAATCGCAATGGATTTAAAAATATGTTTTTACAAATTATTAATTTAAAAAATAATGTTTTTTTTCTGTCAGCCTAACAGACATTTTTTCCTCAACAGACTCGGAAAAAAGCCAATTTTATCAGAAGAATCCATTGGAAAAAATGGTTTATGGACTTGGACAGATAGGGTACCGAAGACCGTTATTTCAGAATAATTTATTTATTTATATACTAACGGACTATTGTTCAATTACAAAAAAAACATGACATGAAATGGAAAAAAAGCAACAGACAAAGCACATACGCAATATTTTAATGAGGCAATTATAAAAATTGGAAAAAAACATGCATCATAAAGAACATTCAATTCAAAGGTTTTGGTAAAAATCATTTAGACTGGTACCAAAAATTTCAAGACCATGGCTTGAGTTCACAAGTCTCGACGTTCTGGACAGTGGAGAATGATTATTAGAGTGATGATTGAGGAACCGCAATTATTTTTTCTTGGTCTAATGCATGAAATGTTGAACTGGATGAGTTGCAACAAAGAAGGTAAAAATAATAATATGTCAAATTTTTCACAGACACAAAATTGACATTATTTAAGAAAAAATACAGAAAACAGTAAAGATCCGGTCGAATATCGTGGAATATTTGAAACAGTAGTGCTAAGGGTAATTTGGATAAAAGAAATTTTCCAAGATTTCAAAAGATTTTTTTTGTATTACTAACTAGAAATAATTTCCTTCGTGAGTACGTACCCACTTATATACGTACATAAGCGTGATTGTGAGTTTTCCAAAATTGGATCTGACGGATGTGTTCAGAAACCTATCGAATAAAGAAAACATTTTTTCTAAGTCCCTACTTCCTCATAAAGTACCTGTGATGTATTCTAGCAGACGTTATTCTGTATAAAACTAATATTTTTTCTTGGCAAATCAAGTTATATTCCGTAATTTTTTACGGGTAACAACACAACTAGTTATACATTTGGAAAACGTGCAACAATATTAATTTGTAAAAGTCTTTTCTTTTGCCACTCACTAAGTGTATTTTCAATTTCGACTACATTCAGTTCCTAGATATTTTCACAAGCCATGTAAATGTTCACCAATAATGATTTCCTTAACGGAATTAATTGAAGTATGCATGTTTTTGTTCCAAAATCACAATATCCATTTGATACCGAACCTTGAAAACCTCGTCATAGATAAATGGACGATTTGTGCAAATGTGTTTCTTTTGTCCTTTTGCAAGTGTCTTAATTTTATGTCTTCAACAGCCTTCGAAAAGCCCGCCTACTCGGCGTGGGCGGGGGCGTGGCTACCATACGATACGCCCAGCGTCCTTTTGTTACCGACCCGGCAGCCAATAGGAAGACACGCCTACCTCCTTACTTTTAGGATTCTGTAAGGATATCAGAAGAATCATGGATGGATTTAATCCGTCTATTGTTTTTACAACGAACCTAAAGCCTTAATTTTTCGACACGAACGCTAAAAGTATCATATAATGGAATAATATTATTATTATAACCATCAGAATGAGTTAATGATGAATGAAAGTGTGTGCAAAATCATGGTGTTTGAACGAGAGAGTACGAGAATAGTGTGCAATATAGTTGTGAATGAGCAAGAAGCAGAGGTTGGAGCAAGTGGATGAGTTTGTGTATTTAGGAAGTATGTTTAAAAGAGACGGAAAGGCTGATAAGGATATTGAAAGGAGGGCGAATGCAGAAAATTTCATTAATGGAGGACTGAAACGCTGTTGGCGCAAATAAAAAGAAATGTCCAAAGAAGCAAAGCTAGCAGTCCACAATGGAGTGCCTATACCAACCCTTGGTGTATCGCAGTGACGCATGGAACTGGCAGAGGAAGGATGAAAGTGAACTGAATGTTTTAGAAATGAGATTCCTGAGGCGTATGTGTGGTAAAACTATGTATGACCGTGTTAAAAATGTAGATATCCGGAAAGAATTCAAGGCTGCTGTAAGCGTAATGAATAGATGGTTTGGGCATGTAGAGCGAATATATGTCTCGAAGGTGAATGGAAAAAAAGTCGGGGACGCCCAAGGAAGAGATGGTACGATCAAGTGAACCAAAAATACTTGAGTAGGGTCATGTGAAGAGTCAGATTAACAGGATAGTATGTATGAGACGATGTATGGATGTGAATGTGAATGAAGCAAGGAGTGTGTGCCAAGACAGAGTTATAAAGCGTGCCGTCCTCTCTGACTAGCCCTGCGAAGAAACGGCATGGTGTTTAGTTAGTTATAATCTGGCAATTTGTATAGCGTCATTTAGTAAAGAATATCGCCTCAAAGGCGCTTAATAATTATTTTCGACATTTTTAATAAATTTTTCGGTTTGCTTAAGATTTTGTTTAATTTTACACACAGACCTCTTTTTTTCAACAATTTTTTTTTCAAATCTTTTTGCACGGCGTTTATCAAACTTCG
The DNA here is from genome assembly GCA_022651775.1 of Drusus annulatus. Lineage (NCBI taxonomy): Eukaryota > Metazoa > Arthropoda > Insecta > Trichoptera > Limnephilidae > Drusus > Drusus annulatus. The sequence continues at coordinate 234,108 of JAGWCC010000315.1, read as the reverse complement.
AAAGCAATACCACAACTCCTAGACTGATAACGCGCATTAATTTAAAACGTATAGAATGATTGAAGTCAACATAATTTTAGCCACGGGGATATCGTGTTTAGAATAAGGCTTAATTTCAAATGCGTCGACATAGCACCTCGGAAGCCGTAAAAACAATATTTTTTTAGGACTGTGTGTGTAAGGCAGGAAGTAATACTGTTCTGATTATTAAATACTATTGAAATAATCCATTTATCTTCCTAAAATATACATTTAAAACATTTGCTCCAGTCAAAGTCAATAAACCTCATTTCTTCAGAAGTGTTCGAAAAAAAGATTTTATAAAAATTCCATTCTCCTATTTTTTAAAAGCGTGTTAGAGATGAAAAATTAACATTTTAGCGATGGAAGACAAATCTAGAAACATTTTTGATAATAACAAAAGAAAACAGGATGTATCGATGGGAAAAATATTGAATCAGAGTAAGAAACAAATCGTTTCTCTCAGAATCAATTTACTACTTAAAATCGTTAAAAATAAAACCAACTGAATACTATAATTATGTCTCATTGTACATTGACAGCTTCCGTGGTCACAATCCTCGACTTCGAATCCAGAGGTCGTGGGTTCGAATCCCGGCGTACCCAAATATATCTATATTTTTATAACAGTATATCTGCGGCACGTTCCAGGGTGGTAAATACTTTAATAATACGCTCTAGTAAAAGCCCACAACTCAGAATCGAAACGTTGCTTGAAATGGCTTAAGCCGTATTTGGTGATCAGATCTGAATAGCCAGGTACTTTCTAATCCCCATCTTCCCCATCTTTTTCCCTCTCCACCACCTTAAGCCTCAAAACATAGCTCCGATTGGTGATGCCATAGTCTTACTGGCTCTGGACGGTTGGAAGCAGTTGCAATTCTTGTGCAGTATGTATTTATATATAAAACCGCTGGTTAGTAGCCGATTAGTCAAAAGCGTAGACTAACATTTTTCGCTTTTAATGACAGAAGTAGGAGGAATTTTTAACAAAAACACTGCAAGAAAAGTTTTTGGAAAAATTGAGCACAACATCTAATTGCTGCTAATTTTAAAGAAATTAAAATATATTTAAGGTATCATTAGATTCAATAACATAAGAAATGCAGCGGCGTGTAAATATATTATGGAAACTAAGTTTGACTAAAACATAAGGTTTTTGCACTTATATTTTGCGAAGCGTTCGACACAAGCAGACTCCACTATATCAATGCTCTAGGGATGTTCCTACTTTCAACTTATATATATATATTAGAATATCTTAAATTTCACAAGCTATTCGTGTAGTAGATTCGCACATAGATATATCTACATACCAACGTATCTATAGTCGATAAGTCGCTTAGCATTGGAATATTGATTTTATTTTTGCCTTAGTTTGCTTATTAACTCTTCCTCTTAAAGCTAGTGTAGACAGAATTAGGTACTCCGCGTATGTAGGTAGGTACCTACTCGCACATATTGTGAAATTTATATCACAGTGATTTAGTTAGGTACTTTCCCCAAGAATTTATGCTTGTGTGAAAAGAAAAGAAAAATGTTCGATTAAGATATTCAGATGCGAAATTAAAGGAAGAAACTTAAAAAAAGGTTTTGTTTTCGCTTGATGATCACGTTTAGAAATAATAACCATATTTATATTTTTCTGAGTTGGTATATAAATTTCTAGGCTTGCTCCTAAACACGCCAAACAAATTTTAAAATTAATTAAACCCTTATTTATTTATTTACTCTCTTTAGGACTTTTATATCAAAAAAATATTAGATTTGTGTAATAACAAAATTACAATATATAAGTAGTAGGTAGATAACAAGGAAGGTTACAACTTTTAACTGTATGTAATACGTTATTTAACCTATTTAGGTACCATACTTACATACTCAGTTATTTTATTAGTATCTTCTGCAATTTAAAACATATTATTGTTAACCTTTCTCTGATTTTATTGAATGTACCATCAATTTTTAAATTTTTTATTGAAAACATTTTTTTGTAATAATCTAGTGGACTTTATGCGAGCAATGAGTATTGATAATTATAATTTCTTGATCACACCTATTTGTAATGTTAAAATATAGTTATAAATACGGACAGTACCTACTGCTTCCGTAAGCTACCTTTGCAGTAAAAATGATAAGAAGAAAAAAAACTAAAAACATTCGGGAACATCGGTCGATAAAATGATATACTGTTAGTATTGCCTTGATGAAAAATCAGATTAGCATTAAGGATCGATACGTTGTTTGTACTTTCAATTATATATTTGATCGATGACTTTCAAATTTTACTCTTATATTCACCTTCTCCCACAGTTTTATTCCTACTTGCAACATTTGCCAACATTTATAAATTTATTAAGATTTTTAAAATATTTAAGAAGATTATTTTAAAGTTTTACCCACGGCGATTTCCCATACTGGGGAATTCATTTTACATTATACATTTATAAATCAAATTATTTGATAAGGTTACAAGAATTTTTTTTTTTTCAGTGTGTATTATTTTTAAATTGTGTTAGTTGTTTTATTTTATTAGCCCGTGTTTAGTTATAGTATTTGGTCAGTTTCATATTTCTCTGTGTCTCAAATCCATTGTTCTATAGATGATTTAAAAGTATTGATATTTGTAAGTTAAGTCCTACTGACTTCAAAATGTACGGCAGTGGGACTCGCCGGGTTGAGTGATTCTAATCACAAATTATAAATTATATTATTTCATTAAATAATGCAGTGAAATATTCGTAAATGATTCATACACCCAGATACGAAACGGGACTAAATTAAATAATTTGTTTTAGTGGACTCATCTGTAGTTTTTTGCACAAGCTTAATACATCTACTTTCTCCCTTAGGTACATGATACTGCTGCCATTATCAAAATGGATATTAAAGAAAACAAATATAATAATAAAGATACCTGATTAGAACGTAGATTATAGTACATACTATATGAGTAATAAACCTTTATATAGGCGCTGCATATGCGGGTACTAGATTAGTAAGTGCCTTCTTAACAGGGTTCTAGAAACTAGCTAAATATGTTCTTGGTAGGTAGGTACTAGATTTTTGCCAATAGTAAGTACCTACTAAATAGGCAAGTTGATCTTGATATTTTGGTACTTACTTGATAAGAAGATCGTAATAAGTACCTATTTGATTAGTAAGTACTTTATGAGTAGATACTAAATAAGTAGATACTAAACAAGTAGATCAGAGTAGGTCTGAATAGGTACTAGATAGTTTAACCATAGTAGGTATTTCAAAGATTTGTAGATCATCATAATATGTAGGTACTCAACATGAAAATGATAGTAAGTACCAGATAAGTAGATCATGGTACGAAGAAGATAAAGAGATCATAGTAGGTAGGTACTAGATACGTAGTAAAAGCTTGCAGCGGGTAGTCGGCAGGTTGTTATGGTAGAAACGTGCATTCTTTGAAAGGTTCATCGGCCAAGGAAAAATCTTGTTTTGATGACTTAGCAGAACCGCTATTATTACTGAGGCTGCGCGCGGAAGACTATGAAGAAGTGTTCCAGTGATTGGTCCGCTAGAACGATACTCAAAACAAGGCACTCCCTCTTTTTAAACCAAAATCTGAACGAATTGGGTAGGTATGCTTAGTTAGTTCCTCTTTAAACACAATTATTATACGAAATGATTTTGAAGATGAAATGTTTATAATTTCACATAAAGGCCTCTTGTTCCCTTTTGTTAAAAAAACGTTTATCATATTAGGTGTAAAGGGTGGGTTAATTTATAGAGAATGTTAAAATGACAAGATTTTGTAATGCACATACATGGCCTGTTCAAAAGAAAAGGTGAATTTTGAATTTTCGCGGGCTGTGTACATTCGATAATCTTTTTTTTTTTTGTTATGTTGGTACACATATGTTTATCATATGTTAGCATTATCAACCATTTTGAATTTGTGGTTTGTTTTTGACAACTGGAAAGGTTAGTCACGTTTTTGTGTGTTCTTCGTTTTTTTTACTTTTGAACAAAATGGATCAAAGAATATGTATTAAATTTTGCGTTAAAAATGGAACAAAGTGCTCCGACGCACTTAAAATGTTGACTGTGGCATTCGGCGAGTCTACATTGTCTCAAAAAAGTGTTTATAAGTGGTACAAGCGCTTTACAGAAGGCCGAGAAGATGTTAATAACGATGAGCGTCTTGGAGTTGTGAAAAAACAAATCATGGATTTTATTCTTTGATCCATTTTTTTCAAAAGTAAAAAATCGAAGGACGCACAAAAACGTGACTAACCTTTCCAGTTGTCAAAACAAACCACTAATCCAAAATGGCTGATAATGCTAACACATGATAAACATATGTGTATCAACATAACAAAAAAAAACGAAAATCGAATGTACACAGCCCGTGAAAATTCAAAATTTACCTTTTCTATTGAACAGGCCTTGTATATGGCCTCGATGATATTAAATAATTAAACAATTATTTTTAAAATCAGAAGAGATAAAAGATTATTACAGCGATTAGAATTCGAATACCGAGATCTTCTGCTAGCCGGACAGCTGTTTTATATCACTGAGCTATTATCACAAACTTCATACCCGTCAAGATAATAAAATTAATACATGCATTTAGTTTTTTTTTTTTCCGTTTGTATCACTTTAAGTTTTGTTCGTTAGAAAACACAAACTTATGTTACAGTATGCATGTGGGTACTAGGTACCGACGAAAAAATATAATCATGAAATTCTACGCCTTATTTAAAAAAAAATATTGACAAAAATAAAAATCATTTTCATTAAAATAAATTCGAATCAAATTTTAAGTAATTGTAGGTTGATTGTTATTTATGGTATTCAGAAGCATTTTAGTACCTTATTTTATAACAGTTATACCGGTTTATATAACACACATTAAAAAAATCACATAATTTTTATAGGTAGGTATATATGGAATACGCAGGTTATGTACTATTTATTGCAGCCTAACATTAATCTTTATTCCAGTTGAATTTTTGAAGTGGGTATTACTTTGAATATTATCCTCTTGATTAATGACAAAAAGATCCATAGGCAACGTATTTTGATCCAATTTTTATCGTTTCAGAGACTTCGGGAATAAACGTATTTGCTTACCGAATGAATATTATTAATCGTCTACTTTTGGATTGATTCTAATGTAATGTATCAAATACCATTCAAATCTAACGACGAAAAAGCTTTCACCAACTGGATCATTATTTAAAGGGATTAATAATTTTATTCCTAATTTAGTTCTTACCCGTAAAAAATCACGGGATGTAACCATATACATAAAATACAAGACACGTCATATTCATATAAATCTTACGAAAAATGTAGCACCACTAATGTTGCACCACTAAATGTTTCACCCGCGTATGAAAAGGATAGCCATTCAAAGAATATGCGTGTGCGGAAGAGATAGCTATACGAAGCGTGTTTCGAAAGTATGTCTTGTTTACTTGGTTTATCGCAACTAGGCGCGTTGTCTCAGTAATGAATCCACATTATTTAATTCATCCAAGGATGTAATTTGACTTTCCAAGAAAAAAAAAAGTTGGTTTCTTTTCCGTTTCAAATATAGAATAATGTATGCTTAAATACACTATAGGTAGGAAGGGATATAAAAAGATTCTATTTTAAATTTGAAAATTTTAGTTCACATCAGTTCCAAATTTGAAAAGTTCATACTCGTACGGTCGTAGGTACTTACAATGGAAATTATTTTTATACTTGTAACTTAACCGTCATATATAATGGTGTGGAAAAGGGTTAGTATCCAGATTTTATAATTTAATTTACTAGTAGTTTTTTTTAAATTTTAATTTGCATACCCAGTTTAAAAACCAAATCGAAGCTGATGTTGTTATTTCAGTTTTCTCCTGTCTCTTTGTTTCATTTCACTTTATTAAAAAAGTTTATTTTGGCTGTTAAACTTTTTTTATTATATTAAAATTAGATTTTTTGCTTGTTTGGAGTCCTGCAGTAAAGGAATAATTGTATAATAACTCACCAACAAACATCAATAAGTTCCATTAGGCATCTCAAACAAATCAAAATATTTCTTATTGTGATGATTTTAAAGATTACGGTACACGTGGTCCCACCTCCGAGTGAGAATGCGCCATTACGAAGACAGAAGATGCAAACATTACTTGCATAAAATTACTGCAAGTAACGAAGGAGTGCACCCCCCGGTTATTGCACCGCTCGGTGCACGGGGCTGTTTACTGTTTTGATGAGTCGGCGCTTCCTCCCCCAATATTTTGTTATGATATGCACCGGCGCATCAATTATTTTTTACTTGTTTACGCTCGCCAATATTCGGAGGGTTCGATATAGAAGAAAACATCCTTAATATAACACACACTAATTGTTTTGAACTTGCCTGTAGCGGATTTATAGCTGCCCGTGCTCGGTTTGTAGACACTTCATTATTTATCTTAAAAGAATACATTATTATGTAGTGAAATACAAATATTTGAATTGTGTATAATATAAAAATTAAATATACGAGCTCATAGAGCAGATTCTCTATATTATTAAGTATAATTAATATTTCACTATGCTATTAAAATAGATAAGTATTGATAATTAAGTAGTACCAATGTATTTTACTTAAAATTCTCCCTTCCTAAGCACAAACTTTATCATAAACTAAACCAAACTAGAAATAATTACTAAGAAGGAGAAACATTAGAAGTGATTTCTCTACTGAATTTGGTATTTTTTTGTTATAAAAACATTTCTGTTTTTAACTTTAAGAAATCTCTGTAAGTTTTTTTTAATCTATTGTATTACTTATATTATATTTAAATAAATAAAAATAAAGCACAAATTGAAAAACACGTTTAAGTAAAAACTTGCTAGTGCCAATATGGATAGATTTTAAAAAAAAAATTTTGTATTTTACTAAAGGTAGGTACACTTATCATCGATATCTTGAAGGCAAAGGAATCGGGAAATAACAGATATGTTAAATTCTTTTGTTTATTATCCAATGTAACATTAGTCGTGGCGGGTTCAAATCCCGACGTTTGAAAATAAATTTAAATGTGTTATTTCACATTTAATTGCGTTAAAATAATATATAATATATAGTATATTTGCGGCACGTTCCGGGGTGGTACTGCCCTGGTAAGAGACCACCATTCAGAATCGAATCGTGGCTTGAAATTGCTTTAGCCGTGTTTGGTGACCAGTTCTGAATAGCCAGGCACTACCCAACCTTCTTCTTCTACATCTCCTTTCCCTCCGCACTACCTTCGACCTCACAGCATACCCTAATTGGGAACGTCATAGTCCCACTGGTTTCAGGCGACTGGGAGCAGTTGGGACTCTTGGGCGGTATTCACTACAGTCTCTATTTGGATGTTCACGAGTGTCGAGACCGAAATATTTAAGGTTATTATTTTTTTACTGAAAGGTTAGTATATAGATAAGAGTTCATAGTTCTAAAATTATTATCTATCTTAAAACATCCTTAGTGACGTATTTTGATTGTAGGTTCATTTTATTTGAACCGGAATAGGTATGTACCTACCTACGTACAAACGAGTATTCGTTACTAAATAATGTAGGGCTAACTTTACCTGTAAACATGACGGTTGAAATTGTTGTATCACCGCGGGCAATAAGAACTTACATTAGGTTGGCTACTTGAACCCTTAAGCAGGGCTATCAAGTTCATAATATATTTTCTACTGAAACAAGGTTCACTCTTGTTCCACGTTACAAATCTGGAATACGATTTTCGTCGTAAATATCATAACTAGGGGCCGGATTCTTGTCGCGAAAAAGGGCCCCACCTTTAAAGGCAAGTAATTTAATTTTTAAATGTAAAAAAAGATACATTTAAAATATTTATTTTAAACTAGTATATCATATTTGAGCTAAATACAAAACCCATACGAGTTATGATTTTTTGAATTTCAAGTTTGGCTTCGTTAAAATATGTGTATACCTATTGTGAATTTTATTGTTGATAGCTTCTTTTTTAAATAAATTAAGAAACTCTAGGTTCAGTCTTTCTCAAATACCGTGTTATAACCTAAAAAAATTGGTAAGTATGAAATAAATAGTACGATTTTTCTCCAAAGGTCAGAACTAGTTTTTGTGACAAGAATCCGGGTCCTAATCATAAATAATAAAACAATGTTTAGTATTTCAAACAAGAACTCAAATTTTTTTTAAAGCTTTGACCACGGGTTTCGTAATGGTTCATAGACATAAAAACACAAGACACGTCATATTCATACAAATCGAACGATAAATGTGGCACGGTCTCGATTTAAGTTTCAAAGCTCATAACGCTTATGAAAATGATAGCAATACTAAACTGAATGTGTGTGTACGGATGAGATAGCTATATGAACGTCCCGCGTTACTGTTATAATCTCTCTACCCCGTTACCAACTAACTTAGCGACTAGCCAAGTAGAGTACGACGTTCGGAAACGGTCATCTTCCACACACCTATGTATATCTGCATTTGCTATCTAACATTATTTCGGTTGAAGAACTTACGTTTTCCCGTGACAGCTTGTCTGTCGAACGAATGTTTGTGTGATACTAAATGCAGTAAATCTCAGGTATGTCTCGCGGACTCGGTTTAGTGCATTCACGCGAAATGTCTCAGTAAGGTATCTACATTGTTTAATTAATCTAAGCAATGGTTGCCAGAAGTTTGCTTTATTGGGTCAGTTAATAAAATTCGAAATATTCGTGTTCATAAATTCTGATTCAATTTTTCCACTTCAAACAACAAAAAACAAGCGCCCGTTTTAAAGCCGTAACAGCTCATCCGCCGTTCTGCAAATCCACATCCATGTTAATGCAATTTAAAACTTTTGCAAATTGCAATAAAACCGTTGCACCATTATTGCATAAGCGAACGGGCCAGTTCATTTGCGAGTCGTGAATTATATATCAGGAGAACAGTTGCAACATGTTTGTTGTTTGCTGGATAAAAAACCCTGAAAAACATGTTTGTACGGTGGCGCCAGGTCGGGCATGCAACATCGTATTAAACATTCAGAGAAACACAAACAAATATGGACACAAATAAAGCGACGTCTCCGATCAAATTCATTCGAAAAATAAACATTTTCTGCTGCAAATACGGGTACCTGCGGGAACGGCGTAATGGTTGTTGACATGCACAGAATGGCAAATGAAAACAATGATTTCGCATTCAATATTTTATGACGTTTTGTGCAGGTACTGTTTACTGCCTGTTATTGCTAAGGATATTTATGAATTCGAAATGTTTAAAGTTGCTGTTTTGAGTTATTCTAAAAAAATAGTTAGTCATAAATAGTTCAAAAATATTTATTTATTTATGTGGTTTGACATATTTGATGAAAATGAAATAATTACTTTATAATCATATTCTCCATAAAAAACGGTCGTAGCAACAGATTAAATAATTTAAAAGCACTAGAAACAAAGAAAATCATTAAAATTAACAGTCATATTCCTTATTTTCTTAATAATCAATTAAATTTGTCCAGTAGTCCAATATAAGGTACATTTTTCGTGAGCTCAAAAAATTTCTCATTATTCTTTTATCATGTTCTCAGTTGACTTTATGCCTCTTTAATTTGATATTTTTGTCTTTTTCTCTCTGTTCCTTTGTTATAATTAAAATATAATTTTTTTGTTTTCTTACTATTCTCCTTTTTATATTGTGTTCTCCCTCTGTATGTATCAATATATATAACCACACACTATGTATTTTTGTATAGTTTCATTTTGTACCCTGATGATGCTTTGGCAAAACAAAACCGATCGTTCATAAAATTAAAATAAAACATGTGGTCTTATACAAACTAATTATTTCATTTTCATTATTTATACGAGTAGGTATATTTAGATGATCTCCTGTGTGGATTTAATGAAAAAATTATATAAATCTCTTGATAATGATTTTCACAGAGCGATTGTGGTTATAACCGAGTTATATTATGGATAAAGTAGACAGTAAACCTGGTTATTATCAACCATATCCCCTTTTACAATGGTTGAAACTAAAAAAATATTATTCCTGAAACGAGACTTACTGCTTTGCAAAGGTAATAAATTGAGCAGTCGGAATATCTATCATTTGCAAATTTAATCACTTAAAATATTGAGATAAATGACTGCGCTGCGTCCGTATACCTACCTACCTAAATTAAATGGGTTTCCTTCAGAATATTTCCATCGCTTTATCCCCTCGCTTATCATGTAATATTTTTCCTTACATTAAAACAACAAGGCTCAGATAATTGTGCAAATATTTAAACAAATATATTAAACATCTTCAGCAGCTCTGTTTTCCTAATAATAACCTCCCAAGGCAAACACGAAGCCCCAACGACAACATGTTGTTTGTCTATTGAGGAGAGAGCAACACCTGACGATGTTTATACAAATAACAAGGAGGAAACTCCTCCTGCTACATCCTACCCTCCTGGTATAATAATTTATGGCTCAAGTGGGTGTCCTAAGTGTGGGTGCTGTCCACTACTACTTACTAGAGAAAATTTCATGATATTTTGTAGGGAATCGAAAATATTTTCCTATAATTCCTGAACCGCCACGTTGAGACTGTTAAGAGTATAAATAAGTATTAACGTTTCTCGTATTATGTTTATTATTAATCGATTGGTTTCTACAGTATATGTTTAAAACGTTACAGATTTATTGTATCTAAAGTTAAATAAATTTACTGCTACTCGAACTATAATGTATTCGTAATAATATCTAAAAACCAAATTGTTTTTGGACAATTAAACGAATGTGTCAAATTTACCAGTAATATTAAATATACGTGAAAACAATGATTTTAATAACACCATTTTTTTTTTACTAGTTGGAAAAAATTTTTAAGAAATTGGCATCAAATTGGCACAAAATCATTAAAATGGAGTTCTACCACAAATTAACAGTTTCAAAATTATAAATAATATGTGAAATCAGTTTATAACCAAGGAATGGTCCCTTTCTTTTATAAATCAGCATATTCTTGTTCAAACTAAAATATATTTGTAAATAATTTAAATTTAAAAATTCTTGCAGTAAAACAAAGGTGCACTCATGGTAAAATATTTTCCATAAAGGTAGAAAAGTGGGGAAGTTTTGCTCATATTTTAATTCAAAACGCAGTTGAAGAAAATTATTCATTTATGCTGAGCATATCGTCGTCAACGCGAAAATACCTCCTATGTGGTCAACTCTACAAAAGGAGTTAAATAGAGTTTAAATTTGTACTTCAAGTTTCAACGTTTTATTGGTGAAAATACATTATTGCATCTAAAACTACAAAGCGTATTTGTGATGTCTCAAAAAACAATCTCTAACTCTCGAAAATCAGTTTTTAATTTCATCCTGAACAATTACGTCTTTGACACATGGGAGGTATTTTCGCGTTGACGTCGATCTATAGGTATCACTTTTCGTATATTAATGTAGACATGGATTTAATAAAATATCAAAACCACGATCAAATTAATAATATTTTTCATAAAAGCTGGCACTCAAAGAGGAGATGATAAACGTCAATGTAGATAAAACCAATTAGAAAACTATTTCATCGAGTGTTTTCACAGACTGGTAGCCATTCCACTTGAATCCAAAAAGACCCATTTTAATAAACGTACCCAGTTTTCTTACACGGCACAAACCTCCACGACCCGTTAGCGGCGTGCGTGGTTATTGGGACGTGATTAATTAAAGGAATTTACCTATCGCCACTTTCCCCCGGGAAGACCACGCCACTCACCCCTCGCCACTCCCCCGCTCTGCCAATCGGCCACCCAGCCACCCCACGCCTGCCTACTCCACCCGCCCCACCCCTGTGGCCATTCCGATACATTATCGCCTAGGGTGAGATGCTGCGGAATACCGTGCTTAAGGTAATAAAATGTGAACTTAATTTATTTTATATGTATTCCTTTGAACACAATCAAACGTAATATAATGAATGAATTGATTAAAGAAATGTGAAAATAACTTTGTATAAGACCACGAATATAATTTAAATTTTTACGACCGACCGGTTTCGCTTAGCCTAAGCATCATCAGAATACAAAATTAAACTAAACGAATAAAAACGAAGTGTGCGGTAACTTGACGTTTTGTCTCTTTCAATTCGTATTAACTGTATTTTTCTCTACGTTATAATTTGAATTTTATTCTTTTGTTTTTTCAATGTCTTTGTTATTTTATTTTATAATTTGTTCTCCCTCTGTATGTATATATAACCGCACACGTTGTATTTTTTGTTAAGTTTAATTTTGTACCCTGATGATTCTTCGGCTAAACGAAACAGGTCGATCATATTAATATAATATAATTAAAATATAAAATATTGCTTTCTTAATTAATTATACTTTCCAATCAATACTCTCATAAAATGGCTTGACGTGAACAGCACGCTACAAATAACTACAAATAATACTTTCACGCGAGACCGCCAACACAGGCTTCTGCTTCTTCTCAGGTACAGAACTAACTTACCAATGGTGATGCCCCTGGGAAGACTAACTAGGTTAATTAACTGCCTCGCAGGAAATTTGGATATTTTTCACACGAGCTACAACTAGTTTAAGCAAGAACTAGCTATTTAGTTCTAACTATATTATGTACCTCTTGAAAGCTGTTTTTATTATTCTTAAACTTATTTTTACCTTTATCTTTGTATTATTATGATTACCATTTTTTGTGTACGAGTATTGGTGTAAAACGGCTTTTTGCAAAAAAAAAGAAGTTAAATGTAGAATTCTGTTCCATATTATTCGCTGTTCACATAATGATATAATGCTGAACATAATAAAATACAAAAAAGGAGGATATATAATATTATAATCGACTAGCTATGGTGTGATATGTGGGTATAATAAAGTCACCGCCCCCACTTCAGCGACTCAGAATAACTTCCAAGTGGCGATCCAAATAATAAACGGCGGTCATTTGTCGTCCACTTTCTGAAAATAAAAAAGCGTAAAAAATGGCGGTGGATATCGCTTTCCCCGGCGCGTGTTGCCAATAAGTGTTTTTTGCCGGACAATGGGAAAAAAACTGCGGCCTTGTATTAGGGCGGCAGAATCAAGCGGGGGTCGAGCAGGCCGCCCGCCGAAACGGCCCAAACGATGCGGCCAACTTCCCGATGAGGAAAACCTTCGAGCCAGCGAAAATGTTTATCGGCCGCTTAATGGGAGAAAGTAGTCACACATAAAACAAACTTCCCGCTCGGGGCAATTGGACTTGGCGAAAACAATAGTTATTGTTAAAATGTTTTTCTCTTGTAAAAAACACCCCCGTTAAATTGCTCCCCGCCTCCCCGCCCAGTAGGTACTACGTCAGCGGATAATGCATATAGCCGGGATATTAATGTCATAACTTTAGAGCAGGTATTAAAAAAGGCGAAAAAATAATGAAAGGAAACACAAAGAATCCTTAAAAACCCATGTCATTGTTATCTTCAGATAATTTATGAATTACACGGGGTAGGAAACTCGTCTTTCTATGGGGCTTTAGATATCATTTCGGGTGAAAAATTTCCCGTGGCATACCCTACCTTCTCATATATCGGATGTGAAAATAAGATTACAATTTTTTAGACAATTCTTGTAGAAGTATCTTTTACAGAAATTCATTAACTTGATAACATTCATTTAGTTTTACACGAGCAGTAGTTTAGTTCCCGCCAGGGCATCCTGATTCTTACTCCGTCAGTTTATGTAATGAAAGGATGCGATTTCTTTTAAAATAAAACTGCGTGTTTAGTGAACGAACTGTTCTATAAACTTTCTGTTACATTGTTATACGCTGGCATGTTTGAATTCCGGACGCGTTTTTATATTGCAGTGGCCAAGGTTATGCTATTCGAATTAACAAGTATATTATTTCTAATTTTGAAAGTGTTTATTCGTGGTGGAACTCCATTTTAATGATTTAATAATACCAATATTTTTGTAGAAAGCATTCACTTTGTGGTTTGACATATTCAATGAAAATAAAATGATAACTTTGTGTAATACCACATATTTTATTTTTATTTTTATGACCGACCGGTTTCACTTTGCCTATAAAAACTAATTAACTTTGTACCCTGATGATGCTTAGGCTAAGCGAAATCGGTCGGTCATAATAATAAAAATAAAATATGTGGTCTTACACAAAGTTATTTTATTCATTGCCATTTTTTAACTTTATCTTATGAAACCACGGCACCAGTCTGGAGATGCCCGTCATAAAGTCAAACCGGTCAGGTCTTGCTAAAAAATAGTGGAATAAAGTAAAATAAATGGTGTTATTAAATCATCAACACGTATACGAGTATATTATGTACATACACATTGAATTAATATTGATTCAATTGTTGTTTCTGCTGACAAGCTTGTCTGAAAAATACTAGAGATTTATCGGAATGCTCTTGTTTTTAACCCAAAAGTCAAAAATATAAAAGAAATTTGAAATAATTTAATGTGCTTTAAATCATTACAGGTAATCCATTAGACCCATTACCAATAGCGTGCAGTGGATTACATTTCAGTTCCAATGTGAGGAACTGTTTTCGGAAAGTAAGCGGATATTGTATGTTATTGCCACCCTTTCCTGGTCGGAAATAGCCTCTTTATATATATCTCTGAGGAGGCAGTCATACAATATAAATTTCCCATTCAGAGTACATGGAAGAAACCTGGAAGAAAAATCATTTTCATTTTCATCTCATTGCCGGCAACCCAGGTGTTTATTGGCATTAAAAAGGATGTTAAAATACATGTACTTTACTCGTCTCACTAGACGATGTCTATTATGAAATGAGTAACAATAAAAATACATCAAAATTAAAATAAATGCGAAAATACATTTAAAAAAAATGGCATGAATTTTCACTATAAAAACATTTTAACACTAATTTTAAAAACAGTAAAAATTGTTTTACCATTTCCAAACATAAAGTTGTTGCATTAGATCCTATTGTTTTGATAAAAATAAAACATTGTTTTTTATAAATACGTGATGAAAATAACATTTTTTAAATTAGAATTAAACTCTAAAGCTTTGTGGTTTTTTTTATTTTGATATTATATTACTTTGTAAGAAGTCAAAAGATCTTCCGAAAATAAAAATGGATGGTTTATCCAAGACGCCATCTAGGTATTCAATATGTGCTCGTGTTAAGCTTTGCATATCATTACAAAGATGGCAGTCTTTATCTATAGTTATAAAAATATAATATCGATTAAAATACCGGTTTCTCAATGGCTCCAGACAGTTGCGAGCAGCTGGAGACTCTTATGCGGTAGAAACATAAACGACCACGTATTTTTTGCCAATTTACCTCAGAAGAGATGATTACATTCCTCGGAAGCATATCGTAGAAGTTGACGCCTTTTTGGACTAAAAAAATGCAATACACCACTTTACGTGGAAAGACGCCAGAACGGGGAGTTGCTTGTTTGCGAACTAAAAAAGGATTTGTCGGAAACCATGTTTTTGTACTTGCTACTTCATTTCCTTTAGCCTACAATTAACACAAGTTTTTTACAACTTTTACAATAAAACAATGCTTTTTACCTATAATTACACATTTCAGAACAAATTCTTTCCGGGGAAACAGTGCTTTGGAAACCGAAAATGCAATCAACTAATGCATCAACCAACTATTATATTTCACAAATCACGAAAGTTCACGAAATTATACCTGCAACATCATTTTTTTTCGGGTTAACAATGTATGAGATGAAACGGAAGGAATTTTGAACAAAATAATATATATTTGTTTCATTGTTCGATCAAAATGATACCTTTCTTAACATTCAAATGCCTTTATGGGTGTAGTACATTGGTTTCAAACAGGGCTCCCTTGAAGTTTTGTTCATCTCAATCTTATATCATGAAAAATTCATCAGGAGCGCATAACCCTTCCAGGAAATTACGGCAGCTTTACCCGTACTTAACAATCCCTCACGCCCCCGCGTATAAAGTAGGCGGATAATGTCTCGCGCGAAAATGAACGAATTGTCTTTTCACGTGTCACCTTATAAACTCTCCGACTTACGAGACGTTTTCTGACATTACACGTCCTGTAATGTCTGCGCTCCGTGTAAAATTAATGAATTCCTTTCCCCGGAAGCGAGGGCATTATGCAAAAGTAAACGAGTGCGTTGTAAAGACTACAAACTGTTTTGCCTGTCTGGGTGACAGTCGGGGGGCAGTTAATGCCGTGACAAGACTGATTGTCTTAACGAGTATATTATTCGGAATATGTGGGATGTTGTGTTTTCGTGTGTAATTAAAATCTTGTTCCAGACTTAAGCAGTAAATAAATCGCAGAGTGTTTATATATTAATAAGAATGAAATAATAGCTTTGTATAAGACCAAAGATTTTTTTTTGTTTCGCTAAGCCTAAACATCATCGGTGTACAAAATTAAACTAACCAAAAAATACAAAGTTTGTGGTTATATATACATAACAACACACAGAGAGAGATAACACAATATAAAATAAAATAAGAGAACAGTGAGAAAACAAAAGAATAACAATTAAATAATAACAAAGTAACGGTGAGAAAGAGATAGATAATATGAATTGAAAGAGGTATAACGTCAACTGAGAAGGTGATTAAGTAATAATGAGAAATTTTATGAGTTTAGAGGAAATATCCAAATATTCGACTACTGGAATAATTTAGCTGATTATCACGAATATAACTATGAATTTCCTTATTTATAGAGTTTCAAATTTTTTCAATCTGTTGGCATGACCATTTTTATGGAGAATATGAGAATATTCGGAAAAACCGTGGTTATTTAAGCATCTAAAATGTTCTTTGATTTCAACATTGACATTACATTATAATATATATATTACAATCATTTTTTAAATAAGAAGACTAATTCCACACTGACTTGAAGCTATCCAAGAATGACCTATTTTGACTCAAGTAATGAGAGAACCCTTAAAATTCTGACCCAGCTCCTCTGAATCATTCAATCTCTCCTTCATGGTGCAAGTATCATGCTTTTGAATGAGTTACTCTTTGATATACTCGTACCTTGATATATCCTCTCAAACGCTATATTCAAGTAAAAATCAAAGAGACACATTTCGACGTATGACGTCCAAAAATATATTCACGACGTATTTAAATAGCTAAGACGATGAGTAAATATGTATTTAAAAAAAAATTGTAATCGAACAATTCAAGGACCAAGGACGGTCTAAACATCTGTAAAAGTATTTTATAAATATTTCGTTTCATCACAATAATAGTCCCATTAGAATGCACGAACCAACACGAACCCTGCAGTTTAGGGGTAGTTTAAGAGGGTAGCCGTAATGCTTGACCCAGTTAATTAGAATGTAAGTGGCTAGACGGTCTTATCGCCAAATTGCCCAAGAGTCATAATAATTATAATGCATTGGGCGGAGGGTCACAGTATGAGAGTACTTTCATAAATACAATTACACGTAAACCTGTTCACGGAACTTCTCGGTATGCTCACATTACATTTGCTAAGTATAATTTGGCCCCCCAATAATGACAATTCTCAGACAAGCTTAGGGTTTTCGTATTTTCCAAACGATAAAAAGTTTAAAAGAATTAGGTCTAGGTATTTTAACTCCCGTCACATTTGACGTCGTAACAAATTGACAATCAGCGGTATTTTAATATTTTGACATTTGAACGGTCTCAGTTAACAGTCAACAGTCAACATACGTTATTTTTCAAATTTTAATTTGCGTTGCTTGATCACCCGTCGATCATGCCAAAATATAACGATTAAAAGTATTTTGAAAATAACGCTGACGGGCCGAGAATCGGCGGGTAATGGATGGTTAATTCAACGGGGGTTCAAACCAAATAGCTTTCTTAAATATTCACTCAGTACGCATGAAAGGCTCTATATTTAATATGTGAAATTGATAATGTATTTCAATGAATATCTCAACACCGATTGGCAGCGCCCATTTTAGCGAATAAAAAATGTTTTAACAGGATCGCACCCGCAAACTCCACAATCGTTAGTCAAATGCGTAGACCATTACGCCACCGAGGCCGATTAAGAGTATCCGCGCGGTGATACGAGTCTAACAATGATTAAGTGCACGTATAAAACGTCATACATTTACGTGTGAGGTATGGTTTATGATAGGGATATCTTAAAGGATATGATTTATAGATTTGGAATAGCTCGTGGCGGTACCTACGTGAACAGCTTTCTAAGGGTGAACCACTGTAAACTCAGTGGCGGAGAAAACATTTGTATTTCCTTATTCCATCGTATTTTTTACTGCACATACCTAATGGTAATAATTCACTTATCTGTAGTATGAACTTTCACAGTATATGTAGGCTTTGTGACGTGAAACGTATTTTACCCTTAACTTGGCAGGGTAACATATATGTTACACCAACTTTGCAGTCTTTTTTTTTTGACAAATATTTTAAAATTTTTAGTAATGACAACACTTTATAAAATCTCTTCTTTATCGTTCACTCAATTTCTGATACCTGTGGTCAGTTTAAATCATGTAGCTTATTGTCTTATCTTTAACCTCATATTATATGTTTTTAATTTGCCAAGATAAAGGTTAAAACCGATGCAATCGAGCCCAAATTAGCAATAAAGTTTCTGTCGAAGTACTTTCGAATTTCGCTAATCTCCGACACTGCTAAGTGCTTAACGGCTTTCATATATTGATTCATTTTATGTTGAACAAGCGAGTAAAATAAATGAATAGTATATAACAACATAATAACAATGGATGAATAGTATATACCATAACATAATAACATAATAAATGGAATAGGTTTGCTCCTTAATAATCTAGAAGCATTAGAAATATCAAAAATAATTGATTCATTTTAAATGTTGAACAAAAGTCCGATTTTAAGAATGTTCCCCTTCTCCTCTTCCCATCCCCTATAATTGAATAGATGCTTTGTCCTGTTTATAATGTTTTGTCTCTTTCACTACATCTACTGTATAACTCTATATTTTAATCTTAGTTTATATATATACGTTCCTGAAGAAGGTTAAGTTTAACCGAAACCGGTCGAATTGTTATATGTGTATAAATAAAGTGGCTTAAAACAAAATTATTTTTTATTTAAATTATAATAACAATAGTTTAAAAATAAGTTAGTAGGTATGTATAATTAAAGCATGGGTTTAAAAATTAGTTATCATAGTAAATTGCAAGATTGATGTTCATATTGTCCAAAGGTTTATTGATATAACCACTTCATATATTTGAAAAAAAAAAACCGTTAAAATGCACACCTGTCATTAACGGAATCCCGTAAGGATCCCGGAAGATATAAAATAACTACATTAAGACATTTAACAAAAACGAATCTAAACTTAGTTTTAAGATTTACAATATTCTATAAAAACTGAGTGTTTCCATTTGAGGCCCGCTACTGCCTTGATAAGGACATAGGTGAAACACCTTAGTTCGTGAGGACATTTCGGTCCACGGCACTAAGCAAGCGTTTAAACTCCCAGTTATTTATGTGACCCCGCTAAGGAGACCTGACTGTATTTCTCTTCGGCACCGTCTAAGTGAAAGGGTGTGTAGTGTAAAGGAGAGAGACGAAGGGGATATGAGGTGGCCCGTGCATGCCTGGAATACTAGTGTAAATCTGAAGGTGCGTGCATAAATATTGCGAAAATCGTACCGTTCCCATGAGTTACGACCTTAATGCAATGTTTATGATAATAGTGTCACCCTCCTCGAGTAACCAAAGCATATTCTCTCAATTTATGATCTCCTAGGAGGTCACAGAAAAAAAAAATTGTTAAATTTCAAACTATATCAGCAAGTAATGGATTTCGAGTGCACACTAGTCAGAATGTGCATATAAGGGTAAAAGATACCCGTCGTCTATTCCGTTAATTTTGTATTGACTGCACTGCCCCTTTCTAATTGCAAATGACACAATTGAATATCCGACAAAGGGCAGAGCCAAGTTTCAATGAAAAATAAACATCAGAAATGCTTCGAATCCCGGCTATTGGAATGGCAGGTGAGCGATATGCCGCGAATAAGCTTCGCTCACTCCTATTCTCGCTTTATTCGCTCTCTGCTTTATTATTTCATCGCTCCACGGTTTTGAGTCGCCGGGGAGGCAGGAGTAAGAGGAGGTTTTTCAATGCGTCATTTGCCAATGCGCCTACGGAGAGGCCATACATTGATAATAATACACTGAGCTCGTTTGGCTTGGGCAGAAACTCGTTTAGATAGCGGCACCCGATACCTTTTCTGGTTTCCTGGTTCATTGTGCAGAGGCGTGACCGGTATAATAGCTCTTTCTTTTAGGATCTTTAAAGTTAAAGTAAATAATTTTATCCTTTTCGAAATTAAAATATGAAAACATTTTAAAAAATATGAATCCCGAGGCTACACGAATACCGACAATATTTAGTACATTATAAACTAACTTTAAAGTTTAATAGGTATGTATGTAAGAATTAGTTGGCGTTTTGAACAATTCATCGAAAAATTGTTATTTTTATGTAAAAATCGATTGGGAAAGTACCAATCTCAGAGCAATAATATACAAAGAGGGATAGCTTTGCGAAACAGTGTAGTGAGGATTGTTGATTTTTTTCTGACTCGGGTGTGGCTAAGATTTTTATGGACACACCTTTTGATATCCATTCATAGCACATGTCAACATAATGTCTTGTTTATTTGTAAAACCGCTTTTTCACAGTGTGGTTATCAAAAAAATATAGGATATAACCTCAAACACCGTTGAGTTATGTCACATAACAAAACATGGTGGGTGGAGTCATCGGAGACGCGGGAGACGGAAAACATATTTACATACCTAAAAGTAATGCTATATTATGTGACAACTTGTCTTTTCTCTTTTTTTCTAACACTTCACGACGTAAAAACCCGGTGAAAGTGATTTATCGTAGGTTGGGCAAAAATATTTAGCTCTCTCTCTCTCTTCATATATATCATTACTCCAAGGTGCCAATCAATATCGCAAAAATTTTAAAACGTCTCAGCATATTAGGTAAAATACATAATGTAGGTAGGCATATTTCATTGGTTTTAGGAATCCTTCGTACAAAGACTCGAGACTTGCATAACTGCAGACTGGAGCGGAATAAAAGCAATCTTTGATTCCAGAATTAGGCATTTGAAACAATCAGCTAATGAGATTGGGCGCGCACAATGGCCGGGTCTCGAATGGCTCCATAAATCAAAAGGCAAAACCAATCAAGCGCCTACAGCACTGGGCGTCAGTCTCGTCAGTGTTTGTACAAAGGACCGATACGGACCCCTTCTCGATTCTGCCCCCCGGATAATTCTTTTTTTTACATTATTGTTATGACCCCACGTCCGTGTCCGTGGACGTCATCCGTCGAGCCGGCGGATATATTTGATTAAAAAATAACGACGCTGGTGCGACGAACAAAAAGTAGATTCGGGTTTTCTGAGTTTGTTAAAGCTGTTGGGCATTGTTGGGTCCATAGTCGGTGTACAATGAGTGGTGGTCCACCGGAAGATAGAATATGGGTGCTTCCGGCTGCGTTCCTATTCAGTATTTAAATAATGTTGAAGGCTCTATCCCAACCGTCTAGAGGTGAGACCTTGGAAAAGAAAGCTATATTACTAAAAAAAAAAAATAAGATCTTCTTTTGTATTTTATTCTAGAGTTTCTTTTGTATTTTCATATTTTCTTTTATTTTAATTTCTTTTAAATGTTTTATCTATTGTTTTATCATGTAATTCCGAAAAATGTCCTCCACATCACAGGTGAACTCAGCTTGGAGGACAATGTTTATAAAATATTGTAAACATAAAGTTAAGTAAATAAAAATAAAAATAAAAATAAAAATAAAAAAGGGAAGGAGATAGGAAAGAGGAAGGTCGGGAAAGACCTGGCTATTCAGATCTGGTCACCAAACACGACTAAAGCCATTTCAAGCAACGTTTCGATTCTGAATGGTGGTCTTTCACCAGGGCGATACTCAAAGTATCTATCATTCTCGAGCGTGCCGCAGATATACTATATATAATTTTATATTATTTATATGTGTTTTGACACATATTAATAAAAATAATTTTATTTGCGCACGCCGGGCTTGAACCCGCGACCTTTGGATTCGTAGTCGAGCATCTTACCACTCGACTACGGAGGCCGTCAAAATCGGTATTAATACAACTTGTCGTTTACATCCACATAATATATTGCTCATCTAAAAATATCTCAGCGGATCCTTATGAATGGCGGGTTCGATGACCGTTGCAGCGTAATACTTGTTTATCATTTGGAAAATTCGGTTGATTAGGTGTGTTATGTTTGAGAACATCTTAATCGTATAATTCTGTTGTCAGGAACATATAGCAATGACAGCAATATCGGCTCATTAAGATCGAAACCGATATTTTATGGGGATGATTTTATATGCAAACCGATGATAGCCCCCCTTACTGATGGCCGCCTCATTTCGATCTATATTTATTGTACTGTAGTTAAATATAACCCATGAATATGGAATAGTGAATACATCAAGTTGTTAAAGTACACAGTGATTCGTCTTATTTTTAAACCCCCCATCGCCATGTGCAATGCTTACATGTGTGTACGAGTATGTACAATGTGTACATACTCGTACATGCTGCCAGATTTCCAAATCAAGTTAATGCGTAAAAACATCACTTAACATCTGCCGATATAGTAATTTCTGCACACACGTCATACCGGATGACAGCCCTATTTATTACCTTATTTTTCCACTAAGTGCACTGACCAGTTCCTATGGAGTGTGTGAACGTTGGCGAGGGAGGGGAGGGGCTGTTGACTCAGCCACTTTGCTCCCGGGCGGCTGCAGCGTACGTCTGTTTACGTTCCGGATGTATTATTAATTTTCACAAGTGAAAATTCAATTGAGTCTCTCACTTCTTTGGATGCGTTGATATTCGTGGAGAGGGGTATTCACTCTTACCTGGGCAGGGATTTCTATTTTCATTAACACAATCCATATTTTCTTTGCCAGTCCAGGAGCGTTATGGCAGATTCTGATTTATTCGAAGATTTTATGAAAAAAAGTTTTTGACGATTTTTGGCAGACGGACAGAAACATACACTCTTGACTCTGGGCCTAAAAGTCAAAGGTTCAAAATCCGAGAAAATGGAATAGTATCGATTTTTCTCTAAGAGTAAAAATATATATGAAGAGAGAGCTAAATATTTTTACCAAACCAATACAAATTTACGATAAATCACTTTTTTTTACGTCGCAAACCGTGAGAGAGAAAGAGATAAAACAATTTGTCACATACACCACTTTTCGGTACGTAAGCATGTTTTCCGTCTCCCGCGTCTCCGGCGACTCCGTCCACTACGTTTTGTTATGCGACATAACAGGACATATCTCAACGGTTTTTGAGGTTAAATCCTATATTTCTGTTAATAAATAATAACATTATGACGACATGCGCTATGAATGGATGTATAAATACCCTAGTACTAGCCCTAGCCACATCCGAGTCAGGAAAAATTCAACAATTCCTGACTATACAAGCCATCCCTCCTGGTATATCTGAGATTTTTATACACTAATAAAAGTTAATACGATGGAAGACGACCATTCAATTGTGTGTCTACACATTCCAACCTTCTCCCTACCCCTTCTCCTTCCCCTATTCTCGGATCAAAGACACCATAGTCCCTTATAATTTTCTTTTATAAACACTACCACTGGATATTTTTCGAAATGCGAAATGATCAATCCCCAGACCAAATAGCTTATTTCCCCAATCCTTACCATATAATTTAATGGAAAACGAGATTCCGCCACACGCAACTTACTGTCTGTAGCAATTATCCCACTTGAGTCTGCGCTCCGGGAAATCCCAACCAAAAAAACGCCTTAAAATGCTAATGGATAATGGAAACTGGATTTTTCTGCCAAGTGATGTCCGTGCTTTGGAATTGATTTACGTAAATTGACTCAGTCCGCCGCGTATCACCAGCTCCGGCATTTGCATTCGGAAAAGCTTGTTTTTTGTTAATATCCACGCGAAAACATTGAAACGCCCAATCACAAGTCCTCATTCGGATTCCAGTAAATAAGCACTGTTCGCTCAGACTAAAAATCTGAGTAAACACTAGACACTTTTGCATAACGCTCTTAGTTTTTTTTCCACAGTGTACATAGCAGTTGCTCATTTTTAGTTAGACGTAGGTACTTTCTAGAGTTAAATAAAATTTCATATTTTCTGTTAGATTGTTAGGTACAGTGAAAGGCTTATAAGTACTATTTTTTCGTTAGAAATCTATCTATGTGAATACTTTATAACTCATAATAAAAAAGCATATCGTCGCTGGAAAGGCAAAATAGCTTAAGCGACACTTTGGTCAAAATGAGTAAAATACGCAGTTTTGATCAGTTCTATTTTCTGAATCGAATGCTTTTACTCTTGTTTGATTATGAAGACTTTTGTGGCCCTTTAGCCATCTAAAATATATTTACCATTTGGAAGAAGGCTTGACTCAAGCGACCCAAGTTTGGAACATTTTAAACTTTTTGTCGCTTAGGGGAACTCAGTGAGAGAAATGAGTTATTTTTTTTTTCAAAATCCAACCAGATACTAGACTTTATTTTATTGTAAAACAAAATAATTTTAAAGTGCTCTGGTGTAGACTTCCCATAATGGCACTTCAGACCTTTTGTCTTTCCGGCGACGATATAATATTTTTTCTCATTGAACAACTGAGAAATAACATTTTCCTATGGAACAAACAATATGGCGTATTATCTTGTTTTCACACAAATTAAAATTTCAAAGGTTAACTTAAAAACCAAAAAAATAAAGCACAATTTTCTGCGTTAAAAAAACATAAAAAACGATATATTTGTAAACAAAATCTCTAGTTATAAATCGAAATATGCTGATTAATGTTAGAGGGTCACATTCAATTTCTTATGAAAAAACGATTTTTGTGAAATATTTTGATCTGAAGCAGTTTAATTTTTTCCAAAAAAATTATTTTAGGTACAATTTTACTAAGTCTCTTGGATGACTTCTAACAGTATATGCCATAACAATAATACTAAACAATAATACCAAAGTATAAATAATTTTTCACATTTCTTAATGCCTAAGTAAAATGCTTTTAAATGGGAGATAAAGCGAGGTTAGGGGAATGTTTTCGTACTTCGAAAATTTGTTTAAAATGCGCGATGATGATTACCATCAAAATAATAAAATATGGCCGCGAATTCCGCCTAAACATTTTATTATCGTCAGAATGGAGAAGGGGAAGCAAGAATGGCGAAACTTTAGATGATAAATAAGGCGCTATGGGCAGTAAAAACAAATTTTAGAATAGTGTAAATAAATAGCGTAGATATTAATGAGGAATTCGGAATTCCTTTGTTTTCACGCAGTAGTAGCTTAGTCAACATAAACAATTCCAGGGGTGATATTTTATCATAGACAGGAGTTATAAATAATAATAATCACATTTTATTTCAGCGCAACACATAGCGGTGGGTGCAATACTCTACCTGCCATATAAATAATAATTATGAGTTAAATGAAAATAATAAAAGCGGTAAGATAAAATAAATTAAATTAAATTTTAAAAAATGTTAAATAATAATAATACAAGAGCAATGGAACTATAAAAATATAAATAATGATGCAAAAAAAGGGTGTTTTACGATGACTCGAAGGAAATTATCTGTGCCACGGATGAGAGTGTTCTTGTACGAGTATATAAAATAATTTAACATTTACAAACATGGAATAACAAACGATTTGCTCCAAAATTTTACAAAATTCTGGTCAATAGAATGCGAAAGTACACACCAGGTCAAAATTTTCCGTCAAACCAAATATGTTTTGTGTGCAAATGATGTAATATTTTAAATTTAAATAAGAGCCTTTAAAAAAATACTTGGATTTTCCATGTTAACGCAACTTTTTCTTGCCGGCAACAAGCTTGTAATGTCATTTTTTAAATATGATGACAAGAAAGTATTTATTTTAAACAGATTCATTTCACTTCTTCTTCGTATGGTGGGGGAGAGTTGGCCGTTCAAGAAATCATACACGTTATTTTATAGTACCATGGAAAGGCTTCGGGTCCAGTACAACAACGCTTACCGCATGATGTTCAGCCTTCCCAGGCACTGCAGTGCTTCTGGTATGTTCACCGAGGGACGAGTTCCCGGATTTGCAGCCCTTATGAGAACCAGCGTAGCAGGAATGCGAGAAAGGATTAACAACTTTAGAAATGACCTCATCATGGAATCCCGTCAGATCCCGAATTCAAGCATAGAAGCGCATTGGAGTAAATTATTGGCCCCATCAATCTTAACGCTGCCAGGATGAACTTCCTCTTGATGGCGTTTTGCAGAAATGAGGCCCAACATCCTCCATTAATATATTTTTTTGTATTTTTTCAATATATACATATCTTTAAAATATTTTTTTTTATTTTGTTTATTTTCTTTTGAATTTTTGTTCAATTTTATTTTTATTTTTTTTTTAAGAAAGAAACATTCCTGGGTTACGAATAACCTGATAATATTTGAAAAACTCCTACTGCCATCATAAGAAGCGGAAGATGTTGCTTGTGTAATGATGGAGGACTTAGGCAGCAGAGGAATTGAACGCACGACGCCCGGGTGGGAATCCGACGCGTTTGTCCACTCAGCTACCGACCGGTCTTTCTTTAATATTATTGTTGCGTGTATTACAACTTTTATGTTAATATTATTATTACTATGTATTAATATCAATTATGGAAGGTATTACATTGCACTACTCCTGCATACCTTCTGGAATAAAACTTAAATATTATTATTATTTATAACGTATAAAAAAACGTTAAGTTATGCAGTCTATCTGTTACACTACACCAGGAAGAATATTCTAAACTCGGAAATTTTGGCCTCCAGTGTACGTACAACCTCCAACACTTCTGTTCAATTCTGCACATTTTCGCAATATTCACGGGGTGGCGGAGAGGGGTTGGTTTTAGCCCACTTTTAATTGATCCTTGAGGGTTAGTTTCCGGAGATAAAACCAAGATATCTTTTATGCTCGCTTATTTGCACTTGTATGTATATAATCTCGGTTTTATTTCTAATTTGTTTCAAAGTTTTGTCATTTTAACACCGCGTTCTTGTAACTACGCTTTCTTACACATTTCAAAGAGTGTAACAAAGAATTTTGGGCTTTGGTGTTATTAGTTTTCTCTGAAATATTCTTTGAAATATGGTCGACAAACGGCTTACATAGTCGAGCGGTAAGACGCTCGGCTACGAATACAAAGATCGCGGGTTCAAATCTGGCGTGCGACAATAACTTTTATTTAACTAACATGTGTCATAACACATTTAATTCATATAAAAAAGTGTATTTGCAGCACGCTCCAGAGTGCTAAGTATCGCCCTGGTGAAAGACCACCATTCAGTATCAAAACGTTGCTTGAAATGGCTTTAGCCGTGTTTGGTGACCAGATCTGAATAGCCAGGTACTTCCCAACCTTCCTCTTTCCCATCTCCTTCCCCTCCCCACTACATTCAGCCTCACAACATACCCCAATTGAGGGTGTCATAGTATCACTGGCTCTAGATGGTTGGTAGCAGTTGGGACTCTTGTGCAGTATGCACTATAAAAAATAAATATTTGGACATATTTATTTTTTTAACTATCCACCCTGGAAGGAGTGTAGCTACGAGAGGAGAGGCTGAGCCTTTTAAGGTCATTGAACTAGCAATAAAAAAGAGTTTTGTTGTGATTTTGAATTTGAAAAAAAAAAAAAAAAAAAGAAAAATAATAATAACAATAATATATATATATATATATATTTTTAATTATTATTATTTTTTTTTTTACTTAATTTGAAATGTACCTTATACTGTAAAATGTAACTATAGAGAGCTATAACTATGATTTGAATTAGTATACCCACGCACTGGCTTTTGCCTATGTGGAATTTTTTTTGTTATGTCTACATTATTTTATTATTTCTGTAATTTTTAAATGTATGTAACAAAATAAATCAAATAAAAAAAAATAAAAAAATAAAAAAAAAAAAAAGAAGCGAATCGAAATCAATCTTGACTGGGAAAAGGAGAATATAACTAAGTAAAAATTTAACTGCTGATTTCGGGGACAGAATATCAGGTTTTGCCACATAAAAAAGTAATTTTCTTATTAAAGTTTGAGTAGTTTAGATTCTTAAACATAACATTAATGTAGCAGCCTAATGTTATGTTTCAACTTTCGTTCACAGAAAGTTAGGTGGTACAGCAGGGCAATTCAAAACTTTAAGCGGTGGAAAGTGTTCTCCTCAGGCGATAAACGATAATGATCTTAGAGGAAGAAAAACATGGCTTTTAATTGTCTTAAAATCGCAGTCTCGGCCCTTCAAATCGTTTAATTTGTACATTTTCCAGAACACCATTTTTACATGGAGTAGGTAGGTTCAAACGAAGGCTAATTTAATGGTTTTATTTCTCATATATATTACTTCACTTTAGTCAAGTTTTAGCTGCTCAATCGTCAATGTTTTTTTTTAAGCGTCGTTTTGTGTCAAAATAGAACCATATTAAGATGGAGTACGAAAAAAAAAATTAAATATTTCGCAGCCCAGTATTACGATATTTTATATTATTTATTTAATTATACTGGGTTTTAACAGATTTTTTTACTAACTTAAAAAAAAAACCAGGTTTAAAAATTGAGATGGTCCACAAAAAAATTACAAATACAAAAACTCAATCAATGATAAAATAATACAAACAAAAGCAAGATACACAAGGGAGACCAAAAAAGATATGCAATATAATTAGCCCAAACAATGTTTCATATTTTTAAGCAATAGCAGGACATATTTAAGTAACTATAAATCATCGACAAAAATGTCTACATCAGCATTTATTTTATTACATTTATAATCAATTTTATTTTACTTCTGCTTTCAAAAAATGATCTTCATCATCGGTTCGAGCTTAGACTTGGAAAAACAAATATTTTTTTCTTAATTTTTTTTTAGTGAAAGATTTGGTTCAAAAGTTTATCGAATAATATCATGTCACAAAACTTGTTTGAGAATTAATTAAGTATGAAATCAGAAGACATTAGGCCGGGAAGACATGAAAATGAAGCATCAAGTAGACTCGGTCTTACCGCAACAATATCGTTCCCCACCGCTGCTACTCGCTTCCCCCCATCTTATCCCGAGATACAAACCGCATGTTACAAGATGTTCAGTGGCGGGGTAGATATATATTGATATTCACAGAATACTATTACTGTCGAGGTATTTTAAACTCTCGTCACAATCTGTTAATTAGCGCCATTATATATATTTGACCCGTTCCCGTTAAACGCCTATTGTCGGTCCGTTTGAGCTTCTGCACAAATTGCGATCAGCTGAAAAGCATAAAGGTCATGTTATTATGCTTGTCAGCTGATTACGAAGAATATATATATATTTAAATAAAAAAAATTTTAGTTTTAAGCCACTTTATTTATATACATATAACATTCGACCGGTTTCGGTTAAACCTAACCTTCTTCAGGAAAGTATACATATATGAAACCAAAACATTTTTTATTTAAATTTATAATGTCAAGCCACAAAGTGATTGCTTCCTTCGATAAAAAGAATATATATGTTACGTGAATACCGCACAAGAGTCTCAACTGCTCCCAACCGGTCACCAAACACGGCTAAATCCATTTCAAGCAACGTTTCAATTCTGAATGGTGCTCTTTCACCAGGGTGATGCTAAGAGTGTCTACCACACCGAAACGTGCCGCAAATATACAATATTTTATTTTTATATCAATTCAATGTATTATAACACATATTAATTCATTACAAATTATTTGTGCACGCCGGCTTCGAACCCGCGACCTGTGGATTCATGGTCGAGCGTCTTACCACTCGACCATGCCGAGCGTCTTACCATTCGACCATACATTTGTTCAAAAGCGCGGAATCAACTTTTAACAGAAAACATTAAAATGTAAAAAAAAAACAAAATAGCGTTTATCGTTGAATTGTGACGATGTCAAATTTGATGACAGTTTGAAACACTAAAACTAACTACAAACAAACTTAAGAATGCTTTCATTTTATCAGAATTTTCATAATGAATATGAAACAATAACTTTGTATGAGACCACAGATTTTATTTCAATTTTTATGACCGACCTTTTCGACCAGTTTCGCTTGGCCCAGGGGTCGGCAGAAGCGGCCTGCGAGTCGTATGCGGTTATCTGCATAGACGTTTGCGGCTTTCGAGTTTAAACTTAAATTTCACCTCATGTCAAGCAGCCTTATAACTTATGAGTTTATGAGAACAAACTTCGACCCGTACGGCATACTCTCTACCACTCTAAAGCCCGTCCACACATGACCACACTCGCGTTGGTCAATATATCCTACACATATGTATATTACATATATGTGGCTCTCTGGTACCTTTTTTATCCTGTTCCATCACAATTTGGCTCTTCTCACTTGTCGAACTGCCAACCCCTGGCATAGTCTAAGCATCATCAGGGTACAGAATTAAACCAAACAAAAAATACAAAGTTTACGATTAAAAATATTTACAACAAAATATCAAAAATGTAATGAATATTCATATTTTAGAAGTGTTGAATGTTTAAGTGTTTTGACGGCCTCCATGGTCGAGTGGTAAGACGCTCGACTACGAATCCAAAGGTCGCGTGTTTAAACCCGGCGTGCGCCAATAACTTTTATTCAATTAATATCTGTCATGACACAGTTTAATTCATATAAAAATAGTAAAAAGTATATTTGCGGCACGTTCCAGAGTGGTAGATACTCTAAGTATCGCCCTGGTAAAAGACCACCATTCAGAATCGAAACGTTGCTTAAAATGGCTTTATCCGTGTTTGGTGACCAGGTCTGAATAGCCAGGTACTTCCCAACCTTCCTCTTCCCAATCTCCTTCCCCTCTCCACTACCTTTAGCCTCACAACATACCCTATTTGGGGATGCCATAGTCTCACTGGCTCTAGACGGTTGGGAGCAGTTGAGACTCTTGTGCGGTATTCATATAAAAAAATATTAAAAAATCTGATAACGATTTTAGATTCTGCAACCACATAGACATTCAAGAGTTATTATTTAGTTAGTAAAGTTATTCACAATAAAAGCACTTCATAAGAATACTGTTTTATTTGTCAACCCCGGGTTACTATTTTATTTTGTAAAACTTAGACCCGTGGTCAATTTGAATGTTAAACTGAGGTGGCATCGCTTTAAACATACAATTTTTAAAAGAGTTCTACAAATATATGTTCTTAAATAAATATTTTCTAAAATATTTCTACAACTACTTTTAATAATGTTTAACAGCTCTTGCCTGATGGCAGGATACGTTTAAGAGGAGTAACTTAATTACCATTTAAAATTTTAGTTTTACATTGTCACTGTTGAGACGCCCCTGGAACATTCAGCAAAACGTTATTTCTGTTAACCTGCATAAAGTCAGAAGGGATTTAATAGGCAATTAAGGGTAAACAGTGGAAACGGGCCAACCAAATGTACCTGCTCCAATTATACCAAAACGGCGCAAGTTTCTTCCCAAGTGGCGTTGTTCCTTTTATTACCCAAACCAAGAATTGTTTTGATTTAACTGAGATTGTTGGGTGACTTTACTGATGCGATTAAAATAATGATGAACCAGAGGAAAAGCTGTCCATTTTATTTTAAAATGTGTGAATAATATTCTTGAAGCAAAAAATCTTATAGTTCTAGAATGCTACAAAACTACTGTTGAAAGATTGTGGAAAATCTGAAAAAAAATAGTATTTTCTTGAACCATAGAAGTACCTACCTAATAAATCAGCAGAATACTTGAGAAACATTTTGAAAGGCATTGTCATTCTCTTTCTGTCTAAAATAATTGTAATTAAAATGATAGCATACCATAAAATGATTAAGAAAGTCATTAAAATTCCCGACGTTGTAAAGCAATTTGATATCAGAGGGACCTTAGAGTATACAAGAGGTAGCCCAAGCCAAAGCCAGTGAAGTCAGTTTCATTCATATCACATATCGACATAATGTTTTTGTGTATTCGTATAGCCACTTTTTCACAGTATTTTTTCAACAAAAATATAGCATCTAACCTAAAAAACCGTTTAGTTGTGTCAAGTTTAGTGGCAAAATATAAAATGAGTCCTGCCGTTAACCAGCGATAATAACCAGCTTAAGAACATTACGACAGTATAGTCCAAGAAATTTGCTGATTGAAACTCTGAAAAAAGTGATTTATTACAATTTCGGATGGGTTGGGTAAAACAAATTAGCTATCCCTCCATATATTGTTCCTTCAAGAGAGGGACCCATTTGAAATACTGATATTAATAATACGAGATCAAATATAAATTAAGTATTGTCCTTCATGAAGTACAAATCCAGGCGATGGTTTTAATGGAGTATCCACGTTTCGATATTACCTGTAAAATAGTAACCTCCGGCTGTTCATCGTCTGGATATACTACAGGGTGATACTCCAATGACGTTGATACTATTATTATTGATGAGATCCAGTTCTTCTTCATAAGATAATTCAGACTTTACATACAGACATTTCACAAATGTCAAAAGTTGTTCCGATTTTTTGCAGCATCATCCATCCAAAATTGGTATTTTTTAGGTTACAACCCATCTCATCTGTGGGTGACCTCGGTTTCTCTTTGCTGACATCAAATATTAATACTGATAATGGTAAAAAATATTTTTAAAGCAATTTAAATGATATATTCAAATTAAATATTTCCCGTAAACTTTTATCACCTTCTCGGTTGACGTTTTGCCTCTTTCATTTCATATTATCTGTCTCTTTCTCTCTATTCCTTTGTTATCATTAAAATGTTATTTTTTGTTTTCTTATTTTATTTCTTATATTGTGTTCTCCCTCTGTATGTACGAGTATATATAAACCACAATATTTATTTTTTGTTTAGTTTAATATTGTACCCTGGTAATGCTTAGGCTAAGCGAAACCGGTCGGTCATAAAAATTAAAATAAAATCTGTGGTCTTATACAAAATTATTATTTCATTTTTATTAAAAAATATAAACATCACAACGCGCTTCAAATTGGTACTTGACAAATTATTTTTACTTTTTATTTATATTTTTGACAATTCCCAAATCTAAGCAGGAACGGAAGGCTTTCTTTGATTGATGTTATGAAAAAATGTTATTTTAGCGAAGTTTGCAAAAGAAAAATCCGTTGTTAAAAATGTGAGTTAGCTTAAAAACAAGTTTTATTTATTCAAGCTTGAAAAACAAACGCATTTTATCAGGGTTCAGCATCTTTACGGGACGTTACTTCTTGTTTTCTTTGAGATTTCTGATTGTTTGACTTTTGAGAGTTATTTTTTTGAATTAATGCCTGAAGCCCCCACAGAAAGGTGGAAAAAGAGTCATCCATCATTTGTTTTGACAACGTTTCGTTTTTTTGACACTTTTGAGGATGAATCTGCATTGAGATGGACATAGTTTAATGTTCTTCAAAGCATTGTTTAAAAGCTAAGCCGTACAATATCATATCAAATATTGCCCCAAAAAAAAAATACAAATTTCCACAATTCAAGTTTTCAGTTTTTAATCCCAATTTTGTCAAAATTTTGAATGTGTACTTAACTAAAAGAAAAAACACTAACTAACTTATTTTTTTTAAATACAATTTATCATGCTTAAATTAATTATTATTTTACATGGTCCTATTCTATTCATTTTTATTTGGTTTTATTGTTCTTCCCGTTTTATCCCGCTAAACTACAATAAAGTAGTTTGGCAACAGGATTTTAAATACATTAGAAATACAATGGAAATACAGATTATTTTATTATTTAAAAATGTACATATTATTAAAAATACACTTGACTTGGAATGTACTTGACGAGAAAGAAAAAATATTAATTTTGGTTCAATTGTGAAGTCTAATAAGAGATTTTTTTTTAAACACTAGCCTACGTAGGTACGGAAATCGATAGCTAATATCAAAAACCATTTTGCAATTATTCCATTTTCTGCCTCGGTGCGGGGGTATTTGATTGCAAACAATCGTAACAAACACACCTTGTTACATCCCCGTTTTCCTCCTTCCCTGGTAGATTTTCTTCCGCTACGTGTTAACTACTTGCAACTTCTTGCTACCCTCGTTCCTATTACTTTCCAGCGTTACTTTAATCGGCCCCAGTGGGATTCGAACAGCGCAAAGCCGGGACGTTAACCACTTACCTGAGTCATAATAAAGAAAACGCTTTTTGATGTAAATCTTCCCTTATTATTATTGCCGTAGTCATTAAAAATTATTCGATTTACTCGAACGTATTTATGTGGTGAATTTACAACAAAGATTTTCAGGAATTCATTTGTTAACGTACATTGTTAAAATATTTGCATAAAATATAGAGCCTTTACCATCATTCTTTCATTCCTTCATTTTTTAAATTTTTTTATGGTGATTACCGACTATGACTATGGCATCCCTAAAAGGATATGTTGAAGAGCTAAAGCTAGTGGGGAGGGGAAGACGATAAGGAAGAGTAAAGTTGGAAAGTACCTGATTATTCAGATCTCGTCACCAAACACGGCTAAATCCATATCAAGCAACGTTTTAATTCTGAATAATAGTCTTTCACCAGGGCAATACTTAGAGTATCTACAACTCTGAAACGTGCCGTAAATATGCAATGTATTATTTTATATGAATTAAATGTGTTATGACACACATTGTTTAAATAAAATGTATTTGTGCATGTGAGGGTTTGAATCGGCAACCTCTTGATTCATTTTTAGAGCGTCATACTACTCAGGCCGTTCATAATTTTCATATAGATATCGAGAAGGAAACCCATCTCTTTTTATTTTCTGTCACCCTGGCACGCATTTGTTTTGACAAATCCCCTGGCACTTTCTTAGCCGGGATAGTCTTAACCTTATCCTCATACAAAAAAATCATCTTGAGTGGCAATGGCACAAACAAAAAAGGGATTTTCACAGGCACCCCCAAACTAAGAAATTGCTGCCAAAATCGTAACATATTTTTGACTTAGGGTTGAATTTTATTTGTCTATATGGCTTTATTTCTAGACTGAGGTTTACTGCCGTCTCTGTAAAAATAATGTGGGGTCATTTCCAAAGGCGATGACGACCATGTATCCACGCGGTTACGAATGGATCTTCTGCATTAAATCATGTCTGTTTTATCCGGATAAGGTAACCAGCTCTTCTCCTCACTTATCTCGGAAACAGAAATGAGATCCGCGTACTGAAATATATTTTGCTGGAAGCTACGATATTATTTTATGTTACCCTGTATGTTGCAAAATTACTGCAGACTTAATGTTTATTGACATTTTTGAAAGGTCAGAGAAAAGAGATTTGCGTTCCCAAAATAATCCGTAGATTAAACATTTTTCACCACAGGTCCTTTATTCTAGATTTAGGAATATTCTTTCAAGTTCAGAGTGATTTATTATCCATTGTTTTCCCCGAATTTCCTCCGGTTGGTCAACCTTTTCCACTCCAGCGCGGGGAATGTCAATATTTCCACCAAGATAATCTTGAAAAATCGCAAACGTCAATCTTTTATTTCGCCCAATGAAGAGGGCGAGGGCCCTCCAACTTCTTGAGAACTCTCGGATCAAGCACTCGAATTTAAGCAATCTACACTTGACACTTAATTTTTAATGAAATTTAAAATCAATTAGTGACGTTCCAATTATGCTGGGAAAACAATTAATATTTAATAAAGTGAGAAATAATGTCTCCTTATTTATAATGTGAAGGACCTACAAGTTTGGAGTAGGTTGGAACATTTTTTTACGTTATGTGTTTGAAATCGTGCACGGTAAAAGTCTTCGGTACTCGGTTCAACTGAAAACGATTAAAAAAAAGTATTTTTGACGAAAATTGTTCCAATATAATAATGTGACCTGTACTTAATTATTAGTGCAATATTTTCTGTCACTGACTAATTCGATAACCATAAACTTTAAACAGTTCATACGTAGATTTTGTGGATACAAAAATCTACGAACTTAAAAATAATAGCTTGTTAATTAGTTGTCTTAGTGTTAGTGATGTGTCTTGGTTTTAAGAGTTATAATTATTTGAAAATGATATCATATGCATTATTTAATGAAATAATTAATAAAATTATTGTTTCAATGGAAACTCCTTACGCCTTCGTATTAGAGCCGGCACTATGATTTTTCGGTGGGACAGAAAAAAATAGTATTTACAAATTACAGTACCTATGGATTTTCAACCTTAAAATACGATAGGTTTGAAATAACATAATGTATTTTTACTTAACGACCCTCCTTACTAAAAGTCGAAATTCATGTAAAAGTATTTCGCAGTATTTGATTTAAGAGCAGATTTAAGCTATTCATGGCCAAAAATGTGAAATAAAACACACACATATATTTTTGTTTAGTTTTTTGTTCTAGGTTTTAATTTAATTCGCTAAATACCTTATAGAGAACAACAAAGCCGACTAAATTAGGTAAACTTTAAGATGTTCATTATGAGGTATTTATCAAATTTAAATTAGAAATTAAAACATAGAAATCAATTAAAATATATTAATGATTAGGTGAAGAAGATGTATAAAGAAAAACACTATTTATAACATATATCTTTGATTATTTCTTATTTTGAAACTGTTAATTCGTGGTGGAATTCCATTTTAATGATTTAATAAAACAAATTTATAACTTTATTCCACTTTTATTTTTTGACTGGACCGGTTTCAGCCTATGACGGCCATCTTCAGACTAGTACAAGATGGCCGTTATAAATTTGTTTTATTAAATCATAATATCTTTGAATAAATCATATATTACGCAATACTGGAAGACCGTTAAATAAAGATATTTGCTGAAATATTCTCAATTCTTGTCTCTTGTTTTATTTTAGAGCCACTTCAAAACGATATTATTTGAAGAAGGGAGCCGACAATAATATAATATTAGTAATATTCAATTGCTTCCGGACAAATGGCCTCCTTGGGCGGCCATTACCGGCACCTGTGAAGAAAAGGGACCGTGTCCGTCACACTAAAGCCCAACTTGTGTCCCTTGACTTAATACATCTTCAGTTTTTTTCCTTCTCTCAATATCAGCATAATGTTTATGTTTTTTTACGATGTTAAAGAGAAAGAAATGCGCACTCATATTAAGGGGAAAGTGAAAAAGTATTTTTCTAACGTTTTTAATCATTTATACAAGTTAAAACTGACACGATAGATTCTGTAAATAATATATTAAATAATGTAGTATTTTTTTATGTGAGTATTATATCGTCGTCGGAAAATCAAAAAGGCTAAAGCGCCATTTTGGTAAGTTTGCACCAGAGCACCTCAAAGTTTTTTGTTTGTTTTACAATAAAAAAAGTTGGATTTAGAAAAAAAAAGTTAACTCAATGCTCTCACTGAGTTACCTGAAGCGACAAAAGCTAAAAAAAGTCCCAAACTTTTGTCGCATGAGGCAAGCCTTCTCCCAAATGGTAAATATATTTTAGATGGCTGAAGGGTCACTAAAGTCTTCAGAATGAAACGAGAGTCAGAGCATTCGATGCAGAAAAAAAACGGATCAAAACTGCATTTTTAACTATTTTTTTTAACAAAGTGTCGCTTAAGCCCTTTTGCCTTTCCAGCGACGATATATTCTTTGAGTTTACACATATAGATATACCGATTAAATAATGGCAATTAATGACAAAGGTACTACAAGTTGTCGTAATGTTTGTTTATAATGATATTAAATTAGAACATTTATACCTGCATAATATCGGAAATTATAAATTTTTCGATTCATAAAACATAAATTTTGTGGTCGTTAGTTTTTTTTAGTAAATATAAATCATACCCACAAAAAAAAAACTTACATTGCCCGTATTTTGTATGGATTTTCTTGAAAATAGTTCCATGAATTGCCTACGTAATTTGTCAATTTTATAGGCCATTTTCCAAAGTTGGTAGTTACTGTCGTACCTTTCCCTCCCATACATTTTCCGTAATGTTTGAGTAACTGCCCAATATAAAGGTAAAAGGAAATAACAAAAAAAATCGCAAAGAGAATTCAATATCTCGGTATTGATTCTCCGGTACAGTAATGTTATTATAAGGAATTTATTACTTAACTTAAAAAATACCATTTTACTCCTCAATTCGAAAGGATTTTTTTGCGGTCTTAAAAAAAGAAAAGCTTTAGTAAGTTATTCAATCATAAATATTGATATTATCTCGATCATGAAACTGTGTCTTATTAAAGTGTGGCTTTCTCCTAATGAAAGCGATGTGATTATATTTGATGACAATAATAATCCCCGATTCTGCCTATAAAAAGAAATTCGCTGACGCAAGACACACCCCAAAACCCAACACCTCCTGCCAGTGATGTTTGCCGCTTCGTTGACTTTTTTTATAAAGTTCTTGTTCCATTGTACCCACGTAAGCTTCCCCCGCTTTCGCCATATTCAAATACCCCGCACAAAGAGGGAATAGAAGTGTTTGAAAATAAACGTTTTCTATGACAAATTGAATGTTAAATCCAGAGGATTTGGTTGCAACATGCTTATATTGGAATTTTAGAGAAGATACCCTTGCTTTCTGTTTTCATCCGGTCCATTGCTCTTAAAAGTGATACGGAGAAGAGACAATGCCTCTAATGACAGATGGTTCTTATTTGAAATCATGCATTTTAATTTTGCTTTTAATTTTTAGCACTGTGAAATCCTTTTTCTTGAATTTTCATATTAGGGTGTAATTTTTTAATGATAAGTACTTAAGTAAGTAATAAACACCCCCCATATAAGAAATTATATTTGAACAAGCTTGGTAATAATGTTTACTGTCAGTGCCTAGGCATTTACTAAGGAAGAGTTGATTTTAAAGCCTTTTAATTTCGGGGTTTATTTCACGCATGTTTACTTGCTTTACGAAATAACATAGTTTTACTTACCATAGCTTAAAAACATGTTATTTATCATTGGTTTCATCGATTCACATTCAAATTTATGATCATTTTTACCTTCCCTTCAGATAGATTGACGTCAAATATTAATATCGGTGAGACTTTTTGTGCATAAATATTTTCATTGCGGATAAATAGATGGTAATTTCAAAAGCAATATCCTTCGGCAGGATGTAGAAAAGCTGACAAATAGGTGGATGAGAAGGCTGGTGAAATAAGGGTGGCGGGGCTTAGAGGTAACTATCCCTCCTTACTCTTACATTGGGCGGAAGACAGCAGGGGTGAAATGTGGCCGGAAAATAACTTTAAAATGAGGAAGATCTTCTGCTCTGATGATTTTGTAATTTTTATAGATTACCGCTGTCAAAATTTTTTTATAGGAATATGGCGACATTAGTCGATATCTGTGATTTATTTTACTTACAGTAAACACTGATAAATTGCGTGGGCGTAAGATTTTTTTTTTGAAAGGTTGGACCGGTAGATCCCAACACAAATTTGAGTTTTAAGTAATATCGCATTAATGTGTAACTAATTTACTAACCATCACGCCGTTTCGTCGCAGGGGTAGGCAGATAGAACGGACCGCCATACAACTCTGTCTTGGAAGACACACCTTGCTTCATTCATATTCTTACATTGTCTCATAAATACTCTTCTGTTATTCTAACTCTTCTCATGACCTGATTCAAGTATTTGTAAATCAAAGGTCAAATCAATTAAACAAAAGGAGTGTGAATAAAATATAATATGCGAAAGTGAATAGAAGAAACAAGTAAAACTTGATCGTGCCATGTCTTCCTCGAACGTCCTCGACTTCTTCTTCTATTCACTTTCGCATCTTATATTTTTTTCAAACTCCTTTCTTCATTCATTCGCTCTACATGCCCAAACCATCTAAGCGTCCCTTTCTTGATCCTATTCATTGCGCTTACATCAGCCTTGCATTCTTTCTGGATATCCACATTTTTAATACGGTCATACATGGTTTTACCGTACATACGTCTCAGGGATCTCATTTCCACAGCATTCAGTCTACTTTCATCCTTCCTCTGCCAGTTCCATGCCTCACTGCCATACATCAGACTGCTAGCTTTGCTTATTTGGGCAATTTCTTATTTGCGCCAACAGCGTTCAGTCCACCATTAATGGAGTTTCCTGCATTCACACTTCTGTCAATATCCTGTGTGTAACATAAATAATGTTAATACCCTCGGATCAATAATGATTT
Source organism: Drusus annulatus (assembly GCA_022651775.1). Lineage (NCBI taxonomy): Eukaryota > Metazoa > Arthropoda > Insecta > Trichoptera > Limnephilidae > Drusus > Drusus annulatus. The sequence continues at coordinate 193,831 of JAGWCC010000315.1, read as the reverse complement.
CAGAAACTTCAAAACATACTTGAAATAAAATATTTACTACTTTTTATTAATTTTATTTCTATTGCCTTTTTGCTTCCCTAAGCCATTCTGTTCAAAATCGACGCACGGAGGATTAGGGCTCCAAGAGTATTGAGGAAGTAGACGGAAATGCGCGAAGAACCACGATCCTTTTGGGGAGACACTTCGGTCAGCCTATCAGGGGTGCAGAAGAAAAGAATCGTTCAATTTACGACCTGAAATAATTTATACGGCCTGCCGTCGACTTTTCGTTTCTTTTGTATTTGGTGCATTGTTATCTGCTCTCCTCCGTTCGGGGAAAAATTAAGACGCTGATCTTTTTTATAGCTTCCCTTGTCTCTTTGCCGGCTTATTTTATTATGGAAATAACCTTTCCATTTTAACTGCATTCGTTTGAAACGCTTAGTAACGCGGAGAGGTGCGTTCTATACATTATAACCTTGAAGTAACAATATATGGAGGGATAGCTAATTTGTTTTACCCAACCCATCCGAAATTGTAATAAATCACTTTTTCCGAGTTTTTACATCGTACACCATGAGAGAGAAAGAGACAACAAATTTCTTGGACGGCTTCTATTAACTGTCGTAATGATCTTAAACTGGTTATTTTCGCTGGTTAACGGCGAGACTCCGCCCATATTTTTTATTTTGCCACTAAACTTAACACAACTAAACGGTTTTTTAGGTTAGATGCTATATTTTTGTTGATAAAAATACTGTGAAAAAGTGGCTATACGAATACACAAAAACATTATGTCGATATGTGATATGAATGGATGTTTAAATACCGTAGCCTTAGTCTTAGCCACGCCCATTTGTGCCGAGTCATGTTAAAATCATCAAAAACAAGTCCAAAACTGACTTCACTGGCTTTGGCTTGGGCTACCTCTTGTATACTCTAAGATTATAACCATGGCAGCGGTAGGTATGAATTCATTTAATATCTAACATTTACCTTTGATTAACAACAGATCCATAATATACCTACGTAGAGGGAAACGGCAATAATTTAGTGCCCAGTCGTAAATAGATGACTAGGAAGAATAATAGACTACGTAGGTACCAAATTAAATAATATGTCCGTACTTAAATCACCTCCAACTTCCATGGTCGAGTGGTAACACAGTCGACTACGAATCCAAAGGTCGCGGGTTCAAACCCGACGTGCGCAAATAACTTTTATTTAAATAATATGTGTCATAACACATTTAATTAATATAAAATATGTTTGAATCACGTTCTAGAGTGGTAGATACTCTTAGTATCGCCCTGGTGAAAGACCACCATTCAGAATAATACAAAATCAAAACGTTGCGTTGCTTGAAATGGCTTTAGCCGCGTTTGGTGACCAGATCTGAATAGCCAGATACATTCCAACCTTCCTCTTCCCATCTCATTCCTCTCCCCACTACCTTGAGCCTGAAAATATACCAATCGGGGATGCCATAGTCTTACTGGCTCTAGACAGTTGGGAGGAGTTGGTATTCTTGTGCGGTATTGACTATAAAACAACAACAAAGAACAAAAACAAAAAACAGCATATTGGTCACATCAGCGGTCCAATATATTGAAATTTTATCAAATTATCTGCAATATTCGTCTTAAAAATCATACCTGTTCTCCGTAAGTTTAATGACCTCATAAAATGCCATCTATTTGTAAAGAAAAACGTTCAGCCATAGTAATGCAACGCCTCGGCATTTAGACCAGCGAGTTGAGACGTTTTATTATTTCTTCCATTCAAAGATAGTCAGCGGGGGTCGATTCCTTTCATCCGCGGCCAAAACAATATTATAATTAGCCTCACTTAGCATTTTATAGGCGAAGACACTGGGAGGAGACATTTCTCTGACTTTTTGAATACTTTTCTACCAGGGAGACAGAGAAATAAAGAGAATAATGCAACGGACGCCCCCCTGACGCGGGGATGGAAATGTGGTAATTTCACTCCGTTAGCTCGGAGTGGGAGAATGTGTATTTAACGGAGCGCAAAGGATGATTATCTTTGTTATATTAAATACATTGGAAATGAATGGAAAATAAATTTATACCCCACCGCGATTCTGCGGTCCTGGTGAAATTAAAATAAATGATATATTTTCGGACATCCTTTTTAACATTAAGAAAATACGATTTCAAAGGGATTTATTTCTGAAAATAAGTTTTGTGTTTACTTTTCGATTAAGTTTATTCGCCTAAAAAAACCCAAGTTAATAATGTGTTATTTCAAAGAAGTTTCCCAATGTTTTTAAGAGCACTAAATCCAATGGATAAAAATATTTTTTTTTAAATTATTTCATACAATACTTTAAGTTGCTTCTATGCTGATTACAGAGAAAATCTCTTACAAAAAATAAATATAATTGGAGCAAATGAAAGGCTAATATTTACATTAATGGGAAGAAAAGTTGGTCAACAGTAATAAAATAACGTTAAAATTAAAAAGTATAAATTATCTGCCATTTTGCACAAAAAAACCAGTGAAACCGTCCGAAATAGGCAATAAGATTCTCACTGTATCAAATGTACGAAACTATCAGTGTAATGCCTCTTGTTTGAATTTGACGGCCTACATGGTCGAGCCGAAATGAAATGGTTTTAGCCGTTTGTGACCAGGTCTGAATAGCCAGGTACTTCCCAACCTTCCTCTTCCCCATCTCCTTCTCCCTCCCCACTACCTACAAAATACCCCAGTTGGGGATGCCACAGTACCACTGGTTCTAGACGGTTGGGAGCAGTTGAGGCTCTTGTGCGGTATTCACTATAAAAAAAATAAAATGCACTGATAATTAAATTTTTAACACCTGCTGCCTTTGAAACTATAATTTCCGTTAAATAAAATGCAAAAATTACATTACGAATACATTTTAAAAAATAAAGCAGTAATGATGTGTGATTATGTGTATATCCACCAGTTGTGAAAATTAAAAAATATTTCTAAAATTTGTAAAACTCACGAGGTATACATTACCTTGTAAGAATTTTAGTATCCATGCTGAATCGCTCGCGCTCCCATAAAATAACTTTAAATTCCTCCATGAAGACGGGTGATTTTAATTCCACTTTATCGGTATCTGTGCGTAGCAACCGGGGGCATTATCGAGATTTATCTCCAGCATCAGAAACCACTTATCCCACTGCTTATCCCGCTCATACGTTGTGCCTTAAATCTTAACCTTAGTCACTTACTGCCACTAAATTATAAGCGGTAAAAAGGAACCAAACAAAAAAAGTCTACACTGATTCATGTTTCAATTACGTTTATTTATGTTGCTACTCTATTGTGTAATAAATATTGAGCTATTTTTGTAAAAAAATCTGTTAAAGACCAAGAAATATTGATTTATTGCGACGTTTTCACTAAAATCTGACAAATCTAACAGAATTTCACTCCGTTAACGATTCAATAGTCCTTTTCTTACCTCAAGTTAGGTGCAAGACTGTAAAAAATTATTTATTCTATTTAACTAATAGAGTTATCAGAAGCAAGTTGGAGTACGCTAGTACTGTCTGGGCTCCACATCAGACCAAATATATAAATATGTCGGAAGAGATTCAGAAAAAAATCCTCAGGTACCCTATGTTCATGCATCACATGGAACTACCCGAGGAGACAAATGATCAAAGTTTAGAGACTAAGCGCATTGCTGGTCTCATGACAATAGGCTTTAAAATTATAAACCACTTGATCGACTGTCCATACCTCTTGGCATGCTACTGCTTATTCGTGGCTGAGAAATACTGCCGCAACAGAAATCATGCCATGTTTAGCATACCCTATGGTCGGACAAATATTTTGGCACAGCATGGCATGACAAGAGGTATAATTCTATTAAATAAATCATGTAAATATATATATAGATATATTTACCGAATATCTACCTATGTTCAAAAAACTTTTTAATTTAAAAATGTTAACTTGTAAAAAATCTAATTTTGTCGTTTTTCTTTGTACTGTACTTGGATTGATATCTGTTGTACAATAATGTAAAACAAAAAAAATATTTATATATTAATATATATATGTGTATGTATTTTGTCACTAAGCATTTGCTCAATTCCAATCGATAACTAAAAATAGTTCAAAGTAGCACTTCTAAAATGACATAAAATTAGCAGAATTTTATTTTCAATAAAAGTGATATTTTCTTCATCAGGTAAGTTAAATTTTATTATGATTACCTTTTACTTTTGAGAATAGATTATTCAATTTTCTGTGATTGATGGTTTAATAGTTATTATCAATTGAACCAATACCTGTATTTAAGGAAAACTTCTAGAAAGAGAATTGAAAGTCAAATTGGAAATAAAATATGCGCTCATTCGATAGGAGAGTCTTTGTCGGTAAATTTCAAACGCGCCACCTACTTCCCAAAAGCGCCATTATAAATCTACTTAAAAATCGCACCTAATACAAAAGGCAAAATCCTTCTAATGCACCACTGTCTCTACAAGGGGTGTAGAGTGGTGGAATATTCTTTCATTTGAATGAAATAACAAAATAGCTAACTTATCATCATCTAAACTAGATCATCATCTAGATAAATTATTCATAGATGTATTGAAACTTTACTAAACCTAATAATAATATTTGGATAATTTATAGAATGCCGTTTTTGTGAAAAATCACCTCAAGGGTGCTGTTAATTCACTTAGAGATGTATATAATATAACTAGTTTTATTACATAGCTTTGCTTGTGCTTGGTATTCTTTTATAACACGCGGTTCAAAAAGTTCGTAGAACTGGCAAATAGATAATAATAAAAATATTTGGATAATTTGTATAGCGCCGTTTTTGCGAAAAATAATCTCAAAGGCGCCGTGTTAAAAAGAATTTTCTTTTGCAATGTCAACCTTAGTGAGCATCCTGCCAAAGTTTTAGGGCTAAATAAATGGATTTTTAGTTTAATTATGCCTAAAGATTGAACGGAACGTATTAGATTTTATTGAAACAAATAAAATCGCACATTATGCAGTTTTTGAATTATTAATATTATATGGCAAGAACGCTATCATTTATTTTGAAATATTCTTAGGTTATAGGAGAGGCAGAACATCCATCCAAGACTGTCAGACAATGACTCTCTTAGTGGCAGGTCTTCATGGTCAATTACTGCAGAAAATGTTTCAAAAGTGCGTTAAATGGTATTTAGTGACCAGCAATTGAAATTGCGTTAATTAGCAGAGGTTTTTCATCATATTGACAGGGAGCATAGAATAAATGTTAACCAAAAAAAGGCAAATCAAATGTTTTATAGAGCTTGGTGCCGAGAATGCTAATTTTGGACAAACAGCAAAAATGGTATAAAATTTCAAAGCATTGTTTAGCTATGATGAACCGTCATAAAAAATGTTGTGTCGATTTTCGAACACCTTAAAACATAGAATCATTATTACCAATCAACATTCAACGATAATTGAAACGGTGGATAATAAAGAGGAGATAGCTTTTCAAATAATTTCAAACCTGCTTTGTCGACATACACTGTCATAGTTTCAGTTTTAATGTATGCTCATGAAAATGGTTTTTTTTTAAAGGAGAGAACAATCAACAAAGATTATTGATAGGCCTTTTGGATAAATTACGAGGTGGATTTTATGAAACACAAACCAGAAAACAACGTAACATAATCCTGTTTCATCACGACAAAGCTCTGGCTCGTTTATTGATATCGATAGATTTTTTTCATTACATAATAGTTATGGTGATACATAAGATAATGCCGGGAAATGTTTACGCGTTGTTAAAATTGCGACATAATGCCACCTAAGGTTGTGTTTGGGTGTCAAAGGTTCATAAATTAATGATATTGTTCAACTTCCGGTATGTGGGAATACGAATAAAAAGAAGAACCCTAGATTGTATATCTAGGTAAATACTAATTTTTAAAAATATGACTATTACATCCATCGTACACAACGAAAATTTAAAAATGTTAATCTTGCGACCCACGTGCGATTAATTTTAAAATTCTTAAGATTGTGTATACTAGGTACCACAAAGATTTGTGATTAATGATTTGTGGTATTTTTATAATTTTAATTTAAAAATGTCCTCCCTTGGTTGCTCGTTGGTCCGTGAGACGCAGAACTTCGCGCCGGCATCGTAAATATTCACCCTGCGGAGCACAATCTAATAAGAGGTGATACCTCATGGCCCCTGTGTAAATCAGCCACCCCCTCGCCTCTCCCACTTCTGATACCCTTGCATTACACCATTAGCGATATTTTTCCTAAAGGGAAAGGTATTTTTGATTGTGCGTTGGGTGAGATTGATTAGAGGATCGTAAATAAGCCTTCTAGATTCTACAGACCTATAAATCATTGATTTATTTTATTTTATCATAAATTCAACTTGGAACGGAATATGTGTGATTACGATAGAAAATACAATGTTACCATTTTTTATATTTCTATAATTAATCATTAGTTGTGGGTGACCAAAAATAATTTATTAATTAGGGGTTGTTAGATAAATTAAATTTTACATTTATTTTGTTCTTTGTGTTATATGACTAGAATTATTATCCATCTCAAAACTGATATTTTGAGAAAAGCGTTTAGCAAATGCCCAAGAAATGATTTTCTTTAAAAAGCGGTTGTCTAAAACTTATAGAACTATTATAATTACTACCGCCTAACAGATTTACCCAAAATATATCTGAGTTTGGTTGATGAAAAAAATTACATTAATATGTAAAACTTAACATTGTTAGCAAAAAATAAGTGTTAATTTCTTTTATAATTTTCCTTATAACTTTAGTTTTCTACCCATATATTTCATTCAATTTAATACAGCGCGTATTCGTGCAATGTTTCCAAGAATTGTTTCATTATGTGGGTAGATATGAGAAAAATTACGATGTATAAGACGTTAATCAAATATTTGTATAACCCGAGCTTCAACAAACATTTCTTACTTTCGCATAGCTCTTAAAATATCATAATGATATTCATTAAAAACAAACAACTGTTAATGGAAATATCTTCATTTGCGAGAACCAACATGATATGGACATACTGCTTTGCTATTTTCGTGGCTTTTCTGCAAATATTATACTTACTAATTTACTCAAACATGCAGAAAAACAACTGTGTCTGTATATGGACAAACACGCACACTTAGAATCGGTACACCCCAGCGTCCATCCAGGAAAGAAGAACCAGAATCTGCGGAATATAAACATCAGCGAAAATTTGCTTAGGCCAGGGAAATATAAAGAGGAAAGGGTATTACAATGGAGAGAATAGAATAAACATCGCAGGGCATTTTATGAAAGATTGGGGGTGCCAGGGGGGCAGGAATATGAGGGGATACTCGCAAGGCGGTCAAACCGGGTTAGGCGGACTTAACTCTGCATTGGCGGACATTTCCGGTATCTACAAAACCTAAAGGGGGTATAAAAATAAGCGTTGTGTTTTTATCATTAAGACATTGGCCAAATAAAGGCATGTTTCAGTTTGGAGACTTTTACCCTTCACAAGGCATGCCAGCACCAACGATCAACGAATCATATAATACAATTAGTATTTTCTTATATATGTTAAAATAAAGTTATTTAAATCTAATACATAATGGTAACAGAGAATGAGATGTGAATTAAGTTAAACTCCTAAAAAATGCTATTCGATAGAATGTTCATATATGCTTGGTCTTTTAAATACAATCATAACTTTAAAATATTGCAACAAAATAAAAAGATAGGTGCCACCACTGTCCGTGAATATTAATTGAAGCGTGCTTTATGTGGGTGCTCGTTTGTAATGTACATAAAATACATTATATATTTTACTCCTTCTGTTATTCCTGTTTACCTGATAAATTTACGACAAGTCGTTAGGCTTTTGGGTAAATCCCGAATGATATTTATTTTGATGGGCGTTATTCTATTCCTCGTTTCTTTACATCCAAATTAAACATAATTTAAAATAATATTTTGCTGGAAAAATTAAAACAATTCATATTCTTGTGTTTTGTTGAAGAAATGATTTCAAATCTTTAGTTTAAAAAATTGTTACAAACAATCCGACGAAACCAAAAACATTCAAATCTCGGCGTAGTTGTATTTTTATGATCACGTATATTATTATAAAGGTCGTGGGTTCAAGCCTGGCGTGAGCAAATTAATTTTATTTAATTAATGTGTGTCATAACACATTTAATTCAAATAAAATAATGTAACGCATATTTACAGCACGTTCCAGATTGGTAGATACTCTAAGAATCGCCCGGGTAAAAGACCACCATTCAGGATCGAAACGTTGCTTGAAATGGCTTTGGCCATGTTTGGTAAACAGATCTGAATAGCCAGGTACTTCTCAACCTTTCTCTTCCCTATCTATTTCCCCTCTTCACTTCCTTCATCCTCAGAACATACCCTACATGGGGATGCCACAGTCTCACTGGCTCTAGACGGTTGGAAGCAGTTGAGATTCTTGTGCGGAATTCCCTATTGAAAAAAATAGTAATAATAAGAGTAGGTACCGATTCATAAAAAAAACAGTAACAGCAAAAAGTTTAATGAAGTGACCATTTATATATTAGATAAATACATAGATTGTTTTAATTACTATTTTCGTCCAGTTGCAATTTGAAATATGGATAGTTTCCGAAACATTTAGCATTCCCCTCGTGCCAGGGTAGTATGAACGGGGGGAGGTTGGTGGGTGGAAATAATTTGATTTGCCTAACCTCCCCACCGCGAGACCCTTCTGTTCTTTATTACATTCTTTTGATTTTCGAATTTCCTTTTGTGCTCAAATCAAAAATTATTTTTCCACCACCTTCAAGGAAGCGCATTAAGTTTATGTGATTTCACTTGATTAAGGGTCATCCCACTGGAGTCCTTTTCTAACAATTTTACTAAAGTATTTTAAACTATTGTTATTTTTCTAAAACATAAATGACAAATATTTTAAGACCACTGGTAATACACAATGTAATAACATAATACAGCAATGCGTAGTGATACAAAAAATATTAAACGCAAAAAATGTTAAACTAAAAAATTACGTAGTTTTACATTTCTTATTTCAAGAAGTCTTCAACGTAACACTCGTTTTACTCGCTTTTTTTTAAATTCATAACAAAAAAGGTACTATTATGTTTTAATAAATCCATAGACACATGAAATAAGTTTGAACGCGATCTTTTTCTACACCCTACTGGAAATATCAATTTAGGGTTTGTACTCATTCGCTAAGCCAGCAATCAGACAACCATATTTGAGCCAAGCCAGTTCTTTTATCGTCATTTTTAAAAAGAATTGTCTGCAAAAATCAAAGAAAAAAATCGTCTTTAGGCATAAAACGTGATTAAACTGATCGTCACAAAGAAATGTATGTGATTTTCGATAGAGTACACTCAACAAATTTCGTTTTAATTTTCACTTGATTAAATTGTCCTCCCTGGCATCATTTTAATGTATAGTCATAATTGGACGTAGTTTTCCAGAAAGCGTACAACCCACAAACTGCCAAAATTGAGTTTTACATGTTTTGCTATAGATAAACACGAGATTTGTATTTCTCCTGAAAACATTCAAGATCCAAATGCAATATATTTTGGTAATTATTTTTTTTACTCACGCACATTGCAGATATTTGACTTAAATTAAAGTTTTAAAATATAATAAAATGTAACATAAGAAAAATATATATTTTTTAATAAACACATTAACAGATTATAAATGACTTATTTATAATAATGCTAATAAAGAGAAAAAAAACACTGATATTCACTTTACTAATGCCGATTACGCATATGGATGCTATTTTATCGTCATATTCTAAAAACGCCTTTTTCTCAGTTTCATCTTTTAATTTCTTCATCTTCTCGTTTTTTTTAAGTGGTGAAGTAATGATGGTATTGGTGGACCTGTGTATTAATTTGGAATAATTGAATAAAAACAGTCATGTTGTCTTGCTTCTTCGTGGATTGTTTTTTTGATTGACAGATACACGTTAAATATGAAAAATAAGCATGCTCGTATGCAAATCTCGCCCGGAGGGTGTCTGTGCTATGCACAAAGGCGTGAAGATTCTCACAAGGGAAGCTACTTTCGGAACACTCCTAGCCCCCGATTCTTGAGAGTATAACGCAGACTCCTTACTTACCTACATTAGTTAATCTCGACGATGCCATTCTTAAAATATTCTCGGTTGAAAGCTGATGTCAGCTACTTGATTAAGTTCTTAGGGCCTTCTTAGAGAAAAAATATTCCTTTTATTTATAAGGGGGTGATTTCACCCCCTCGACTCTCTACCCCCCAATACCTTCTGTAAAGTGTACCCAAAACAAATAAGCGAGGCGGGGTGGACTAAGCGAGCTTTAATATTCATTAGTAGACGTCCCAGATGCAAATAAAAAATCGCAATCAGAAGAATATGAACAATCGAAGCGCAGCTGCCGTGACGGAGGATATTTTAAGATTCGGGCAACTTATAATAAATTCATTTGAACTTTGCGAGGCTGATGAAGTTTTTCAAATCGTAAATACGTCTTCAGTTTGATTTAATCGCCCTACTGCGATATGTACAAACGTTTTGAGTTGTGGTGAAATAATTTTCTTTTTTGTAACATTACAACTAGCTTACATGGAAAATGCTACGTATGAACATATTGCAAACAAATGAAACCATCAAATCAAAAACTCTTTAGAGAAAGCTGGGGCGCTTTCCATAGAGTGGGGACATGTAAGGCATGTAATTAAACGGTGTTAGAAAACCACACGTTAACACTTTCCGATCAAACCCGCATCATCGGGGAGGTATTTAAAAGAGCATCCATTAGAAGCGAAGGATTAGGGAGATAGAAACTCTGAGGAGGAACGCAGCTGTATAATGCTCCTCCCGCATTACCGACCGAGGAAAAATGCTAACGATTGATGTACTCTAGACAAAAAACGTGCTTGCATCACAAGATAAGGAGAACTCCAAATTAGAGTAAATCCTCGAGCCTCAATGGAGTGTGATTACCGACGCCAGGCAGGCTCTAATTTCCCCTTCGATCACTACGATCATTTCTTCAAAGCGTTTTTTCGAAACATTTAAAATGTTGAGTTTTATAAACAGTGTTTTTAAAAGTGATTTTAGAGGAATGCAATATAAGATTCTATAAAAAAATAGTAGGCATGCGATTTAATTCAGGTATTTTACTGGAAAGAAGAGAGTTTATGGTGGAATTAGTAATTTTTATGATAACACAAAAGCCGGAACAGATTAAAATGATTTAAAAAAATACCTACTCAGATTCTACCACAGTGAACACGAATGCTATTCCGGTTAGTGAAAATCATGGGAACTCTACATTTATTAACAGTATTTAATATGTTTTCGTTGAAAGCAATCACTTTGTGGTTAGACATATTTAAATAAATTTAAAAAATAACTTTGTAAAAGATATGAAGACGGATATTATTTTCCTTTTAATGATCGACCGGTTTCGCTCAGCCTAAGCATCATCAAGTACATTTAAAAAAATAAATCCAAAGTGTGCGGTTATCTATACATGTTATTATATGAAACATATTTTTTTAATCATTTTACGCTATTCCGGCATTTGTATTATCGTAATGTTATTCTATTGTTCTGTTATTTTTTTATATATTGTTCTCCTTCTATATATATTTATACATAACCGCAAACTTGGTATTTTTTGTTAAGTTAATTTTTACATTGTTACTTTAAACCGATTTAAAAAAATCAAAATAAACTGGTTAATTATTGTTTCATTTTCAAAAAAAATGTGAATTGTCTTTAAAAATTTGTCAAACTGGTTAATTGAGACGTGTTGATTAGTCAGTAAATAAAATTACACGTGTATTCTATAAATAAATTCACGAAAATAAAATCAGATTTTCACTATTTTCCATAATTAATCATATTTTTATATTTCAGAATATTTTGCTTCCCAAGCATATAATTCCAGGAGTGGGATTAAAAATGGTTATATTTTAATCGCAGTCGTTACATAAAACGTTCATTAAAAGTTTTTTAAAGGATCAGGAATTTCAAAGCTCTTCAGGGTACGCGATGGTATTTAGTAGCTAACCTGTACTTCCATTATATTTAACAAAAATTGAAATATTCAAATTTTAGATTGAAAACTAACTAATAAAAAAAAATGTTTTCTTTTAAATTAATATATTAGAGTAGCATAACATTTTTTATTTAAAATAATTACCTAAAAAACTTTTTTGTGTGTAATAAAATAACACTTGGGGGAAGTAAAATAATATATGGTAGAAGGAAGGTTATAAAACAGCTTTATGGCAATAATACGGTATTTAATCAGTACCCATCAGCAATACTATCCCTTATCCTAGGATTGGGATAAATAATACTTACAAACCACCCACCTAAATACCCTAGGGGAGGTTGACGACAATGGGCAGTAGCTCCACTGACCGCGGTCCATCAATGCATTGTATCCGAGAAACATAAAGCTTAACAAAAGGACTGTACAGAAAAATAGCCGGTAATCCAAGGGCTGATAAGGCTTGCTTACAGTCTAATCCCTAAACGGACAAAAATCATACCAAGCACATACACTGAGTAAAAAAGGCAGTATTCAGCAATCATTCGATGGATTTTTTGAGGGATTGGTTTTGGATTTGCTACTCGTTTGTTGAGTATTGGAGTAAGGGGTTTTATGGGGTGGTCTGCTAGGTCGGAGGGTGTGACGATTTTCCTACATCAGTCTAACGTCCGCCGCGGGTAGATGAAGGGATGGGGAGGAATGCGGTGCTGACGTGGCAGAAGAATTAAATATCCTCACACAACCGGCTTGGTTATCTGCCATTTTGATTTATTTCTACTTATAGGGTAGGTAGCGAGAAAAAATAAAATTTACGCCTGTGTATTTGTGGTGTCTGCGTGTTACAATTAATTAGTAAAACATGTCGAACTTCCTAACATCAACACTTCCAGCAAAAAGAAAAAGATTCACCTATACTTTCCGAGCGCTCGTTATCATCTTGGGGAGATATTGTAATGTTTGAGTAAGGTTGCCTATAGGTATAAATATAATATGCTAATATCGTTAACTGTCCGATAGCACGAAATACTCGTTAAACTGCCACAATAGCCTTATATTAATAATTTCGACTTGGTAAATGAATGTGTACAACAACGTTGGAAACTTGTAAGGAAGGTATGTCTAAGCTAAAATATTCAGAACTCAAAATAAGTGTGTTTTCAATAATGAAAAATATTTCTTCCCTAAAATCTGAAAAAGTATTACTACACGCCATAGGTTAATGCGCACTTACCTGTATTACAAAGATGTACGGTAGCTAACTAACTAACCATCACGCCGTTTCCCCGTAGGGATAGACAGAGAGAACGGACCGTTATACAACTCTGTCTTGGCACTTACTCCTTGCTTCATTCACATTCATACATCCTATCATACATACTCTTCTGTGATTTTGACTCTTAACATGGCCCAATTCACGTAATTGATTCACTCAACCGTGTCTTCCTCCGGCGTCCCCGACATTTTCTGCCATTCACTTTCACGTCATATATTCTTTTCACACTCCTTTCTTCGTTCAATCGCTCTACATGCCCAAAATATCTAGGCGTCCCTCTCTTGATCCTATTCATTACGCTTATATCAACCTTGCATCCTTTCCGGATACCCACATTTTGAACACAGTCATACACGGTATTACCACACATACGCCTCAGGGATCTCATTTCCACAGCATTCAGTCTTCTTTCATCCTTTTTCTGCCAGTTCCATGCCTCACTGCCATACCTCAGGTTTTGTATAAGTACTCCGTTGTTGACTGCTAACTTCTATTCTTTAGACGTTTTTTTTGCGACAACAGCGTTCAGACCTCCTTTAATGGAATTTAATGTACGGTACTAAAACATGAATTTACATTTTGCTATGAAATCATTGAAGAATTAGTAGAAATGATGCGAATAGGTTATCTGCCATATTTTCCGATATGGTAACCACGCCAACCTGGCGTTTCGGGCGATCCTCCGTCAGCGGGGCCGAGTGGGCGAGTCGCTCCTGGTGGAACCGCCCGAGGTGATCGGTGCGGTTTCCACTGCGACATCCGCTCCCTTGTGACGGCATGTGGGAAATTGGAGAAAAAAATTACCAAAAATAAGGCGCCCGCGGTATGTAATTAAATACGGTACAGCGCCCGCCGCGCCATCCACCGGTCAGTTATGCAACGAAAATACACACATTAAAAATGCATGATCAATTCAAAGGCTCTTCATAAAAAAAGTCTTTTGAACATGTGATAATTCAAATATCTGCAAGGATTTTTTGCTCACTTTTTACGTGTTGGTAATGTTTTTTTATGAGAATTGAGTGGACTACGGCTTGATAAAATAATCACGTACAGAATGTCACTGAAATTTTAGAAAAATATTGAAAAATTGTGAAAATATTTCAACCATTCTATATTTGAAAACAGGAGTGTTTGTTGAATTTTTAAATTAAAATTTGAGAGTCCTCTATATATATATTTTTTTAAGCTTGCTGCATATTCGTAACCACAAATGAAAACTAACTGTTGGAAAAATGGAATACTCTCATATATATTTTCAAATGAAGAGTTTTATTTTGAAAATGTGGTATTAAAACCGATTATTGTTTTAACACCTTAGCTTTATGCTTATAACTTTATGACAAAAGCTAAGCCAATAACGTCACCATCAGAACAATAGCTGTTAAATATGATCTTTGGTCGACGTGAAAAATATAATTCAAAATCAAAGTGGTTAATGTTGAAAATATTATATATTGTAATCAAATCAAGCCTTATTGTCACCTTTTCAGCCTAACACAAACAAGGAAGTTAACATCAGTACAACATCTGTAAAGCAGGAAAATCACCAGAAGTTTAAATGAAGGTGCTTTACAAAGGCAAAGTGATTTAAAGTTTGACCGTTGCTATTTGTGAAGTCGCACAGAAGGAAATATTAATTTCAGTCATTAGTCAAAGTCGTTCACAGCTGCTGAAAGTAGGCATAAGTTAAGTTTTCTTCTTTTTTTCAGTCTGGTAGTAACTAAAAGTACTCCCCTTTTGAAATTGTGACGATTTTTTTAACCTGTTTTAATTAAAATATGATTTTACTCGTTAAAAAAGTGTTTTTTTTTGACGTACAAAAAATATATTTCATTTAAAAAGTTAATCTAACAGTAATATGATATAAAAAAAACGTTAAATAAAATACCTTGAGTCAAAATGGTAACTGATGTATAAGTGCCAAATCGAATGCCAAGAATATAGTAAAGACGAAGAATGTAAGCTGGACATGAAAAAAAAAGGTTCAAAATCTTGTTCACGCATGGGAATCAACAAATACAACATTATTCAACTAATAATCCAGAGAAAGATGGATGAAGGCGTAGGCGTTATAGAGGAAGACATCACACCTCATATGATCTACGCGACTGGTACGAGTGTAGGATGAAGATTGCCCTGATGATAGCCAACCTCCGACGTAAGAGAGTAGCCGAATAATAATATTGGTCGGTCGGTAGCTGAGTGAACAAACGCGCCGGATTCCCTCCCGGGCGTCGTGGTTTCAATTCATCTGCTGGCTAAGTCCTCCATCAATACACAAGCATCATTTTCCGTTTATTATGATGGTAGTAGGAGTTTAACAAATATTGTCAGGTTATTCGTAACCCGGGAATGTTTGTCTTTCTTTAATATATATATATATATATAAAGTATTGTCTTTTATCGAATTTGTTTCTAAAGCATATTTTGTATGGGGCTCTAATATTGTAGTATTTTCTACAAACGCACCTGATAAGAGTTCTCTTATTAAACACATTGCTGAAATTAATCAATTTTTTTTTATTCGGACAACATTTATTAATTTCACCAATATTCTACAAAACCAAATAATTATATCTTCTATCTCGGCGCTCAAATATAATTCAATTAACTGTTACATCCGCAACAGGCATTTCTCATTCCAACTTTGATTTTTCACTGTTCCACCGTTTCGTATCCGGCTTGTAATCTGTTAATTAAAACCATTTGTCTTTCAACCAAAACACGTTAAGGGAACGTAACACCCCTTCGCTTGTGTTGGGCACTGGCCACCCCAGCCATTTTATTGTAACGTAGGAATTTTTTCACTTCGTTAAAAATTTCCCTCGTTAACAGCCGTCCACATGTCTCCGTAAAGCTGACATATCGTACTTCATGATATGTTTTACCCCTTTGGTCTTTCTGCCTCCTTGTATAAAAGAATTATCTTTTCTCTTGGCAATGAACTATTTCTTATTTATAAAACAGGTAATTAGAAGACTGCTTTTATTTTTATTACTGTTATCTTAACGCACTGTACATTTAACCTAAGTATAACTAATTATTTTAAAATGTCTTTACTATAAAGTTTTCTGTAAACTTGTATCAATTTATTTATTTACTGCGTCTGTCTCGAAACGGGAACCCCTCTCATTGAAACAGGCATAGCACAAACTATTTTTAAAATGTTACCCACATAAATAAACAGAAAGTAAAAACGCAACTGTACTTATCTACATTATTTAAAAAAACACATATTTTCTAACTCAAGGATGTAGCACACAAAATACACACTTTTTGGCTTTCACAAGCAAAACTAAAGGGTCCGCCAAATAACTTTTTTTTTTGAAAATGCTATAAAAAAAAAACTACTGAATATTTTCTCAAATTTCTTTTTTTATTTATAAGTACAATCCTTCCGGTTAATAATGGAAAATAATTTCATTCAAATGGCTGCCTCGGCTGGCCATGCAGTAGCCTACACGATCGGTCCAATTTTTAAGCACATTATCGATTGTGTGCAGCTGTATTTCACCAATGGCTTCACGAATATTGTCCTTTAAAGCGTCAATTGTCTCTGGCTTGTCGGCGTAACATTTATCTTTGAGGGCACCCCACAAATAATAGTCCAACGGTGTCAAATCGCAGCTCCGAGGTGGCCAAACGACATCAGCTCTGCGGCTGATAATGCGATCTTCAAAAACAGGGCGCAAAACATCGAGTGTAGCTTCGGCTGTGTGGCACGTAGCGCCGTCCTGTTGAAACCAAATGTTGCCAATATCCTCCTCTTCAATTTTTGTGAACAAAAATTCGTTCAACATGGCCCGATAACGATCGCCATTGACTGTAACAGCCACTCCTTGCTCATTTTCAAAGAAAAAATGGCCCAATTATGCCTCTGGACCAAAATCCGCACCAAACAGTGACTCGTTTTGGGTGTACCGGCTTTTCAATGGGTTTTCTGTGCCCCAAATACGACAATTTTGCTTGTTTACATACCCGCCAAGATCAAAATGAGCTTCATCCGAAAGATGATTTTTTTGGCAAAATCGGCATCTTCTGTAAGTCGATCGCAGGCCCACTCAGCGAAGCGAAAACGCATTGGATGGTCAGTTGGCTTCAACTCCTGAACCAATTGGACTTTGTATGGCGTCATACCAAGGTCTTTATGCAAAAATTCGTCTCAATGATGATGTCTCCGAAATGTTCAATTGTTGAGAACGACGGTGAATTGATGTTGATGGCGCTTCACGCACACTTTCTGCCACAGCATCGATATTCTCGGGTGTACGCACTGTTTTTGGCTTTTCACGCTTTGGTTTATCGATGAGGATGCCAGTTTCTTTCACTTTTTTCACAAGATAACGAACATACGGAGCTGACGGTGCTTCTCTTCTTCCAAAAACCGTACGCAATTTTTCGCACACATTCTGCAACATTACCATGATTTTCAAAGTAATGTCGCAATATTTCCCAACTTGTTCAAGCGTATACACAACCATATTCGCTCAGCGGAAGGATAAAACTAATTATCTGTCAAATCAGACATGAGCTAAGTGTTACCATTCACGAAATAAGCACTAGTTGAAAAAAAAAAAGTTATTTGGCGGACCCTATAGATATTATTTATTTTTGTCAATTCTATTCGGGTAGTTAGGAAAATGTCTAATGTTCCCAGTGAATACAATTCACAGTAATCTTTTAAATACTTAATGACATGCATACTAAGCTTTTAGGTAAAACGTTCGAAAATTCATTTGCTGGTTGTCAAACTGCACCTTTTACTGACATTTTAGTATGTTTTTCATAGAATTTAAAGAATAACAGATAACAAAATGTATTCACTGAAAACATTTTTTCTAAGTATCCATAGAATTTTTTTAGATAAATCATTTGTAGTATTGCTTGTATTAGAATGCTACAAAGTAAGGTTAAGCGTCATTCTTGGATGCTGACCCTTAATACAAAAATACATAAAACATTAAGGTAAAGAATGAATTCACTATACATACCCGCCGTGATTTACATTTAATAATAGCATTGTGGTTTTCGAGCGTGTGATTTTTGTTTGTACAGTTAGCACGTTTTCAGTTAATATTTTCATGGTGCTCCGAGTATTAAGTCTTCACATGACTTCGTTTAAAAGTTAATTTACGAACACATTAAAAAAACTAGTTATGAAAGAAATGCATTATAAGAGAAATGATAAATTAACTTTTATTGACTACAAATATTAATTTTATTTTTTATGACCGACGAAATGTGTGCGGTTATATATACATACAAAGAAAGAACAAAATATAAAATAAAATAACAGATATTAATATAAATAATTTATTAATATAATTATTTTTATTTTGTACGCTGATGATGCTTAGGCTAAGCTAAACCGGTCGATCGTTAAAATAAAAATAATATCCGTGATCTTATACAAAGTATAATTTGAATTTCTTTAAATGTGTCAAACCACAAAGTGATTGCTTTCTACAAAAATATGAAATGTATGATATATACATTACAACTTTTATATCATAAAGGAACATTGTTAGAGATTGAACCGTAAATATTCTAGAGATTTATCTTAAATTAGCCTCATCCCCGAGGAGCACGACACTCAATTAAACTTTTTATTTACATTACTCAAATTATTGAAAACATCTTTGTTACTGCGAGGCAATGGGGAATCCATGGTAATGATAAACAAAGAGGAAAAATGTATTATTTCTAGTCAGTTGCCGTGAAATGTGTTTGACGAGATCCCCGGATTGCGGGAGACGGCTAGACATTATTTTTCCTTATTGTTTACTCAATTAAAACCTCGGAATAAGATTCTGTTCATGATGAAAAAGGCATCGAAAATGTGTTACTAAAAATATTGGTCGTTTTGAAATTGTTTTTTAAGACGATATTCGATTTTGAGCATCTATTTGTACAATATGAATACTAAACATAATCATTACGACTCTAATACAGACACAAATTATAAATGCTACCAATGTAACTATTGACTGTGCAATATGCTTTGCTTTCCAGTCAAAGTATTATTTCTAATTTGAGAAGTTTGTTTGAGTCCGTTACTATTTTGCTGGTATATTTCATAGCAAAATCACTTTGAAATATTATACACTGTCAATGAATCATAATCATCTCTCTCAATCATCACAATACTAATTACGGGTATAATTCTCCAATGTCCAGAATGTCAAGACTTGTTAACTCAAGCCATGGTCTTGAAATTTTTGGTAGCAGTCTAAATGATTTTCGTCATTCTTTACGACTCTACCAAAACTTTGACTAAGACCATGGCTTGAATGTTCTCTCTTATGTTTATTTTGCCTTATTTTTGTCATCGCTTCATTTATCTCAATTTATATGCTATTTCTTCTCTGTTACTCTTTTTTATATTTCGTGTTTTATATGTATTTTTGTAATTGGACTTTAGTCCGTTAATTTATAAATAAATAAATAAATAAATAACAAAACTTATTCCGAGAGACTTTCAATCCTAAGTTTGCTGACTCGCTTCTAGTCAAGAATAAAATAAAATTAAAAAAAACTGGATATCGGTCATGATCTTGATTAAAGAAATTAAATTAAATTCAGAAAAAAAACTAAATAACTCAATGAAAAAAAAAGAATGATACGACATTTTAAACACACTATTATGTAATATGCTTAAATAAAAAACTTTGAAAACATTTTTTTTAAATGAACATGAATACCGCAAAAGAATTCCAACTGTCCCAAGGAATAGTGGGATATGCTATAAGACTGAAAGTGTGGGGAATGGAAATCAGGTAGAGAAGGAAAGAGGAAGTTTGATAAGTACCTGGCTATTCACATCTAGTGAATAGCACCTACCAAAAATGCTGTTTCCTACTACTACCAAAAATGTTGTTGTTTTTTTCTTTTAATTCACAGCAAACCAACAATTAATACATATGTAATAATAAAAATAACAAATAATACCAATATTAAAATTTCCAAGGCTGATGATAAATATTATAAAAAAGTGTGACAATTTACAGTTTTATTTTAGTAACTTAACTAAGTTGGAGGGAGGAAGGTGGAAGCAGGCCCGTTTCCACGACATCTAGCGCCCTGTGCAGTAAGTATTAAGTGCGCCCCCTCCCTCCCTCCTCCCCACTCTAATATATTTTTTTTTATTTGACACAAATAATCATACATTTCAAAATTGGTTTGCAAAATTGAATTTTGTAACAAATGCTCCAATCATACAATCCTCAACTAGCCAAAGCACTATTTACTAGAGATATAGAAAATATCCGAAATCCCAACTTCAGTTCTCTTTACTCTTCAGTAAGATTTCCGGGAATAGATGGAAAGTTAGCTTTAGTGATCAAAAGCCATTTCAAGCCACGTCCAGATTCTGATTGGTGTTCTACCATTCTGAAACGTGTAGCAAATATATTTTTTAATAAACACATAGGTATAAATGACATTATATTTGTGCATGCCTGGTTTCGAACCCGCGACCATTGAGCTCATCTTGACCAAACAGCCCCTTAATAGATATTTAATTCAAAAGACCTAAAAAATTGTAAGCCTTGCGTTGAATTACAAGATCGTTCGCGAAAAATGGTGGTAACAGTTTGATAACACCGATATGTCAACTAACGTACTACATCGATACTTCTCTGTCGTAGTCTGTACTCTCTATTGTTACATAATCTAGGGTAAAAAGTGTACACGGAAAGAGGATAATATGCACATTCTTCAAATGAACAGACAAAGCCCGGGAACAATGGTGTCGTCAGGGGCGGGGGAAAGTTTGCTTTCTTTTAGCCTGCAGTCGCGAGATACTGGGCGGGTGCGGATGGTTTCTTTGAATTTAGAGCACAATGTCCATTTTGTCACTCGGAAAATTAGCTGCGTTCCCATTTCAAATCTGTCAACTCGAATTTTCCGTTTGGATTCCTTTATTTCTTACCCTCGAGAGATTATGACCGAACTGACTTATTGAGGTACAGTTGATTTTAGATTGATTTAAAATGTATCTCTGTGTACCCTTTAAATGTTTACTATGCTTTTTAGATACCATCCGGCTGCTTAATCCAGTTCTCCCTCGAGAGCTGGGTGGCACTGTTTGCATCTACAACCAAAAGACGACCCACGTGGTCGAGTGGTAAGACGCTTGACTACGAATCCAGAGGTCACGGGTTCTAACCCGGCGTGCAGAAATAAATTTTATTTTATTGATATGTGTTATAACACATTTAATTCATAAAGAAAAATATATATATAGTATATTTGCGACACGTGGAATATACTCTAAGTATCGCCTTGGTGAAAGACCAACGTCCAGAGTTGATGCGTTGCTTAAAATGGCTTGAACCGTGTTTGGTGACTAGATCTGAATAGCCAGGTACTTCCCAACCTTCATCTTCCTAATCTCCTTCCCCTCCCCACTACCTCCAGTCTCACAACATACCCCAATTGGGGATGCCGTAGTCTTAATGGCTCTAGACGATTCATTATAAAAATAAAATATTTCAAAGATGTAGGGCAACGAATTTAGCCTTGCTATCGCCGGGAGATCTCTTGATGTTCAGCCCCTGATATGATTGTTGCTAATAAAGGCTTTAACTGGTTTCTTTCAGGAAAAGTTAAGCGATATATTTTTCTTCTATGGGCAATCTTTTTCCCACGCGATGTAGGTAACAAAACGTGAACGCAGAAAAATTGTCGCAAAAGCGTGCACTTCTCGGTCACTATTTTATTCTGCTAAGACAGTTTCTCTTCCTCCATACAATGTAAAGGTGTTTATGTCAGAATAATCTATTTCACAGTATTAAGTGGATTGAAACATAGGATTAGAGATTCATATTTTGGACTATTTTAAAAAGAAAATTTACCTATTAAGGTTTTATACCACTTTTCTCAGAAGAAAAAAATATTTAAATTTGTTATTTTAATCGAAATTTGCCATATCCCACTCCATTCCATATAAATTTCAGAATGCAATAACCAATTTCAATCCGAAAAGACAAATAGTGCAATGGTGCTCTCGTTAAAATTCCATCATGCGGATTAGGAAAGCATACTTTGCGGGAGGTAGTTATTATGCATGGAGAAAACTGTACGCCGATCTGTAAATTCAAATAGACAATAAATGAAGATTCATAATAGCGGAGTGTCTAGACGTTTTAAGATGAAAAACGTGGGGAGATTTTACATGGGGCTTAAGCATTGATTCGAGTGGAGTGCATTATTGGAAAAATTATTTTTCGCCAAGGGAAAACGATCATGTTCTTTCAAATTCCGGTTGAATATGTTCCTCCGGAAGTAATATGGTAGTAGTTATATGATAATTATAAGGAAGTTAATAATTTTTTTATAAATCACAGTTAATTTGTCTCTAACTTTGATGAATTAAATATATATTTTTACACATTAAAGGGGTTGATGTGATCAAATACAATACTTTTAGAATGTAATAATAATAATAAATGGATTACTTTTATAGCGCCGTTTTTGTGGGAAAATCACCTTAAGGGCGCTTTACAAATTAATTTATCTAACCTATAATTTATCACTTAAGCTTATGACTAAAAACTTACCGTTAAGATTTATTACTAATGGCTTACAACTAATATTTTCAACTAGTGACTTACAATAAGGACTTATGGCTTGTAACTTACTACTGAGTATAAGTTATAACTAGTAACTTACACCTAAGATTTCATTATTATTACTTCATCACCTCTTCATGTACCTTGATCCCAAACAAATTGATTGATAATTATGGTTTTATTAGTTTTTTTTTATAGTGAATACCGCGAAAGAGTCCCAACTGCTCCCAATTGTCTAGAGCCAGTGAGACTATGGCATCCCCAATTGGGGTATGTTGCGAGGCTGAAGGTAGTGGGGAGGGGAAGGATATTGGTTGAAGAGGAAGGTTGGGAAGTACCTGGCTATTCAGATCTGGTCACAAACGGCTAAAGACATTTCAAACAAGCAACGTTTCGATTCTGAATGGTGGTCTTTTACCAGGGCGATACTTAGAGTATCTACCACTCTGAAACGTGCCGCAAAATACCATATTTAATTTTATATTAATTAAATGTGTTATGACTCATATTAATAAAATAAAAGTTATTTGCGCACGCCGGGTTAGATCCGTGACCTTTGGATTCGTAGTCGAGCGTCTTACCACTCGGCCATGAAAACCGTCGGTTACAAGTGACAATATGGTAATCATTAATTTCAAAATATGCATAGGGATTTGTTTTAACTTACACATGAAGATATTTAGTCTTTTGCAAATATATTTATTTCGATGAATATTAGAAAAAAAAATCTGAATCGTTTTGTCTTTCATGTGACACAATTTTAACCAATGTTGGTAAAATCTAAAATGATGGTTTAAAGTAAAATTATCAAAATATATAAATCATGTTTTAAAAAGTAAGTAAGAACACGGATTCCGTAAAGGTGTTGTTGAACATTTCATAAATATGAACGGACCTGCTATGATAATAATATCTACTAACTATACAGAATGAAACAGAAATACAAATATTTCTTGTAATACGTGGAATATTCAGAGTTTGACATCTCCTCCGTGAAAAGTTGGATGATTTTGATTGGTAACCCTTTGTTTTTCATGCAAATTTGTATGAAGTAATTACTTCCTTATGTTAAGTTACCCAATTATTTATTAGAATTCAAAATCAAAGAAAGGGGACTGTTTCATGAGATTTCGCAAGTATCTAGTCAATAATTTTAAATATTTACATACTGAACGAAAAAAGTTTTTTCAATCACAACAGTTCTTACAGTAGTCCTGTTCAATCGATTTTAGTTCAAAATGATGTTTGACCAATGTATGGAGAAGCTGGAAAATCTTTGCGCATTTTAAAGCTGTTCTCATAAAATGCTGTCAGTGTATCAATATGGTTTTAAATTTTGTTTGGTTTGATTGTTTTTTTAGTTTATGTAAATATTAAGCGGGAAAAAATTCAATGCACTCTTCGGATTATTTTTTCCGTAAGAAAACAAACACGAGTTTCCTCTAAAATACTCGTACTACGGAGTATTCATCGGCAAATACAATACCAATACCTGTATACTTTATCAAAGGATTTTCCAAATTTATAGTCGGCTACAACTGCTCAGCCGATTTGAATCATCAATTCAAACGCGGTCGAATTCAATTCCGAAATGTCACCGATTCGATGAAAAGAATATTTTACTGCGGCGACAGCAGAGGAGGGCCATTGTTTAAGGCTCCCGCGCTGCGCTTTTTGTTTATGCCCCCGATCCAGTATCCGCGATAAAAGGAACCCCCAATCCAAGACGTATCCTCCCACCACCTCCCGCCATCCCCCACTCTGGCGACCCCCCAATCGGAGGTATTTTTCCAAGTTTTTCAACCCCCGAGATGCCACCCTATTGATTACCTTTCAATGCGCATAAAATATACCGACACCTATCGTTAGCGAGGAGAGAAGCTTTTCTCTCTGCGAGTTGGGAGGCTTTTGAGATTCAGATAAGTTCCTTTTGCAGTTCTTAGCTTCAGTGAACATTTAAGAAGACAGAAGTGCGTCCATCTTTGATCTTGAAACCAAAGATTCAGAGAATTGTAATAGTTTGAAAACAACAGGTACTGTAACTATATCCAGCTTTGTATTTGTATAATAAATGAGAACGAAGATTATTATGACAATGTTATTTATTAAACTTTTGTTGAGGTCGACAGTAGGTTTACAAGGGATAGAAAGCGGCTAATAATAAAAATGCAATATAGTAACATAGACAGTATAAAGTAATCAATCTTAGACACCCATAACAACAATAATATCCAATTAGGTTGTGATGAATTAGTTGCAAAGTTGAAAACTTATATATCAGAGATAGACCGCAATATTTTTATCTTATTATATTATTTTTTCTCTTTGGTAAAGTATAAATATAAAATAGTGTCAAATTAAATGTAATTTAAATTAACCTTTTCAATTTATTAAGTCAATTTTATAAAACCTTAGTTGATCTTTGCAAACGGCTAATATTTTTAAGGGTTTTTTCATATCATATAATTCTTTATAAAGTAAAGCTATTTAGGTTGTATATTATTAGGTTGAATGTAAATTTTTCCTTCAACGCTACCCTTTACCCTCAATTTCAAATAGTCCAACACGTATAAAAAGGAGTATTTACTGGCAAACGAAGTGTTTTCTCACATGTAAAAGTTGTAAGATGTAGGTACCGATACTTTTCTCTTCCTGCCGTATCGCGAGCCTGAATACAAACTATCACATTTCTATTCTATCGATAGTAAATGACACCCATAAAAACAACTCGTATTGAAAAGTGTCGTTATGCAAAAATATTTATTTCGGAAAAAAACTTTTCACGCAGAAAATATTTTTATTTGTCCGAATTGTTAGCTACTTATTCAATATTGAGAGTGATTTAAATTATTTCCAGTTTTTTCTAAAAAACGCCTTTAATTTTTTTAAAAAAAAAACGCCTTTGTTTTTAACAACAATTATTTGTAATTAGTTTATTTTTGCAGCGATAAATCGCAAGTCCTAATCTGTTTATCATCATTATTTATATGAAGCTGATGCTAACCGTGTTTCATGGTTTGGAAACAAGTTTATTTCTCCTTTACAGACTTTATGAACGTGAATAAGTTACAAGTGGGCGTTTTAAGAAGCTTTTAAAGATAATGGAAGTAATAAATATTTTCTACGACAGTTACCTCTTAACCCTTCAACTTTTAACTAGAGTCAATGGGTTTGTTTGGTGGGGTATCAGATATCCTTTATCTTAACTGGTCTATTATGTGCGTACCAGTTATGGAATCCATTATTGTGTTGAATTTAAACCGTTGAATAAATGAATTAACGTTCAACATTTAAACAATAAGTTTTTATTCAGGCATAATTTTTTGGTACAAAAATAATTTTGTAAACGAGTATTTGCCAGTCTGTCCATGTTATTCCAACGTAATTCTTCGACAAACCCAAATCCACAATATTGATGAAAACAAATAATTAATACATGATTTTATTTTCAAATTTAAACTAGGAATTAATGTGTTATAATAAAAAATAAGATCTGTACAGCACCCTGGTGATTTTTCAAAAAACGGCGCTATACAAATCATCCAAATAATATTATTATGACAATGGATAATATGTCACCCCATTTCTTTAATAAACACATATTCAACTAAATATATTCAATTTCGCCGTAAAAAAAATCTTCTAACGACTACATGTTGTGCAAAATATTCTTATTTTTTTAAAAATAACCGCACGCTGCAGTATGTCATCGTTGGTAGCACATCCCCCATATCATCACCGTTTAAAAAAATGTAAATGATACCTCACAAAAGCACCCCTTCCTGTTCTGTTTCTGTACAGAGAAGGAAACTACTCGTATATCGCTACCCGACTGGGCAACCTTGTGAGGCGGGTTAAGGCAGGGGTTGTATGAAAAGATTTTTGAATTTGTGAATTAAAAAGGCCCGGATAAAACGACGGGGGGAAGACGATTTTAACTTTAAGTGCAGGTGTACCGGTACGCTAGATATCAATAATGCCAATACTTCTAGAGATTATCTGTTCAGTGGTGTTTAATGTTTAATAAACGCCTGGCAGTGAAATGCATTGGGCTTTAGTTGAATTTACAATCCACCAAAGACCAATATCCGAATTAATTTCAATTAATGGCGCAAGGTGGCGTCTGGGTGTTTCGGGCCTAATCTACGGCCATTATAAACAACGCCAACTTAAATGGGTCGTTTAATCTCGGCATATTCAGACCAAGCGATGGAACTGTCCCATTCCAACCTGAAGAGATCTATCAAATAGGGGAGGATTGTGTTAGACATATTCATATGGACAAGGGATGGAGGAAGAAGGGTTTTCTGGGGCCAGATATGTACCTCAATACAACCTTGCCGAGGGTAAATAGCCTTAATACTTACATAGCTAGTAGCCTACAATCACAAATATTATAGGTACTACATTTCAACGAATTAATTACAAGCTTCGATTTATGGCTTATTTTCGAGTTTATAATGAATCATGAACTCGAAATGAGACGATTTCATGATTATGTATAAAGATGATGATTTAAAGCTTATAATTTTTAAATGTAATGAAATATTATTTATTTATTTAATTTTGCGTATGTGCCCATGGGTCTTTTATTTGTCAAGTGAGAGTATAAAATTATCAAAACCAACACAAAATATAAACACTAAAGGCTTGAAATAATTTTGGGTTTGTTGTAATATTTGTAAAATTAAATGAAGTCCTTTCCTTTTACATTATGTTTGCGCGAGAGTGAACTTTTCAAATTTGGAACGGATGTTAATTGAAACTTTTTTGTTTTTTATATATTTTACAAAATCCCACCTACTTAATAAACTATCATCTACCCAAAGTATATTTTTCGTACTTATATCAAGTTACATCCGGTGATTTTTCACGGGTATCAACAAGTTATACATAATGTAAGAAAAATAAATAACAACAAAATACTTAATTAAAAAATAAAATACAATATTATATTACACACACTAAAATTAACACACGATACCTCAAAATAAACGTATTAAAGAGTTGATCAATTATTGACTGTGACTTTTTCAATGAAATGATAGAAAAAATATTTAAAATATGTGAATGCCCCACAACAGTCACTACTGCCCGAAGCCTGTAGGACTGTGGGATCCCCATTTTGGGTGTATCTTGAGGCTGAAGGGAATGAGTAGTGGAAGGAAATGGGGAAGAGGATAATAACAATTGGCTGATTTATATAGCGCCGTTTTCGTGACAGAAATATAACCTCAAGGGCGCTTTACAGCATAATTACCATAATATTACAAGTAAGACTTAATATCAACTTATGCTTAATACTTATAACTAGTGACTTACAACTAACATATTAAAATTAGCACATATTAATAATGATTGTTAGCCGTGTTGTCGGACTTAGGGTAGAAAAAAAAGTGAAGTTAGTAATATTTAACTATATATATAAACTATGTATAGCACTCGGACTGAGTGATCAAAACTCTAGTGAAGTGAATTGACGTTATTGTGGGTATGATTTGGGAAGTACCTGACTATTGGTTTTAAGGCCGATACTGAGAATATATACCACTCTAGAGTTTTATCATTACATTACTAAATAATACGTACCTATTTACTAATATTATAGAATTGAATATTCGATTATGCACATTGAAAGAATTTGATTATACTCGTGGTGTTTTTTAATACCCGTTTGATTCTTATTTTTTTTGCTAGGCCCTTTCTCGAAGGGGCGGATCGTAGTAAAAGTTTATTGGTTTTGATTAAAACACGAATTCTAGTTAGCGGCTATCAGCCCCGAGCACATTCTGACGACAGTGGGTAATACTATTATTGCTGTTACACTATCGAAAATACCAAATGGTTGTGCGCCACTGAATTAAAAAAGTAAAACCTTTTCAAATATTTGTTTTAACAATTTTATTTCCTTTTACATTTCTAGTAGTTACTCTACGGCTTCGCCCGAGCTTAAAAAATACATATTCCATAATATATTAATATTATTTGTTCTTATTGAACATGTTTCCTAAATAAAGAAAATAAATAAATAAATAAAAATGTAAAAGAGGACGAGGGATGGATGAAAGAAAGAAAGAAAGAGAAAGACATGGATCGTGCAATGTCTTTCTCGAGGACGCTCGAGAAAGACATGGCACGATCAAGTAAATCAAATACTTGAATCGGGTCATGTGAAGAGTCAGAATAACAGAAGAGTATTATGAGACGATGTATGAATGTAAATGAAGCAAGAAGTGTGTGCCAAGACAGAGTTGGATGACGGTCCGTTCTCTCTGCCTACCCCTGCGGGGAAACGGCGTGATGGTTAGTTAGTTAGTTTAAAAGATATGGAACAAACAACATGGCGTTAATCTTATTAATCGAAAAAAATAACATTTTAAAACCATATTAATAATGTTGGTAACGATGTTACGTTGTAAAAAAAGCTGAGCTAATATATAAATTTCAGATTTTACAAAGCTGTGAAAATTTCATAGCGCCAGAGCTCATTTTTATAAAGTTTCTTGACACGAATCCGAAATTTCAACTTGTTTCCGAAACTCCTTTTTTTTGATTTCACTTAAGCATTCGTTAAAAAATTAAGACTTCATATTCTTTGTAATATCTAAAACAATTCTTATTTACACAAAAATGATGGTTGCTCTTATTTGAAAGCCTCCGTGGTCGAGTGGTAAGACGCTCGACTGGGAATCAAGAGGTCGTCGGTTAAAACCCGGCGTGCGCAAATAAACTTTACTTAATAAATATGTGTCATAACACATTTAGTTAAAATAAAATTATTTTATTTCTTTAATATAATATATTTGCAGCACGGCCAGAGTAGTATATACTCCAAGTATCGGCCAGGTGAAAGACCACCATTAAGAAACGAAACGTTGCTTGAAATGACTTTGGCCGTGTTTGGTGACCAGATCTGAATAGTTAGGTACTTCCCAACCCTCCTCTTCTCTATCTCCTTCCACTCCCCACTACTTTCAGCCTAACTTATTAGAAAAAAAATACAAAATAAAGTTGTCATAATTTTAAGAACTCCACCACAGCTGGATTCAATGCCATATTCATACTTTAGCCTATTTTAAAGAAGCCTTTTTTTGGAAGAAATATCAAATACCATTTATTTTAATAGGCAAGTACCTCCTCATTCTTCTTGTACCCCGGTATCCTTGCTGCATAAATAGGGGTGCCAGGATATCCGTGACTTGATAAGGTAGCAGGTATTTTGTTTGGTATTTGCTTAACTTTGATGCACAAAGAAGTATCAACAGTAATCGGACATATAGGAAAATCTTTTAGTTGAATCTATTTTGATTGAGTAAACAGATTAGTTTGCACGTTACCATGATCTTGCCAAGTACTTGTTATTTAAAATAGTTTATTCTATGATGTGTAATGTTTTGCGACAGAAAATATTCCACTTGTTAAGCCACTTCAAGTCAGTAACTTGTCGGGGGAGATAAAAATATTATATGAGTTACAAAAAAAAGGCACATAAATGTGAAATACAGAAGCCCCTACAAGAATGGTACAAATTACAAAATAATAACAAAAATAATTTATATTGAAATTGGAAATAACTTTAAGGCATTAATACTTATATTTTTTTTTTAATATTTAAACAATGTCATTGAAATAAAACACAAATATGAAACAGATAAAGCCAGAAAATAAGAAGACAATGGTCACAACCGAGACTTGAACTCAAAGAAATTAAAAATAATATTCAATGAAAATATTGGATCGATATAAATGCCACTTTCTAATAAGGTGTCAGTGGCCGAATTGGTTAAAGCGCTACTCCCGAATAGAGTAGAGGATCTGAGTTCGAGTCTCGGTTGTGACCATTGTCTTTTTTATTTTCTGGCTTTATCTGTTTCATATTTGTGTTTTAGGTTATTGGTATTATTTGAATATTTAAAAATAATTAAATTTTCCCAGAGCATTAAATTCAATATGCTTGTAAACCAGCTTTCCCAAGCCAATGTTTTCAACATTAACGCCATTTGAAATATTTGAGAATGTATATAAATACAAATATAGATTTTAAAATTTATATATCGAATTCAATTTTGAGGGGTTTGGGCAAACAGGGTATTTCTGTCAAACGTTCGTGTAATAAAATGGTTTTGTATCATAAAATAATAAAAAAACTTTACTTCATCTAAATCCAAACATTTGAAATCAATTTTAATTACTCTTCAGATTGTTAAACCCTACTCAAGTAGAGGGGTGGCCAGGGGGGCAGAAACGCGAGGAGGTATAAGGTTCCCTATGTACTGGGGGTATCACCCCAGCAGACAGAACAATAATCTTCGATAAAACCCGCACATTTGCATAAACACTGGCTCGTTCTGTTGCAATGGAAGGAGTGCCCGCATCCTTCGCCTTAGATTTACTGTTTGCAATATTAAATCGTACTAACTGTGTGGAATTCTGATTTACTTCTAAGGAACGTCCTGCGGGATTGAATGTGTAGGCTGTTAATCTATCCTTAGGTCCATTTGGTGACTTGCAGAGATTTGGGATAATTAAACGCAATGTCGAAATTAAATGGGTGTTCTGCACATTAACGATTTGCCGACAATGTAATAAATGTATTTAAATTCGAATTTTTTAAATGACCTCATTTTTTCTGAACATATGAAACTGACAAAGAAATACGCACATTATTTATTTTTTATAACATACCAACCTCAGAGCAATAATATACCAGGAGGGATATATATAGCTTGTGTAGTCAGGATTGTTGATTTTTCCTGACTCGGGCGTGGCTAGGGTTTTCGTGGACACACCTTTATACATCCATTCATAGCACATGTCGACAAAATGCTTTGTGTATTTATATAACCACTTTTTCACAGTATTGTTATCAAACAACATACAGGATATAACCTCAAAAACCGTTGAGTTCTGTCCTGTTATGTCGCATAACAAAACGTAGTGGGAGGAGTCCCCTATACCTAAAAGTGGTGCGATATTATCTGGCAACTTGTTTTGTCTCTTTCTCTCTCACGGTTTACGACGTGAATACCCGGAGAAAGTCACTTATCGTAAATTTGTATTGGTTGGGTAAAAATATTTAGCTCCCTCTCCACATATATTTTTACTCCAAGATGCAAACACATTATTTGATTATTACAAATTATTATGCAGATACATTACATTAATATTGTTTTAATACTTTCTAGGTACAACAGTGTATAACTGTTTCTACTAGTTTATATTAAATTAAATGTTAGAATGTCGGGAATCTTAATAGATAATTCTGAATCAATTAATAGAAATGTCCAAATAGTGCTACATTAATTCACACAGACGCAAGACTCAACCAGATCTAGCAACGATGAGTGGAAAATGCCGTAGAATGTTGATCGAGAGAGAATGTCTGATGAATTCGCCCAGCCCATAGTTTCCATTAAAATCACTGAGTACCCAAGCAAACTGTTTGCAAAGTCGGTACCACTTCCACTCTTCCATTCTGTGGAAAGTTCCGTTCGCTCATCCTAAGTC
Source organism: Drusus annulatus (assembly GCA_022651775.1). Classification (NCBI taxonomy): domain Eukaryota; kingdom Metazoa; phylum Arthropoda; class Insecta; order Trichoptera; family Limnephilidae; genus Drusus; species Drusus annulatus. The sequence continues at coordinate 161,415 of JAGWCC010000315.1, read as the reverse complement.
AACACTATGTTCGTGGAACAAAAAGAATCAAATATTATTATAGAGCTGCGCTGGCCGGCGTTGAGTTGGGTGGCGATTGTTGTAATAAAACAACAAAAAAAAAATTAACCAACGAATGAGGCTGGAGAGTTTTAATACGAGCAGTTATATTATTGAAATGCGTAGGCATCTCATTTAGTAACCTTTCCGTATTCGAGATAAAAATCGACGCTATCTATGTTTTAATATTGTATGTCTTCCTAAGAATAAGATCAACTTATTCGGAGAAAGATTTTACAACTCGCGAATTTTATTAAATAATTATGTTAGCACGTAACCATACAAATTTTTCATAGAAAGCTAAAAGAAATGTGACAAATATGTTATTCTAAAGCGGGCAAATATTTCACAGACGAATGAGTTATCTATCCTTGTTTCAGGTTTAAGTGCAATTATTAAATAGTTTCATGCTTTACGACCATTTATTTAAAAATATAAAAACATATTGTCCATTTTTTTCCAACAGGAAATTGGTACATAAATCCAATATTCATCTATCCATAGTCATATTGGGATTAAAAGCATTTTTTTTAAATGGGAAGTATTATTGGCTATGTTTAAATCTAATGGTAAAAATATATTTACTTACCCCATGAAGGAAGCTGCAAAGGGTATTTGAAACGGAGACTCCAAAATTACGACGAAGTGTAACAAGGTTTAATACACTAAACCGATTGCATAATGTTTATCTGCAAATTGTGAGCCATTATTTTACAGAAGCGCACATTAAAAAAAAATGTTTTCACTTTTACTGTCACAATTTTTCACTACTAGTTAAAAATAATAAATTTTTGAAATATTACGTAGGGCCCGTCAAAACGAAATAAAAAAAAATTGTTCCAAGTTAAATTTACCTTCAAATATAGTATTTACTATACGTAGAACGTATTATTATCGAACAACTTTTTACAGCGCCGTTTAGTAAAAAAAAAACACCTCAAGAGTGCTCAACAATTCTATATTGGAATTTTTAACGGTGTACTAAATTTAAACACACTGGCTTCTGGATTGCAACAATAAAGTCAGCACTATCATTGGAGTGTGGATTTCAACATTGACGATATTCTCACAAGTTCACTGTTGCAAAAACGGTCCAACAAATTCCGTCTTAACTAACTAACCATCACGCCGTTTCGCCGCAGAGTAGACAGAGAGGGTGGACCGCCATACAACTCAGTCTTGGCACACACTCCTTGCTTCATTCACATTCATACATCGTCTCATATACTCTTCTGTTATTCTGACTCTTCACATAACCCGAATCAGTATTTGATTCACTTGATCGTGCCATGTCTTCGTCGGGCGTCCCCGACTTTTTTTTCCATTCACTTTCACATCATATATTATTTTAACACTCCTTTCTTCGTTCATTCGCCATACTTGCCCAAACCATCTAAGCGTCCCTTTCTTGATTCTATTCATTACGCTTATATCAGCCTTTCATTCTTTACGGATATCTACATTTTTAACACGGTCATAAATGGTTTTATCGAACATACGCCTCAGGGATCTCATTTCCACAGCATTCAGCCTACTTTCAACCTTTATCTGCCAGTTCCACTAGCTTCTGCTAGCTTCGCTTCTTTGAACAATTTCTTTTATTTGCGCTAACAGCGTTCAGTCCTCCACTAATTGAGTTTCCTGCGTTCACTCCTTCTTTCAATGTCCTTATCAGCCTTTCCGTCTCTCGTAAACATACTTCCTAAACACACAAACTCATCCACTTGCTCCAAGTATTCATCATTCACAATTATATTGCACGCTGTTCTCATACTCTTTCTTTCAAACACCATGACTTTGGACTTACTTACATTCACCATCAATTCATTCTGCATACATACTTAGTTCATCCTAGACACGAGAACCTGTAGATATTCCATCCTGTCAGAAATCAGCACCGCATCATCAGCATACAATCGGCAACATACTTTCAAATTCCTCCTTTCATTCAGCAAAAAAACTGTAAAACGTACAAAAACATGTCATGCAGTCTTAGATGAATTAAATAATATAGATACGTTACTGAGATAACGCGCCTGATTGCACTTAACAAAGTCATACCTTCGAAACACGCTTCATATAGCTATCTCTTCCCCACACACATATTCTTTGAATGGCTATCCTTTTCATACGCGGATGAAACATTTAGTGGTGCAACATTAGTGGTGCTACATTTTTCGTAAGATTTGTATGAATATGACGTGTCTTGTATTTTATGTCTACGCATGCAGCTACGAAGCCCATGGACAATAATGGACAATAATAATGATGCTATCGTGAATTAAAACAAGTAACCTGTACCTTAAAATTCCGGTAATGTAATTCGGGAATTTGTCGACAGGGGATAAAAGTTTCACATTCGTTTGATCAATCAGAATATTTGTGGAACATTTGTATGGAAAGCGGCTATTTACATTTTTATCAGTGAGTAATGTATCAGCACAACTAGCACTAAACATTGGCAGAAACGCCGCGCCGTGACAGGGGAGTGTAACGATTCTGTTTGTCTTTGCTGTTTGCTCTCTTTTACAGCGTTTGTGTTGCCAACAAAAAAAGTCTCGTAAACTTCGGTATAAAATATATAAATGGGCACACACACGTTTACCCGTACTTTTTCAATCTTCCAAAACTTTTAGGCCCGTGCCTGTACTTTTGAAGAGATTTTTTTTCAAATCGCTAGCATTTGGAAACAATTCAAAATTGAGTGTCTCCCAATCTCGGGTAAAGAATATATATGGAGAGAGAGCTAAAAATTTTTACCCAACCCATACAAATTTACGATAAATTACTTTATTCGGATATTTACATCGTAAACCGTGAGAGATGAAAGAGGTTGTCACATAATATCACACCACTTTTGGGTATGTAAGAATGATTTCCTTTTCGCACGTCTCAACTAGAAACTAGATATTGTATATAAGCTAAATTAACATTATACCTACTGTTAGTATTAAATAAAATGATTTATTTTTGTACAATTGATTAAATAAATAAATAAAAATGTATAAAAAAGAACTTAACGGTTTTTGATTATATCCACTATTTTATTAAAAAAAGTTTACTGTTTTGAAAAATTGATTAAATAAATAAATACAAAATTTTTAGTCGACATAAATTTTTTTTTATTAAATTTTGTTTTGCTATGAATGGATGTTAAAAAGGTGTACAAATAAACAAAATTTTATATCGACATGAAATTTTGTTTATTAAATTTATTTTGCTATGAATGGATTCGCAAAGCTATCCCTCCTGGAAAACCTTATTGCTCTGAGCTCCCAAAAAATTAAGGCAATCCTTACTATAAACATTGATAAGCTATCCCTATATATTATATATATATATATATATATTAGTTGTATATATCTTATTGAAAACATTGATATATATATATATATATATATACATTTTAAGCATCATTAAAAAAATAGGTAGGTTCCTACCTACATTTGCCAAAAAAATACCCAATTTTCATCAAACGCTTTTATTTATCTGTTCCTCATTATTGTAATTCAATTTAAAAAGTGGATTATGTTGGTATTTAATTATCAAATTAAATTAGCCGAAATGCGAAAGTTTTTTTTTTGGTAAACATGGTAAACATTAGGCAACAGTAATAGAGGTTAGTGTGTGGGGGAGATTACTGTTTGTGTATTTATGTTGTGTTTCCTAAACACCTCACTATGAGAACTTTTGCCGAGGCGTTCAATTAAATTTCCCATTCTCATGAGTACTTACTAACACTGTGTTCCAATGTTTTCCCTGCAAGCGTCCGACGTTGAATAAACAAAACAAAGCAAGTAAGGGAATAATTTATTTCAGGAAGGAATTCAACCACAAACGGAACGCAAACGTCCAGTTAACGAAAACATTTCCTATGCAAACACACGACAACACCACCGTAAAAGTAAAGTCCTAGACAAAACTTTGCGCACTGCAACGTTTTAACTTTTTTTATGCCCCTGTTTTCGACACTGAAAACACGCAAAATACACGAAATGCAAGATAACCCAGCATTAGGGCTTTCAAACTTTTCTAGTGCCTACCTACCTCCCAACGTAAGTAGACTCTTACTTTCATCTACTCTTATGCCTACTCTTGGCACTCATCTTGTGAGTAAGTACTTGCTCACCTGGTTTGAAATATAAAAAATGGCAGCACTGTGGCAATTCCATCCCAGACTTTTGACTTGTGAACTTCTTTGTTTTACTGGAGTTTCGCTTTTGTTTATGGTTTTGTTTACTGTAATCAGTGTGACAAATTTTTCAGCGAGATAGACATGGGAGTTATTGTTTGACTTTTTGATGCACCAGGGGGGCATGCCTTCGACACGCTAATGTATTTTACATTAGATAAGGACGAAACTTTGTAAATAAAGAAAGTGATTCTTTTGGAATAGCAAAAACAAACTTCTGCATTCTGTGCTCCTGTCACCCATGTTGTGTTTCTGTTCAAAGGTAAGTTTATTTTGGCTTAACTGTCAAATTTTGTGATCAAATCTATTTATTACATGAAAATACTAGAATTAATTAGCTAAGCAAGTGCATCAGATCCAGAAACAAAAGTTTCTTAACCAGCTTACTAATCACCGATAGAAAACTTGGGCACAAACAACGTTATAACTCAACCCTTAGAAATGCAATTAAGTTAATTAATAAATTACAGCGCAACTCGGGACGCAGCCTTTAATCAAAATGAATCAGGTTTACCAACAAATGATATATTATTTAATTATTACTTCAAATTCAAAACGTAAGATAATATTTCAACTGGATGGTTTGTTTGACTCGAAAGTTTCCTGAAACGCATAGGAATATGAATTAAAGGGGATAACGAATATAAATATGTGTATCATTTCCGGTAATGCTAATTAAATGAGATACTGTACTGAAAGATATATTTAATAAGGCTTTCAGTAAGCTTGACGGAGGTTTAAGAGATTACGCGGCAGAAAGGGTTGTTCGGTACATACGTGGATAAATGCAGAGATTAGTCAACCTCTGTAGATGATTAAGCGGACCATTAAAGTGATAGGATTTGACCTCTTACGTTTTATGTGCTCCTAGTATTATTTTATATGAAATATCAGATTCACGTAGAAAGAAAAAACTCTCGGTGTAAACTCTGATTTTGACAATTTTCTCAACCAATCTCTCCCTGCTGATTAAAATACAGATAATTTCCAAATAAGGACAAATAAATTGGAAAAGCAATGTTTGTAATTTTCAAGGACAATTATTATGAGATTCCATGTTCTCGATGAAATAGATGTTTTAACTTGCTGTGAAAAACTTATTATTCAAAAAATATTAGTAATTGAAAAATTCTAACTGACCTTTTTTATTTGAATACCACACAAGAGTCGCAACAACCCGGAGCCACTTGGATTATGAATCTCCAATTGGAGTATGTTGTGAGGCTTAAGGGAGTGGGGAGGGGAAGGAAATGGGATGATGAAAGTTGAGGGGTACCTGACAATTTAGATTACTAAATAAACGTGACGAAAATATACTACATATTATTATTTACTAATTACAAATGAAATAGTATACATAATTTGAATTATCGTGACCTGCTTTTTCTTCTTATTTTCTTTAAAGTGAATTCTGCACAGGAGATAAAAACTTTTTTTTACCATTTGCTAAATGACTAAGGAGGGTTAATTAACTTTCACGAATTCTTGAATTGGATGACAGACTGATAAAATTATGAAATTTAATTAAATATCAATTTTCCTTAAATTATGTTTCAACGTCAAAGCCATCCTTTTTTAATAAAAAATATAATTTGGCATAATATTACCCTTACCATAGCAGTTTATACAATGTGTAATAAAGGTATATTGTCAAGTGAAATACCCCCGGGATGAAAAACACCCCCTAGCCCACCCCCACCCGCCCGCCCCTATCACGGCTCCTTGGCAGCGGGGCCTAAGTACCCTGTAGTGTCCTAATACGTGATCAGAACTTAAATTTCACAAGATTTTTTCGCAGATCGTAATGCAGTCAGGGGCGTACCTTTCATATAAAATATATGCCACAAACTGTGATGTTATTTTTTTATTAATGTGACCATGCACAGGATCCGAACCTGCTCGAAGCCAGTGGAAAAGTGGCATCCCCAATTTGTTAATAATTTCGACGACGTTTTCTAAGCAAGCTCGCGAGTGCCAACACACCGTCACCAGCCATTTTATATGGAATGTCTCTGGGAACTATAGTGGCACTTAGAGCCTTATATAAGATTACCAACGGACTTAAAACTTTGCCAGATTTAATTTATTTTCATATTATTTTGGACTGCCTTAGATACTTAAATCCTATTTAACGCTTTTGGCATCGGTACATAGAATACGTTTCTTTTAAAAACGACAGTCTTTTTTTTTGTACTTAGAGTCCTTAATTAATTCCAGTATTCAATTGTTGTGAGGTTGAAGAATTGCGAAAGAATAAGATGGAAGGGATGGTCGGTATGTAGGTACTTGGCTCTTTCGATATGGTCACTAAGTATATTTAAAGCAATTTCAAACAATGTTTCGATTCCAAACGGTGGGTGGTCGGTATTTCTATTTGGACTTTGTAATTCGTGTATTCAACATTTAAACTATGAAATCCTTTTTCTTTGCTATTTGTTTCTTATTGTTTTTATCCAACAGTTTATTTTTCGCGGCATAAACCTTGAGCTATTTTATCGTTTTATTTAGAATTTACGTGATAATTTAATTACACTTTTGCAGATCTACAGATTCGCATATTTTAAATATTTCTTTTGACTATTACCAACCTTTAAAAAACTGTATTTTACGCTTTACTTCTAAGACGGTTTCATTTTTCAACATCGTACCTGGCTTTAATATTTAACTCTTTTTTATCAATAAATATTTTATTTAAATCTTAAATCGGGTACCTACTCCACTGGCTAAATATACTCTTTCCTATTTAGAATGGCATCAAATTTGTCGGGATTCATTCTTGATTCCTTTTTACGGCGGCGGGAAAACATTCACCGGAAGGGATTCATTTTGTGGGGATAAAGTGGGCGGGAAATATAAAATCATAGCCAAATGGCGGGAAAAGAAATTTTTAAGGCGCCAAAATCGTTTAGTAGCCCCTTAAATTAAACCTTTTTTTAAATCTCGTTTAAATTTATGATACGAAACAGTGTCTTTATTAGGTACTTTAGAGAATTTTTTCGTGCTGACGTTAAATAATAAATTTAAAATAAATATATAAGGCTTCGTGATACTGGCATGAACCGTTTCAATGAGAGATAATTTCATAAATTTTTATAAGAAAATATTGCTCACAACTTAGTTCCTTCAGTATTTGAAAAAAAAAATATATATGTAGATATATCGCGATTTACGATTTCTGATAAATATTTTCAGATATCGTCTTAAAATTAAGGAAAAATAGCTGCAAAGGTATTTCAAGCTGAAACTTGCCCATCAACGAACCGAACCCACGTGTGGACCATGAAAGTTAATCTAAGCGATTCATAAAGACACCTAATCGTACAAAGTAGTCCCTGGGCGGACCAGTAAAATACAAGAAATCTTTTTGTTCTTTAGTGGTACAAACATAATTCAAATATAGTTCTAATACAACGTTTGAATATTCCTTACCATAAATTATATTGCACTTTCTATTAATTTTAACTTTTTTTAATCAAATATCTTCTTCTAATTTAATATCATCTGGTAATTCGTCAAATATCGTCGCCGGAAAAGCAAAGGGCTGAAGCGCCATTTAGGGAAGTTAACACCAGAGCACTTTAAAGTTTTTTATTTATTTCACAAGTCTTCACTACCTGGTGGGATTTTGAAAAAAATAGTTAACTCAGGTAACTCAATGCTTTCGCTGAGTTACCTGAAACGGCAAAAAACTTTTAAAAGGTCCCAAACGTGTGTCGCTTGAGTCGAACCTTCTCCTATATGCTAAATAAATTTTAGATGGCTGAAGGACCATAAAATTCTTCAGAATCAAACGAGTCAAAGCATTCGATGCAGAAAAAAACTGATCAAAACTGCATATTTTACTCATTTTTGCCAAGTAAATGATATCTTCACAGCTTTGTAAATACAGCGATGTGTTTTTAATTTGTTATTTTTTTAAATTTGAACAGTGATCTGAACGATAGTTTTATTTTATGAGGTTGGAATTAAAATATATACTTGTATATATCCTAACTCTTTGGGTGATCTCTCCGTCTCGTTCTCAACCAATAATGACAACATCATTTCAACAGTTATCCACAGTCACCTTTCCTAGGATAGTCCCACTTTGGTGTGGAGAAGATTAGTTGATGAATAGCTTATGAGGAATAGTGTTGACTTATTAATGAATTATTACGTGTGAAGTGTGGACCGTAAGAAACTATCAAACTCCGGTGAGATAATCATCTCTAATATTGAAACGGTTCCATCCTCCGTATCTACTTATACAAATGGATACATTATAATAGGCTTTTGAGAATTGCTCATAAGTTACCTCCGCAGGTACGCGGCTCTCTATATAAATGGGCAATAAAAAGCCAGAATTTGCATAGACAGCGGTGAATGCTTATCCCAGGGAGTTGGGAGTCAACTCATCTCAAATGGTGCGTAGATTGGCTAAGAAAACTTTTTATTAACTTTACTTGACTTGGATAAGTACCTAGATGGGAGTATCTAGATTGCAAGTTAAAGTATATAATTTCATGGGTGTTTTACGGTTTCTTCGGTTGGTCCCACCAAAGAATAAAAAAATTCTCCCTAGCGACAAGCTTAAATAAAATACTATTGCGAGAATTATATATGAAACAACGTTATAGTTACCAGCTGCTTACTAGTATTTTATTTATGACAAACTAAAACATTGTGTAACAAATATAATCATTTTTATTTAAATTATTCTACTTGTACTCACTGTAACTTATCTCAGAACAGGTTCTTATGACCTAGTGAGGTAGGTAATGTAAAAAAATAATGTAAGAAACAAAAAGTTAATAAATAAAATAAATTTTGCAAACTCATTATGTGGTTATTTATCGGTACGGTTACAATACCTTCGTAATACATTTTGTTAATAACTATATAATAAAGAAATGAAAAAATATCTTTGTAAAAGACCACGAATATTATTTTTATTTTTATGACCGACAGGTTTCACTTAGTCTAAGCATCATCATGGGGTACATAATTAAACTACTTAAACAATATCTGTGGTCTTATACAAAAGTTATTTTTTCATTTCTTTAAATATGTCAAACCACAAAGTGATTGCTTTCTACGAAAATAAAACTATGTAATGTTTTAAAAGTTTACTTTAGTGTTGCCTAAACAGAGCAAAATATAAGTAATTCGTATTAAAATTAGATGTTTTCAGGGATACTACCATATCTACACGTTTTTCGCAAAATATTGCGTACTTCCCATAAATCTGTATTGTTCTACAATACCCACGAAATGAAGTGGGTTAGAAAAATATTATACAATAATGACGCATATTTCACGAAAGTCAACAAGCTTCTTTGTAGGAAAATACAATATAGCTGCATATTTCATTCACCAGTCATCATAATAATGTGAAACATCGGAAATATTTAAATTCGAAGGCGGGAGTCACATATTCCGGGGATTTATCTGGCAACATTATGAATTTTAAGTTGCTTACACTGAATATTGCGGCGAAGAAAGGGACATAAAAATAATATGGATGCCCCATTCCGTATTATTATTGTGCATTTATTTATGGGGCCCGATGACAAAGAGGCTGCGCAGTACGCAGTTTTTTATGACGTCAAATTATTCATATATGAAGAGAACAAGGAATGAACCCCTTTCCCAAATAAAAATAAGTGTTTTATAAAAAAGCACGATATATTTTTGAAACTGGATATTACAAGCTGGTACCAATTTTTTAATATTTTATTGTTTCAAATAGTTTTTTTCCTACTTCAAGTTTGTGTTTATACTGTCCAGAATGTCGAGACTTGTTAACTCAAGCCATGGTCTTGAAATTTTCGGTACCAGTCTAAATGATTTTTTTCATTCTTTTACGACTCGACCAAAACTTTAACTTGACCTTGGCTTTGATTTGAATATTCTTTCTTGTGTATATTTGATCCTATTTTTGTCAATACTTCATTTAATATTATGTATGTGCTGTTCTTTTTCCGTCGCTCTTTTTTTCCATTTCGTGTTGTGTATTTTTTTTGTAATTGGACAATAGTCAGTTGGTTTATAAATAAATTAATATCATGAAATATGCATGATTCTAAAAGAAAATATTTTTGTAGATGTATTATCTATGATCTAGTACTTTCAAAAGCACCGCTTCCCTTATTACATGAGTACGTACTCATTTGTATCTAACACCATATGTCATTGTTTTCAATTGTATCCAATAAAAAAATGTTCTATGGCTGATATATCACAATATATTACATAAATAACTTTCTGCAGAACGGGTGCTTCTATTCTACGTTAGGTAAATAATATGGACATAGTAGAATGAATGACATGATCTACTCAGTCTAGTGAAGCAAACGCTTTAGTTAAATCCGACCGGTCGGTAGCTGAGTGAACAAACGCGTCGGATTCCCATCCGGGCGTCGTGCGTTCAATTCCTCTGCTGGCTAAGTCCTCCATCATTGCACAAGCAACATCTTCCGCTTATTATGATGGCAGTAGGAGTTTTTCGAATATCGTCAGGTTATCTTTGTCTCTCTTTTTTTAAAAAAAAAAGAAAGACTGATGGCAGTAGGAGTTTTTCGAATATCGTCAGGTTATCTTTGTCTCTCTTTTTTTTTTAAAAAAAAGAAATCATTTAAAGAGTCGATATTACAGACGAGTGTGGATAATATAATGTTTGTATGTAAATGGACAAAAAGGGTGCACCAAGACAGATAAGTGTCGCTTTCCATTCTCCCTGTCCATGTTGGGAAATGTCGTGATGGTTATATAATAAGATAGGAAAGAATTTGGTCGCAATTTTTTTCCCCCACTTTAAAGTGGGCAAATGGTCACCTCACTCATGCTTCAACTCTACTCTTCGAATGCAACGTGAATCGAATCTGTCGCGGGATGCTCCCCTAGCACCGGTTATTCCGCGATGCATTTCCTCCGCGGGTCCACTCCACCTCCTACTTTCGCAGCTAATATTGCTTGGACTCATGCGAATAGGTTCTGAATTATGGAAGGTGACAGGTGCAATGATACGGAACCTTTTTCCCGATTTGTATATATCCCCTTTTGCAAGTCCGTGCAATATTTTATGCGTCAATGCGCCGCTTCCCGGGGGGCACTATTATGTACACTGAATTATGACGGTCAGTCGATCCCCCTTCGGTCCTGCAATCCTGATACTCAGATGTGTCAATATGCAAAAACTTTTAGTGTTAGCCCTATCTGATGTGACAGGTGACCAAGATTTAATCAGGGAAATTTATCTCGATTATTAAATTGTTTGGTTCTTATCTATATAAGCTGTGTACCTATCTTTTTAGGTATATATTAACAACCAACTGCTTTCTTATTGGTTTTTGATTGATTAACTTTTTTAGCAATATCTCGGTGCAATACGGTTTGTCCAAATTTAAAACACGTCCGACTTATAAGATTATTACGCGGCCTGTTCAGCGTTGGTTTAGTTACACCAGACGTAGGCCATCAAATTAGACGCATAAGTAGTGGTTATAAAGCAATTTTTTCGCTATTCCAACCTTACACCACGCTTACCATTTAAACCTCTTTTATAAGTAAGAGGGTAAATATCTATAAACTTTTATGTCGTATTAATAGCTGGGTTTTAATCGTAGAAAAAATATTATTTTCCTGTCTATAGAATCAAAAATACTTCCTGTTTTCGTAAACTAAATAAATTTTTTAAATGCTTTCCAATTATAAATCACTCAAAATATCACACATAATGTTTTTCAAATCACTGACATTGAAAGGAAGGGTATTTAGGTGCACCGATATTTGAAAGACTATATCATTCATTATCCTAATTACATTTATTCGCTTCTATCGATATACCTATGGCTAACTTTGAAAGATTTCTCTAAATCATAAAAATCGTCTGGCATTTTGAAATCACGGGAAACGTTTAATTTTAAATTTGAGTACCAGGGCATCATGCCGTGGTGGAGATTATAGACAAGAAGGGGTAAGAAATGCGATATCTTTAGAAAGTTGGGATCTTATCACCACCTGCCGCCAGCCCGACTCATAATATTCAGCTTAGCGCCCGCGCACCATTCAACGTGTTTGCTCTCCGTGCTCCTTAAATCTTGACAAATCGGTAGAAAACCTGACTAAACTAAACAAAAGGGAAGATAGAAATCACAGCCCAACCAATATCTTCAAAATATCAATTCGTTCATTTCGCGTAGTTCTCTTTAATTTATTTTCTGCTTACTACATAATCAGCTTGATCTCTATGCAATGTTCGGAAAATGTACACAATCAACTGAAAGCAAAAAGTTCGTTACATTTACATACGAGCTAAGAAAGTATTTGTGAATTTTCTATCTCCAAGTCGTATTTTGCACTCCGATTTTCAGAATTCGTCCGATATTCCAAGACGTGGGTTTGGAACATTTGATAGACATCTTGGTGGAAAACGGCGTCAATAGTGCAAACGAAGCGTCTATTCATGCAACATCGGTTACACGTGTTAACTCTACGTGTTACATACAAATCATGACCACGTTTAGGGAGCTTTTCACCATGAAAAATAACAGGAAAGCGTTTGTTACTTAAAAAATCCTCATAAATATTCACGTACATAAGTATAAAATACGAAATAAAAATGTTGTGAAAACGAAATCTTAGACGTTAAGTTATTTTACGCTTCTATTTATTGTAGTTTTATCTTGTGTAGAATCATTACAAAACATTTTCATTTCTTTTACTATCTGTTTTCTCATCTGGAAAGCAATATCGAACGTATAGCGATAGAAGCATTTTCCCCAAAAAAAAAGTAAATTGACCGGCGGTCATAAAAGCGAACGGGTGGAGAAAATGCAGATCGCAATTTAGATAATTGACCAGCAAATGCTGACCGCTGAATCGGAAATATAGATCTCTTTCTTAGCAAATCGTCAATCATGATATTGACATGGCCTAGGAATGTATTTCATTTTACTTGCCGGAGAAAATTTATATTTATCTGGATCTTTCTTAATCTAATATACGAGCATAAGTCGAAATTACCTTTGCAAATAAATTGATCCAATCCCGTTAAGCAAGATAGTATATATTTCATGGGTATAGATTTTACAACTATACCTATTCATCATTTTTTACAGCATGCTTACGTACGTAAAAATTATATTTAATCTTACTTACTTATTCCATTTAAATTTTGATCTGTTCGTGGGATGCAATAAAAACATTCCATTTTATTTTATGTTCTGTAAAATCTTTATGTAAGGGAGTATCAGGAGAACATGCCCACTGATAGGTCGTTTCCGGGTTTAAGGTATCATAACTCAGATGTAAAGGCGTGTTCAACGGTCTGCTAAGTCCAGATATACTCTTTCCTAATACCCGGAACCCACTGCGAGGGTATACTGATCCCTGAGTATTGGGTGAACAAAAACCGCAGGGACTATACATAAAACTAAAGATAGCATAGGCACTGAAAGAATTTATTGTTAAATGTGGAGTTCATATTGTATAAAATATATCTTGTGATGTTTGAATTTTGATGTTTGATGTTTGGTGTTTGATGTTTGATGTTTGATGTTTGAGGTTTGAGGTTTGATGTTTGATGTTTGATGTTTGATGTTTGATGTTTGATGTTTGATGTTTGATGTTTGATGTTTGATGTTTGATGTTTGATGTTTGATGTTTGATGTTTGATGTTTGATGTTTGATGTTTGATGTTTGATGTTTGATGTTTGATGTTTGATGTTTGATGTTTGATGTTTGATGTTTGATGTTTGATGTTTGATGTTTGATGTTTGATGTTTGATGTTTGATGTTTGATGTTTGATGTTTGATGTTTGATGTTTGATGTTTGATGTTTGATGTTTGATGTTTGATGTTTGATGTTTGATGTTTGATGTTTGATGTTTGATGTTTGATGTTTGATGTTTGATGTTTGATGTTTGATGTTTGATGTTTGATGTTTGATGTTTGATGTTTGATGTTTTTTCACCCAGAGAAAGCTTTCCTTTCTGGATAGGTATATTATGATGCACAATTTGACATCAAATGCAGTTTTGCATATGAAATTATCTGACGTTGTTAGATAAAATGACTATCGGTGAAAACTAAAAATGTACTTTCCATACTAACAAAAAACTATTCAATAAAACCTTTTTAACGTTTTTTATGGGTCATGGAAAATGTAATGTTCTTTTCACCGCACCCATTCGCGCATTTATCTCTGCCTGACAACTGATTTTGGTCAGTACTTATCTCGGAGGGATGGTCCAGCCGCACGCGCGGATTATCCCTCCTCCCTGCCCGGCACCCTCTGCTCTCCTTCTGGGCTCCTGGGCTCCTGATACCGGCCACCGCTGCTGTACGGACCTTTATGGGACGACTTGGTGAAAGCTTGCAAATCCGAGATGTGGATCTACTATATTTTATTGCGATTCATCTGTACCCAGGTTTTATGGAGGTTTTTCTTATTGGTTATTGTAGTATGGATTATGTAGTATGGTAGATATCTATATTGGTGTCTATATAAGATTTGGCTAATCTTATAAATGTTTTTAAGTTTTCAAAGTTATCAAGAATAGGTTATTTCAATGCTTCCTTCCTAAAATATTGATTTTCTTCTATCCTTAAAAATACCTTATTCATAAAAAGTCATTCTAAAGTACATAGGTACGCTGAAACGATTGAGGTATATAATGTCGGAGTACGAGTATTTATTACACGATTTTTGGTCTGTGTTGAAAATATCTGATTTAATACGATAACATAACCAATGCATTTGCTGAAAACCAGCTAGAGTTCTTATTTCTCATGACATTGTCCCCGAATTCGACAAAGTCACCCCAGTACCCCCAAAAGTCGGCAGTATTGTAAAGTAAGCAGTGGTGACTGGTGACCACTGACCGGCGTACTAGCTCTGCTGCTGAGATAAGCATTTTGTCCCAAGTCTTGGGCAGACAGAATAGGAATAATGAGACAAAAGAAATACATACTAGTACCGAGGCGAGGGTGTAAACGATGTAAGTGGAGGGACTAATTCAACAGAAAGCGCACGAAATTTTCTCTCCGTTTATTTTCGAGGCATTTTAAAACTAAGGCATATAAAAATGGGAACTAAGAATTGTGACATTAGATGTAAACTATTAGAATAATGTCTGCTAAAATACATTATAGTTAGGTACTTCATTTGGTAGGTGAGAATTTGAAGATATTTTTTTAAATTTGCTAACTTCAATTAATATCCCTTCCATTTTTTTTAAATTCACTCTCTTACGGATGTACGTTCTCACAAAATAAATTATTTCTAGCTAATAATGGCGTAATTTAGTGCTATTTTTTGGTAAGTTTGACATACTTTAATTGTTCTACCTAAAAACACTATTAATAAATCGTGCAATATTATAGATATTGTTTACATTAAGGCCAAATAAAATCATTATAAACACTAGATATTTTAGATTATATAACCTAAAATTAAAATAGGTACTACAGTTTATCTAGAGTTTATACAACATTAATTACAAAAGTATTTGAAAAAATGGACCAATAAACGACATAATACAACAGGCATACAACAAAATATAGTATCAAATTTCATTATTTTTTAACTTTAAAAAAATATCATTGCATGCTTAATTCATATAATTAGTATATCTTTAAAAACGCCATAAATAATGTTATTGTTTTAAATAAAATATTTCATTGTTTGATAGCACCCACTTTTCATGGCCCACGCCCGCATAGTACAATAGTTCCCAGGGTGGCAGACGTCGTCGGGAGGTGAATGAAGAACGACCACCGGACTAGCAAATTGACAGTTTTGTTGGAATTAACTCCCATAATATATTATACACGACCGGGATCCACTTTTGTAATGCGAATGGAGATAGTGCCTCCTTTATAGTTTACGGAATACGGTGCCTTGCTTACCAACGGGGAAAGAAGCTTAAATTATCTGCAGTTTTCATAGATTCCTAGCAAAACAACGTAGGTATCTATATATTCTCGTTTCGAGAGAATACTGAGAACAAAAAATTGTTTTCTCTTTTCCCCAATTTTTTTAAATCGTCTTTTACGTTGTCTACGACAACTTGACTCCACTGTGATTCGTCAAAAATAACAACATAAATAAACTTCATTTGGTCCCGACAAAAGAAACACCTCCGTGAATCAAGTCTAGAGCACTGCATTTCAATATACAGTTTGAACGATAAATAATTTCCTTGTACATACGTACGAGTGTGAACTTTTCAAAATTGGAACCGATAAATTGTGAAAATTATCAAATTAAAAATATAATCTTTTTAAATTCATACCTACCTAATAAAGTACTTAAATTTGATGTATTTGAACAGACATTGTTCTATGTTTGAAATGGGTGGATTAAAACAACTAATATATTTTCTTGGCAAGTAACGTCCCGAGATTTTTCACGGGTAACAAACAACTTGTAATATTTAATTGAAAATCATCCTACTCCGACGAAAGCGAAAGTTATTTTGTTATTATATTGTTTAGGGTTTTCACAAAATGGTGTTTTTTTACAATTCAATGAATGCTTTATGTTTTGTATGAAGATTCGTTGTGAATTTTAATATAATTATATTGCAACTGTGGTCTTGGTGGCACATGAATATCCACATGAAAATCCTTTAAGTGAGCTGTACGCACTAGGATTGATAGTAGAATCCTTTTCTCTTTGCAAAAAGCGTACTCTGAAAAGGAAAAGTCGATACCTACTATGAGTTTCGAACTCGACCGGTCTGTTTGATATTCGAGTGTCCTCACCACTCGGCCATAGATTAAGTCTTATATTTTTTTGTAAATGCTTATTATTTTCTATCTTTCTACTAAAAAAACATTTAAAAATACGAATTATTTTTCATTTCGATGGTCCATATAATATATAACAGATATGAAGTATATACGGAGAGAATATCTACTATAAAGCAAAAAAATATGATAATTTCCATAGCTTCAATAATTATAATTCACTCAGGAGTGTCGCAATAAGTGGTATTTCTAATAATCCCCATTTATTCCGAACATGTGTACGAAACACACACAATAATTACCTTAGGGTATTCCTAAACACGGCCGTCAAATAGCGAAAATCCCGGCCTTAATGATGTTAATAGTCATTTCGAATGACGTCATCATCTTTGTGCCCGGTACTGTACGGGCCCGGGGGCGTAGCTGGGGACGATGCGGTCATCTTCTGGAGGGAACAAATCTTTTAATCCCAGCGGGACATTTAGTCCACTTTAATGCTTCCACACCCCTGGCCATGTACAGTGCCGGTCATAAAACGGGAACAAGATAATTATTTTATTTTTATAGACAAAATTTTGTTGGTTCGTTTTTATAGAATTTGTAATTTCGTATATTAACGTTAGTGTTTAATACCACATCTGACACCATGTTATATTTTTGCTCCCCTCACTTACATACGCGGTCTAAATTTTACGCGTGGCCTAAGGTCGGAATAGCGAATAGCGATCGAAAGAGGAACTAAGAAACTAACGTACATTATTTTTTAATCAATAGATCTTTTCTCGTTCGTAATTTCTACACCAGCGTCACTCCCAACTGGATAGCTAAGTGTGAATGTGATTGTTTGTACAGAATCAACGTACTCGTATATCTGTGTGCGGAAGGAAGAACGGAATGAGTAAAAAAACGCAGGTTTTCAGGAGAGCCAAAATAAAATTCAGGAATTAGGTTTTTTGTATGCAATCATTTCATTTAACATCATATTTCTTTAATTTATCATAATCTTGTTATAATAATAATAGTATTTGGAAAATTTGTATAGTGCCGTTTTTTTGTAAAAAATCACCTCAAGGGCACTGTACAAATCTTAATTTATACTTAATATTAATTCTTAGTTTAAATATACAGCAACATACTTACCTGGCAGGTCACTTCTGGCATGACACAATCACCATATCATAATAATTTAGAATTTAGCTGATTCTTACATAATTTTTTATTTTTAGGGCATGAGAGCAAATTTAAAATATGGTAAATCGAAGGTATTTATTAATTTTTCGTAGTAAAGAACAGATAATGGTGAAATTCTTCTGATGAATTTAAGGAATGAGAGTCTGAAAAGTTGTCTTGGTTTGAATAGAAATTTTATTGGGCTTGTTACATCTTGATTATGGATAAGATTTTCTGAAAAAATGGGTTTTGAGTTTGGCTCTGAACTCTGTCGAGCCTTTTATTACCCTCAGATCTTGTGGTAGCCCATTCCAGGCTTTAGGACCTGACACTCCAAAGGCGCGCTCTCCGAACTTAGTTTCTGGTGTATTCAAACACTGTTTTCTACTACTCTACAACCATTCCTTATTTTTGTTTGTGGATACAATTCTCATTTTTCACTGTCAATTGCAAACCTTTTAATATAAAAGCCCTCTCGGCCGTATAGGTACAATAAAATAAAAAATATGTCCTTTGTAAAAAATAATCGCACGCTATTTTATTTTCTAACTCATCTCATTTTCCTTTACTACGTATTTAAGGAACAATTCTGCATACTTAACTCAAAACTTGATGTTTTTACTCATTCTGTTCTTCCTTTTGCACACAGATATACGTTAATTCTATACAAACAATCAAATAAAAACTCAACTTAAAAACTCAAAATTAAAACAAAATTTGAATTTGTTTTTTTTACAAAAAGAATGGTCAAAATCATATCGACAGATCGTTACTTCGGCTAGATTTATTTTTTACGTATGAATACAAATAATTCAAATAATATAGGTTTTTACAAGACAAAATAAAATATATAATGAATGAGTCTGTATATTTATGACCCGCACTGTTGATCTTGCAGTAGCTACCCCTAGTATTGTTTCAGCGATTCCACGGCGACTCTATAACAAGCTTTAGGCGTTCCTGACCACTTGCTTTTCATCCTGCGGGATCGTCGTTAAGGGAAATTAAAATAGAGCCTTATCACCCTAGACGACCACTTTATATGAAGATATTATTGTATTGTGGTTACAGGAAATCTTTCTTCTTTTAACGTGTTGTGTAAAAAATGCAGTTTTTTCTGTTTCTCTCAAATTTTCGAAATCAAAAAGTTCACGGCTCGTAAACTCCAATATTGAAGGGTTAGCATTTCTGATTGTAATGTCTTTTGCGAAGCGATGTGAAGGAAAACACATAAATTTTACCCGTCGCATTAATCTCAGTGAAACGCAACACCACTTTATCACGAACACTTTTCACAATTAGTCCCCAGTAACAACAGTTCGCAGTTCGATCCCAGTTCCCAATTTTATCGCCAAACAGTTCCCGGAAAGTAGAAAGTTTTCCGATCCAGCTATCACATAAATACCAGGGCCGCAGAGCGAGCGAGGAGGTATCTGTCCTGTGTCAAATCTTAATCAAATTAGTCTCCGCTAACGGCTACATTTAGTATGGCTATACACCGCCTTTGCAATTTTCGTTCGGGAACAATATTGACAATATTAAAATTCGTCGGGGAGGCTTCTCGCCTCAGCTCACATACACTGATACGTATAATAAACGCTGTTAACCCCTCCACTCCCCTAAAAAGGTAACCGTCTAATTGTTTGCTCATCTCTCAATATTGTTGGGAGATCCCTCGGGAGACCTCCCTTAGTCGAGTACTACACGATGTGCGGTGTTGTACGCGAGCAGTTTACTCTCGACATTCCTAATATCTAGACCATAGGCGGAGAGCTGAAAAACTATCTCTCAAAATTGGCATATTTTGTTTTTCCCCTAAATGGTAAAGAAAGTGATTTTTTCTTGTCCAGAGCAAAGCCGCGTCGGGGTATTTTAACGTTTGAAGCACCCATTAAAAAACGTTCCCCACAAGAAGGAAACATATTTATAATAATAATAAAGTTTTATTCCGGAAGGTATGCAGGAGTAGTGCAATGCAATACCTTCCGTAAAATTATTTACAAGCGCTTTGGAACGTGTAACTTTTTTCTGATTGTTTTGTTTTTTTTATAGCTAATACCGCACAAGAGTCCCAACTGCTCCAAACTGTCGAGAGCCAGTGAGACTATGGCATCCCCGATTTGAGGGGTATGTTGTGAGGCTAAAAGTAGTGAGGAAATGAAGGAGATAGGGAAGAGGAAGGTCGGGAAGTACCTGCCTATTCAAAAATGGTCACCAAACACGGCTAAAACCATTTCAAGCAACTTTTCGATTCTGAATGGTGGTCTTTCACCAGGGCGACACTTAGAGTATCTACCACTCTGGAACGTGCCGCAAATATACTATATATTATTTTACATTAATTAAATGTGTTATGACATATATTCATTAAATAAAATTTATTTGCTCAAGCCGGGCTTGAACCCGCGACCTCTGGATTCGTAGTTAAACGTCTTACCACTCGACCACGTTACTATTTTGACGTTCTTCACACATTGTACTTTGAACCGGTATGTCGATAACCCCGTGCTTGTTCCAGCTTTGATACAAGTTTAAAAAAGTCGTATTTTATTCCAAAAGTATATAAAAGATTCACAATCGTTATTTTTCTCTATTGGGATGATCGTCGTGTGTTCTATTATCTCAACTATCAAAATAATCTTACACATTGTTTGGAGGCACGCCACTGGCGCAAACCTCTTGAAAATCTTAATATTCGCGAAGTAGATCCAATAAAATCATGTAGCAAGACGTGAATTACTCATTCATGATCCAAACTTCCTTGACTTTAGAATCAGCGGGCTAATCAAATGCTAAAGGCTATGTTTGGAAATATTTAGTTGGTACCCATTCATAGGAATTGAATCTGAATTATTTATTTATTGAGTAGAGGAACGCACAATTGTTTACACCACTTTTTTACTAAAACAATTATCGAGGAGATTTTCTATAAAAACAAACTTTTCATCGCTTAAAAAATAATACGTCTTGCCACAAAGATCAATTGGTTATTGTAACCCATACAATGATATATTAAAGAATCGGGTGCCAACACAATGCGAGCTACGAACACCCACACACACGAGTTCTTCCTATCCGGTATAATGAAAGTTTTATGATCAAGCACATGTGGGGAAACACTGAGGATCCTGTTAAACTATTCCCGAAATTACCTTACAATATGGACGCTGTTCACATTGCAAATACCCCAAAGTTTACCTTAGGTTTCTTAAGATGTCGAACGCGAAACTTCTTGGCATGAGTACCAGCACAAGTGTGCATGTGAAGGAGGGAGTACACATGTACCAATGTATTAATGTACCATTGTACCAAAAAGGTACCTAGTGATGTGTACCCACCGCACGGGAGAGTGTTATACCTTACGTCGGCTTATTATATCGAGTTTATACAACGTATGCTTGCAATGTTTGCATTGGGTAATATATGCGGGGTAATTTCGGTATTGTTCTCTCAGGAGTTGGGAAGAAAGTACCTTGATTTATATGTAAATGAACAATAAACGCACGCCAAATATGCGCAACATTATATCACTTCTAAAAAAATAATTGCCTCTCGTGGAATCTACCCAGTTTGAATAGAATAAATTAAAATATAATAAAATCTCTTGCTTTTCAACTCTGCCAAATATATCATTACGATTGTATTACTGTATTTCTGTAAAGATCTTTTGGCCTTTAAAGAAGTAGAACTAAGCCGAAACACTTAGAGACAAAAGTACTCCAACCCCTAATACAATGACTTTTATGTCTTCCTCACAAGACAATGAAAAGCGTGGACAGTGTAAACTTTCAGTCCTGAAATTTGCAAAGCACGTTCCGCAATAACGCTTTAGAGGCCATGAAAAAACCACAGACTCCACGTAAAACTTCCCCGTCTCGAGCATTAAACCGGCAATCGGTAATTATCGAACTGAAGGAGAGCAATAAGAAAAGCTCGCGGCACCACCATCTCTTGCCAGGAACATCTTTAACCCCCTGACTCGAAAAATATTACCAGGAGACTAGCGAAGGAGGTAGGTGGATGGCCATTACGCGAAAATTATTCCGACATGGAACACATTAATTTGCCATATTAATTTGATCGTAAAATTCAGTGCGCGATGCGGGGAGCGGGGCGGGCGATATCTCTATCTGGCTGAGAAGAAGCTATCTGTTGGTGAGGGGGGAACATGAGACAACATTGTTCTTAAGTGTCTGAGTACCCACCTTTCTTAATGCGTATAAATACGTTAAGAAATAGGGAGGTGCTATTTGAACTTCTGGTCTCCTCGGCACACAGTTCTCCTCAGTTAGTTCCGCTTGACTGACTCCGTCACCTTAATTAACAGCGGGGCCAATGTACTTACTGCGTAGGTAGATACTTAAGTTTTGTCGCCAGCTTAACGATTCATAACATTTTTTAAGGAAAAGGGAAAATTTATCGAAACAAACGAAAAAAGTACGTGCACAGATGACTTGAAATCGTAGTAGAAAAATAGGCGTATCAATCTAATGTTCAATCTATTAGAAATTTTATAAGAATATAGAATTTTTATAATTAAAAATACCGCACACTGGCATATCGCTCCGAAGTGAAATAAACTCTCTGTGTTTAATGACCATATCTGAATACTGAGGTACTTCACAAACTCTTCCTCTTCTCTTTAACGCCCCCCCTTCAACTTCCTTCAGTCAGACGAAATGTCCCAATTTAGGGATGCGATAGTTTCTTAAATATAAATATAAAGGTACTAGTTGCTACCGTAAAAAAATACAGGTGTATTATAACTCGACTTGCAAATAAAAAAAGAGTTCGTATTTCAAATACAGAATAATGTCTGCTAAAATACATAGTAGGTAATTTTAAGATTAGGTGAGAATTTAACTATGTATGACAGTGTTAAAAATGTAAATATCCGGAAAGAAATAAAAATACAAGGATGATGTAAGCGTAATGGATATGATCAAGGAAAGGACGCTTAGATCGTTTAGGCATGTAGAGCGAATGAACAAAGAAAGGAGTGTGAAAATAATATATAAAAGTCGGGGACGCCCAAGGAAGACTTGAATCGGGTCATGTGAAGAGTCAAAATAACAGAAGAGTATGTATGAGACGATGTATGAATTTGAATGAAGCAAGAAGTGTGTGCAAAGACAAAGTTGTATGGCGGTCCGTCGGCGAAACGGCGTGATTTTTGTTTTTATTTTTTTATTTAATCAATAATTGTCCAAAATATACATTTTTACTTAATATTAACAGTAGGTATAATATTAATTCAGTTTATTTACAATGTTTAAGAAACCCATGATAGTACTCCCTCCCTAAGCACAAGAATTTTCTCAATTAGGGAGTTATTTATCATTAACTAGAAACTAGACATTGTACATAAACTGAATTAATATTATACCTACTGTTAGTGATGGTTAGTTGGTTTTTTTTTTAGTTAGAGAATTTAAAAAGATTATTTTTAAAATTTGAAAAATTCAATTAACATCAGTTCCAAATTTGAAAAGTTTTCATTCTTGGTCGTACCTACTCACAAAAGCATGTACGCATAAAATTTTAATTAAAAGCTCCTGTGATCGTTTCCTACGATACGACACAAAAATTGTCGATACGCTAAAAATCTGCCTCAACACAATAAAATCAACCGTATGTGGCGACACAAATAATTCACCCGCTGTTTTCTGAGAGTTTATTTTCAATATTAAAATTAAACAAACGCAATATTCCAAACACCCCTCTCGCGAGGCTTTCCGACGGCACCCTTCCACCCCAGCGGGCCGTGCCGGGGGGGCAGAAAGCGGAGGAGGTGTAAGAAAAACACCGCCGGCCGCCCCTAATGCAACCCAATAATAATATTTTATATTCAGAGACAATCGCGGAATAACAATATCCGCCTTGCTTTTTGGTGACGCGGGCGTCGATATATCAGGAAGGCAGAAGCCTGTGAAAGTCTCGACTCCCACCGCCGTGTTCGTATCAAATTTATCTCGCCGTACTTTTTTCATGACTTGCATATTTTTCTTTTTACTTACACATTCGATTTTGGAGGATTTCGAATACGGGCGCATCGGTTTTGCGAATATTGTAAAGTTTAATACGAAAGCGTTCAAGTGCGCAAATAAGGTTTTTATTAACGATGATATCGCGAAATAGTGGGCAATCTTTTTAAATTTGGATCAATAATTGAATAGCTTTGATATTTTTTAACACAAAAACACTTCTTAAGATCTTTGTTCAAATTATTTATTTAATTAAACTCTTTATTGTTCATCTCTCAACGCATGTAGTCAACAAAAGACTTTGCCAATTCTATTTGCAAGGGTATATTAACGTTATTATTTGATTATCAGAATAAGCAAGCACTTTGTGGATTGGAATGATTAATTAAATAAAAACACACGTTTAGAAATATACTAATAAAATAAGACGAATATTCATATACGATTAATTAAATTTTTTGTTATGTTGGTACACTTACATTTTGGATTAGTGGTTGTTTTTAATTCACTTTCTTTTTTGAATATGTCTACTAGTTTCGATTCTGCATAAAACACTTTTTAGAAGGCCAAAAGATGTTAATGACTAATGAAATAAAATCATGGTATCCATTTTTTCATAATAAAAGAAATGGCTAATAACGCTTATATATAATAAACATATGTGTACTAACATAACAAAAAAAATCGATAATCGAATGTACACAGCCCGCGAAAATTCAAAATTCACCTTTTCTTTTGAATAGGCCATGTATATATATGCACATTCCTCTTATTTTATTAGTATATTTTTAAGTCCCGATGAAGATTCAGCAGAATTGAAACTAGTAGACATATACAAAAAGAAAATGGATTAAAACAACGTGTGTTTTTATGAAATTAAGTTATTATTTCAAATAATATTAAAATCATGAACAAGCCTCGATAAATATTCTTTCAATGAAATGAAAAAATAATTATACACACATTTTATGAATATCATCTTTCCTTTTCTCTCTGTTCCTTTGTAATAATTTAAATGTTATTCTTTTGTTTTCTCACTGTTTTTTTCATTATTTTATTTAATATTTTGTTCTGCCTCTGTATGTATATATACAACAACCGCACACTTTGTATTTTTTGTTTGGCTTAATTTTGTATCCTTATGATGCTTAGACTAAGCGAAACCTGTCGATCATAAAAATTGAAATTAAATGTGTGATCTTTTACAAAGTTATTTTTTCATTTCATTGAATATGTGAAACCACAAAATTGATTCCTTTCTAATAAAAATACTATTTATTTAGTTGATTATTTTTATTCTTTAACTATCAACGCATAAAGACATCACAAGATTTTGGTCATTCTATTTCCAAGGGTATATTAACGGTTTCATAAGATGTTTTTTTAGAAATAAGTTTAAAATCATGAACAATCCTCAATAAATATTATTTCGCCTAGGTGCTTTTCTTTAGATGAAATACGAGTAGCATGGCACTTTTCTCCAGTCAATAATTCCCTCCGCCATATATCATAGGGTAAGTCTCATAAAGTTCTCACTTCTCACATTATTTGGTTCAAAGAATAATATATATTACCTCTTCAGTTTTATTTAAAGGGCAGGGGGTGCACCTTTTAAAAATCTATTTTTTTACAATACCCGAAATAGATTTATTTCAACAATGATAATAGTTTATTTATATTACGTAGGTGAAATTAAAACGTATAAATAATGTTTTAGTGAGGTGAGTTATTTTTGTAGCATTATAAATTAACTGTTAATATGAAAAAGCCCCGATTAATATGGTTTTAGCGATCATCGAAATTGTAAAAAGTTTTATTCAAAAAGAAATTTATCGTATATTTTATGTACATCGTCACCGGAAAGGCAAAGGGCTGAAGCGCCATTTTCTTCACAAGTCTTCAGTACCTGGTTGGATTTCGAAAAATAAAGTTAACTCGAGGTAACTACTCAATATTCTCATTGAGTTACCTGAAGCGACAAAAAGTCCCAAATTTGTGTCGCTTGAGTTAAGCCTTCTCCCGAATGGTAAATATATTTTAGGTGGCTGAAGGGCCACAAAAGTCTTCAGAATCAAACAAGAGTCATAGCATTCAACACAGAAAAAAAACTGATCAAAACAGCATATTTAACTAAAAACAATTATCAACGTGTCGCTTAAGCCCTTTTGCCTTTCCAGTGACGATATTATATTTATTCGAGACCCAAATTTACTAACTGGTCGTATGACTTTAAATATACCATTAGACTTTGATTTTTAAAATACTCACAATAATTACGTGGATTTCATTTGTTTGTTTAATTATCCCTATCAAAACTAGCAGCCCCAACTGCTTGGGAGGCAATCTGACGACGGCATCTCCAATAAATTGCGAACATGTTATAAGAACGGGATGATATTTGACATTGGAAGCTTTGTTAATCAAAAATCTTTTTCTCACGTGCCGTCTGTTACAATCGAAAATCTGACTGTCTAATAGGAGAGAATGAAAAATAAAAGGAGGCACTTCTGTCAATGTTTCCAGGATCGCAGCTCGCGGCGAAGGTGTCACCCTCCACGTAATACGAAGAAAAGGCGAGGCACGCGATTTGAATTCCAAATCAACAGTTCCGACGGCCTGCGGTTGAGTTTTGTTTGGTTTTTGGTTTTGTTTGTTTACACGCGCGAACGCTGGTTACCTCTTTGCTTCTCTGCACTCCTAGAAAAACAGTGCTCCATATTATTTTTATATTTAAATTCACGAATAATATGGAGTTTACTACTTACAACGTCTTACATTTTCTACGCCGGGCGTTTGCATACAGCGTGCCTCAAGAACAAAAGTTGGGTTAAGGATTTCTTTTTTGATTGCTTATTTTACTCGTAACTTTAACAGACACGCAATTAAGTTCTCGATTAATAAAAATACGTGATAATAAGAGAACATTATTCACAAAATTTTGTTTTTTCAATTCATTCTACTATTTGTGCAATTATGTAACTTACCTTCCAGGAAATCATAACAAGTAGGGCGATCGGAAGCCTCCTCAGAAATAACACTCCACCGCGTGTTTGTGCAGAGCTACTCCATTATCTTACGTTATATTTACTTGACCGGTTGCCGGTGCTTACTAAGACAACACCGCCCTAACCATTTACCCTTCACCAGTCTGTAGTCCTCGCCACCCCTTCCACCCCAAAGGGTTGTTTGTTAATCCATTGATAATATATATCTTGATTAGCGCAATGGAATCGGTCAGACTCTTGTAATATTAATATTGTTTATTCACTAATGTCAGTGTGTATTTAGAAAATGATTTTATAATATGAATTATTCATAAGTTGGCAAAATTTATTGGGACAGATTCTCCACTGTCGGGTCTTTGAGACTTTATAATTATTTTCACTTTTCATCAGAACACATATAAACAAAAAAACAGATTTCTTGAAACATAACTAATAGCTTATCATGGTTCAATATTTTTACACGGAATTGTTGACATTATCTAGCTAATACATAGTTTATATGAGAAGTTTTTTATCATACTGCTCCTTCTTCCAGTAAATAATTATACTTGAAATTTAAAGAAAATTAATGTAGGTATTTAGTGAAACACATCGTAAAAACCTAACAAGAAAACCATGCAGTATATACTACTTAATGCTTACAGCAATCCGCAAACATCAGTAAAATTGTATTACTTTATCAGTTACAAATTCATTAGTAAGTGATCACCTTCTAAAGTTCGTTAGTCCTCTCTACAAATCCATCGAGCCATCATCGCATCACCTCCTCAAATAATCTGCTCTCCCATCCCTCCCTTGACCAATTCAAGTTTCAATATCTTCGCCGGGGACTTCCGGTCAGTTTATAGATTCCAAGTAGGGGCGGCAAGCGGCAGGGGACGGTCCGAACTGTATTTTATATTCAAACTTCATGTCGGAGAGTCGAACCCAATCTATTTAGTATGGATCACGCATCCAAGTGTATAGCGTGTCTCAAGTGAGGTGTTAAAGAGGGAGAGTAACGATACTATTCAGTCCCAGTCCTAAGTAAATATTTTGACAGACAAAATTGTAAATTTGACAATGCGCACGGCGACCATTTTGTTTCAACTTGTCTCATTTTTACCCCCGCCGGCGACGTCTCCTCAATACAGAATCGAGAATTAAAAATTCAAATGCGATTTTTTCTCGAACACGAACGGTTTCGCGATAAATTTATGCAAATTACAAGGTTTTAAAAAGGTTCCTGATTCGAGTCACAGGCGGCGAACAGTTCACCAACACCGCAATCAGGCCGAAAACAAAAACGTTAATTCATCTCCCAATGGCAATTAATATTCAAATCTCATCTGAAGTCTGACTCATCTCCTAGTTCATTATCTCCTGTGAAGATGGCGCGGCTGCCCGATGATTTCTTATTGCGGAAGAATAATGCTTTTTTCCCATCCGAGGAGATCGTGCAATGGTCTTTGTAACTTCCAAGGAATGAGGTACAGTCGGCGAACACTATTTCGGTTTTATCTGTGTCAATAATTATAAGAGTAAGACAAATAAATTGTTTGAGTTTTGGTATTGTTTCCAACCTTATGGTGGGTTTACTGACATTAATCTCATTTAACAATAGTTTTAGCTGTAAGTGGGGATTCGTTTAATGTTGTTAACCATGTAAGGAGCACTGAAAATTGTAAGAACTTGACCCCGAATATGGTTACAAAATCTTTTTTTTTTACCTTTGGTTATTTAGGGTAAAGCGCATAAAGTGATCGTAAAACTGAGCAGTACAAATTAATTATTATTTAATTTCTTGCAATTTTGATTTTACACATTTTTTAAAATGCACATAAACCTCACCATGTTCTAAGGGAATTTCTTCTTCAATCTTCATTTTTAACCTTAGTAAAATAAATTACCCGAAATACTTTCATACGTTTTATTTAAATTCACAAACTAAAAATTGTATTTTCAAACGTCATAAGTTGAGAAAAAATTAGATTTGGGAGAAAACTTTCAATAAATGTTTAAATTAAAGAAAAAAAATACCAGGGGAGTTCAAGGTTTTCACAAGAGTTTATTAATCAAAATATATTATACTAAACAAGGTGAAAGAAAGTATCTACTTTGAATGAAAAAGAGTATAGTTATTATATTACATTTGTATTAATGTTCACATTTATATTTATACTTTAATATAACAGTAACGATAATATGTAACAATAATCATACTCTAAGGATATTGGAATTGTTGGGTTATTGTTTTTACATTAGGTTGGGTTAGGTTAGGTTAGGTAAGTTTATAAGAACAGGCACATAAATTAGTGAAACCGATACCTATTTACTAGTTATCTATTAATGGCATTCAATTTGGGACATATTTGTGATGTTATTCACTTACACCCTACGCAGTGTAATACTTTTAACAGCTGTTTAATATCGCTTCGACAAAAAACGTGTTTTTTTCCGAGTGTGAGATTTCATTTTTCATTCTGACTGTAGCCTTGATCGCAATGCCGAACTCCGATAAATTGTGCCTCGAGTGCGCCAAAGCTGATTTTAAATTTGAAGGTAGTAATTAAAATTTATGTCGCTCGCCCGAGCCGCACCAGGTCGGAGGCGGTACTCGCGGTACGTGGCTGCCATTGCAATTTGCATTGCAAATCACCTGTACCATTTTTTAAAAATAGAATAACATGTATTATTTAGTGATGCTGAGATGAAAGACGATTTGATTTTATGAAACTAATTTTTACAAAGGGGATTTTTGTGCGAACATTTTTTTTAATTGTAAGACCTGAATTATTATTCATACAGGTAAATAGACACGTTGTTAAGGCTGTTGAAATTCAGGTAGAACAAGCACAACATTAGTCTATGTTATTGTAAAGAGATGGAAATACTTTTGTTAACATCTGATTTTTAATTATTGGATTTCGTTGCCCTGTTTTTTATGAGCGCTCCCATGACATTTTTATAGGGGTTTTTGTTGTTGTTAATAGAACAACAAAGGATTTTTAGAAATTGTATGATAAATTAAGGACCCAAAGAGCAAATGAGACATCTCCGTTCTTTCAAGTAACTCTCTTTTATCTGTGTATTTTTGAACTGGTAAGTCAGTTGTTTCCTAAATTCAGTTTTAAGAGATTGGACTTTTTAATTGTTTACATCTCGTACAAAGAATCCAAATTAAAAAGAAAGGTGTACCTATTAGGGTTGCAGAATCTTGCAGAGTTAATATTGACAGACGCAAGGGGTACAAAGTGAGAGGGTGGGGAAAGGGGAAATATGGCAAACGGCGGAAATCTTATATAATATGGAAAGGGTGAAATTTATGCCTCGGAGGTGATTACTAAAGAAAAATTCGTAAAAATAAAAGGTGACGTCCGCAATAAATTTATGGGCGTCCTTAAGTCACATTGCATAATTAAAGACTAAAAGGTTTCACAATTTGCCAGGGGGGTGAATTAAAAAGTTTGAACTGGGAAAAATTTACATCGTATTGCTCTTGGCCACATAGTCTTTGGTCTTTGCCGTCCCCTCGTTTTGACTATCGTCATTACATCATAGCCAAGACAATAATTGTAGGTACGTAAGTACCTAAGTTGATGAATTTATTTTATTTTCTTTAGAGGTTTACTTTAAAATTTCTTAGAAAAAAAAAAACACTTTTCTAATAAAAATACATTTCAAAAAGAATGCCAATTAATACTTTTAAGTCCTCGAAAATCTTAAGAACGTGTTTTTAAAATATTTTTATAAATTCGTGATTATTGGTTAATCTAAGGATTCCTGTGATATCCTTGTAAAGAATCAACCTTTTGCTGGTTACACTTATACGCTACGTAGGTATCATTTGAGCGATTTGTTTTTTGTTGTTTGTTTATTCTTGTTAACTCTACAATGTATGTATATAATGGAAGGTTATCTATCATACATCCCTCTTTAGTTCCAGCTCATCCAGTTTTAGCCTCAATAATTACTTCCCACTTTCGATGAGCTTTTGCCCCATTCTCAGCAAACCTTTCTCCCAAACTCTTCAGTTTAGCCTTCACTTTGACTATAAAACGTTGTCTTGGTTTGCCCATAGGCCTTGTACTAGATGGTTTGACTTCGTACACCAAAATGATAGCCCTACCCTCACCCATTAAGCTTACGTGACCATTGACCAGTCATTGCTAGTCGGCTTGCCCTCTAACCACTGGGAGTAAGCTGGTATATGTCTTGCGTACAGTACTTATATGTCTCTACGATCCTACTGAGATGTAGGTTAAGTAGGTATATACATCACATAAGTCAAGGATCATCATAATAACTTATTTGTCGAAGCATGATATATTATATTGCTGCTTGTCACGACTTCGGTGTAGCTATTGTATCTTGACCATAGGTAGGTTAGCAAAAGTTTTAATATATTATTATACAAAAAATAGGTTCGAACTTTAAAATAAAAACTTATTTTTTAAATTTTGTCAAGCTTTTACGCTTTCCTTGTTAGTACATTCTACCATCCTTGTGTATTAATTCAGACCAAACATAAAAATACTCATACATTACTATCCTAATTATTTATTTTAATCGTCTTCTTATACAGTTATTCACTAAAGTAATCACGGTACCAAAATCAAGGTTAATAATCAAAGACAAAAAATTAAAGCACGCGTATTTGAGGAAGTCTGTGGACGACTCTGATCTTGAGAGAAAATTCATAATTAATTAAAAACGAACACTGCATCTCAAGAAATTCACTCCAACTTTATGAAGATTACAGCAGGGTGCGACTATTTTTCGAATAAATTTTGTCGACTGTACTCATGAAAAATCGTAAAAAGGTAAATCCCACACGTCTTTCACCCAAAGGGCAAGCGGGGGAGACGATTTATTTTTTGACAATTAATTCATATTGAAAACCTTGTTTCTCACTATGAAACGGCGATGCGAACTGAAAATAGTTGTACTGATCAAAAATGTTCGTCAGAAAAAGCCATGAAGATTTTATCATGCCAGCGCTCACCGTTCGAGAGTTTTTTGTTCTGCTTCTTAAGCAAACAGATTTCTTGTTTTGTAGATGAGGTATATACCTAGTAAGATACATCCTCATTGCTTATAGATTTTTGCAATTATTAAAAACAAAAAATATTTTGTTTTTTATTGGGGCACACCCCTGAATCAACTTAATGAAACTCCTTGTCTAAATTCGAGCACTACCATGAAACACTGGAGCCCTTACTTAGACAATTAAATCAAAATATTTAATTCGTAAGAAGTATAAGAAAGTTTTTTAATCCCACAATTGAATGCTGTTTTAAAAAAAATTATACATAATTAGAATTATTAAAACTAAATGTGCGTCTGTGTAAACATGGAAAGGTACTTACTTGGGTAGATGGGAAAATAATATTTAACTAGATGTTACCCATGAAAAATCACGGAATGTAACATGACCCATTTCAAATATAGAATATCTTTATTTGCTAAAATATATTTTAGGTAGGGATGGATTTGAAAAGATTATTTTTGAAACTTGATCATTTCAATTGACATCGGTTCCAAATTAGAAAAAAATTCACATTCGTGTGGACGTACATACTCACACAGGAAACCATTTATTATTAATTCTCTGATAATTTTTTTGAACTCTATTCAAGTACTATTCAGTGTAGGTAGGTTTTGTTTTGAGGTTAATGGGGTGTATTATTATTTTCATATCTGTAGATGGGTAAAATTAAAAAGAATGATGTATGTGAATTCATAATTAGGATTGTTTTAAAATCAAGTTTTTTTTCAGAATTAATTAAACCAGGTCTTCCAGTAAAAAAATTTCAAATCACCATAATTCCGTTATTTTTATTCGATAAAGCAGACATCCAGACTAATTGATATTAATTATTTTGGAGTAAAGTAAAAGTACTACGGAGACATGACGTTTATTGAATAGGGGGTCAGAATGGGAGGAATGAAGGGCTTATCGCCGATGTGGGGGATTAGAAAAAAGGGGGTGACGAAAAATTACGAAAAATAAAATAATAAGAAAAGTGTAAGAGTTTAAATTTATTGGACAGCGCGTCATGATTAATTGCATGGAGGGAAGGGATTCGAACTGAAGTAATAAGTAACGCCTAATACCTTATAGTAACAACTGACAATTAAAAGTGATTTGATTTGCAAATGGTTTTGTTGCAAGTCAAGTGCCCAAGTCAGGTCCAGAAGGGTTGTGAAGCGAAGGGTACAAAAAACATATAGGTACTCCCAATAGACCAAAAAAACGTATACGTTTTGAGACTTTGCATGATGCTTTATTTTATGATAACGCCTTAGCACGAAAAATTTCTATAGATTTTATCGATAATGTCGGTAATTTGGAATCGTTCCCGAGCCCGACCGCAGATCGTCAATGAACAAGCGACAGTTCACATCGACTAAATTAAACACGTTTAGTCGATGTATGTCGTCAGAAACGATTCCAATACCAACATTGTCGATAAAATCCATATCGATATTTCGTGCTAGGGCCTCTAGTGTTTTTCGTGGTTTTTGTTTCATTTTCACAATTAAATTTTATAAACAAGGACAATGGATTGAACTATCACTTATTGTTTCATATTTTAGGGATTAATATAAATTTCATAGCTCATGGATGCCAAAAGTTCAAAAGAGTTGCTTGACCTAAAATTTCTAAACAGAAAAAGCTGTGCAAATCCAATAATGTGCTCCCACGAATTCATACAAAGACGTATTCTGGAAGGTGGGCAAACCACCATATACATGGGTTTAAAGTCATAAAACGCCAAGAGAAGTCAAAATCTCATAAATATTAAAATGCCCGTCTTAAATTATAATAAAATTTCTAATATTCTGTAATTAGGTACCACCCCTAAAAGTTGAAATTGAATGCAATGCTGAATTGCTGGTAATTTTTTATGTTCTCTTGAAATCAAAACTTTGTGGCAAATGGTGACCATTACTCTTGGCAACCCTTTTGTTTTAGTAACAACCAATGGCGTCGGGTGGAAATTAAACATACCTATCTACACAGTTATAGTATGAAATTTATAAAAGTAGATATACCTAAATACCAATAAAAAAGGTTGATCGTCATGAAGATATTTATGGTTTTAGTTTTAATTTGTGGAACACTACCTACTTCCTTGTTTATTTCTAATATTGGACCAAATAATCATTTTCATATTACAAAGTTCATCTAGGTTATTACTAATATAATTTATGTGATAAATATGATTATGAAAGCGTCAAACCTTAAAAATTTGTATTTATATTTTTACGCATCAGTTTCATATTTTATCATCGAGTGCATAATCAAACAATTAATTATTATTATATATATATGTATTGAGAATGAAACGCCAAAAAACTTGTTAAAATTACCTCACTATGGATTCACTTATTTGTGGAATGTTTTCCTGGGAAGTTACCAACTCTTTCTTCATTCACTAGCGCTTCGTTTATTCTTCTAACACCCTTTTATTTATGTACCCTTCCCCTTTTTAGCATTAGCTCCACACAGAAAGCTCTAAGGGAAATAATATCCCCCAGAGCTGATGCTGTGTGTAGGATATTTTTGAGGAAAGAAAGAAGATAACCTGAGTCTTGAAGAGGCCCATGTTGAAGGAGGGAGAAAACACAGAGGCTGGCAAATCATTCCAAAAGAATCTAAGCGTCACCTTTTTAAACCTGTTCTAGACGCTTACACCAGCCTTTAATTTGTTTAGTATTTTCTCATTTGTGATACGGTCATACATAGATTTGCGCACATACGCTTCAAGAATTGCATTTGTTCGGCGTTCAATCTACTTTTACCTGCCTTTCGAATGAAATTCAGCTACCTAAATCTCAAAGACCTTTAACCAAAAAAATATACTAAAAATCAATTTCCCCGTCACTGACGAACCCGTCACAAATAGCAGCCCGAATCTGCCGCATATATTTATTTGTGTCAGTGAAATAATAATATTAATTCAAGGGTCATTCTCTTCGGAGATCATTAGCCCGGCTATGGGGACTTGAAAGGGTTAAACTGATCGCTACGGCTCTCGGGTGTTGCTTAATGCCTCTTCAGACCCTGACGGGGGCGGTTAAGGGGTTATAAGTAGAAACTCTGGAAAAAATATTACATTACAGTCAATTTAAAGTTTAACCCTTTGGAAAATCAATAGTACCTTCTGTTCTGGTATTTAAAAATATTCCCAAGTTAGATTGGTAAGTTTGTGGTTTTTTTTGTTGTTGCTTAGATAATAAAACATTACCTACAACTTATTTTGTATTTTTCCAAACTGAAAATTTTTTGCGCCTATATTTGAAATTGACTCTAAATGCGCTTTAAGATTGTTTGCTGTTTAAAATTACCACGGGAAATGAAATTTTACTAAAATTCAGGCTAGTTTACGAACTCAATTGAGGTTTTTAACATGGTTATTCGATGAATAAGTAGGTGTTTGCATCAACTTTTATGTTTTTATTATTTTAATATCTTGCCAACATACATAGCAAACCCGTTGAATTATAAAAACTCACTTTGGGACGCAGGAAATTAAAGAATACATAAGTTACAACAAACATACAACACAGAATAATCAAACTTATACATTTACATAAAAAAATACAGTTTAAAAAATGGGGTAATTAGTATTAACAAAAAAATAAATTATAAATAGTACAAACATTTGTAAAAAACCTCGAAGTGCAGTGAAAGAGGATGTTTTTAATCTAACGGGAAAAAAGAAAACTGATTAATAAATTAGGTATTTTCATTTTTAAATTAATCTTAAAAATATTCCCTTAAAGCATTACTTTGATTTTTTTATATTTAAGTTGACTGTTTTTATATTTATCTGGAAGCGAGTTATACAGTAACATCGAGTAGTCGCTAAGTAAAGCAGAATCTTTCTCTGGTTTTCTTTACCCCGACCGATATAAAAGTATGTTGTGGAAAGATTATCTGTTAACTTAATTCATATTACGCACACTCTTTCAAAAACCACAAACAAAACAATGTTCGCGAACATTACAAATGCCAATTATTCTATTGATGTCGATGAGCTTTGAGACATTGAAAAACGCGGAATTTATTTTACGTGCGAAATAGATACCGATCTAGTCTTATAATAAGTTTATATTAAACGCATAAAGATCATTTTTAATTATGGGGAAGCTTAATGAAAACAATGAAGTCGTGTCGAAAGATAAACAAAGTTTCGAGCTGGAAGATTTTAAGGGAAAAATGTGAAAAGTTGGGGCGACAGATCAGGGGGGTATAAAAGTGGAGAAGATACCGTTTTAATTTGGTCCTCGGTTTCTCGTCTTAATAAGTTGCTTTTCTTTCCCTTTTTTCATTATAAACGTTTCTTATTTTCCGAAGCGCCGCCAGCAACTCGGCATTTATTATTGCTACGAGGGGACCGCGGAACTCCGGGCGGATTGAAGCTCCATTGTGGGAAACACCAAGCAGCAAATTGACCGGCTATTATGAATACAGAAATATGAATTGCAATATAAACATTTAAACTGATAGTTCTTTGTGCGAAAGAAATTAGGGGAAGAGTCAAAAAGTCGTGATTGATTGAAGTTTGCAAAATTTTCCCCTTTCTTACATATCTTAGTCTTACAACGAACATAAATTATAACAGAATCAAAGAACGACCTTATTGGATTCAGTAACTATTTAAAAAAACACGTCAAGGAGAAATAGTTGCGAGTACTCATTTCGGTTAAGTCAATTTCTACTCTCTAGTGTTTCATTTTTTTTACGTTCATAGAATCGTCGCAAAGTATCTGTACCAATAAACATACATATTTTGTAATGCTTAATAAGATGCCGTGGATTGATTACATTATTCGATAAAAAATATATGAGCGAAAGGTTTTTAACTGCCCATATTATCCAAACATAAATATTACGAAAAAAGACGAAACACTCGTTTTACTCGAAATAATAATAATAATAATTTTATTCCTGAAGATATGCAGGTATAGTACAATGCAATACATTCCATAATTAAAAATAACATAAAATAAAAATACAAAATAACTTTACATAAAACAAAAGTAAGAGTTTTAATACATATTATGCAATAAATAAAATAAAAGTGAATTAAATAAAGATTTACTTCAAAATCCTGTTATCTTTACTACTTGCGAGTTTTAGGTATATTGCGACCAGAATCTTCAACGTTCTTCCAGAAATTTTAAAATAAAGTCAAACGTTAAAAAATTTCAAACATAATATGAAAGTTTGGATTAATGGAAATCTCGGAGCTTTTACCGGTTCACTCACCCAAATTCGATGTTATTGATTGAATCCACCACATAACAAAGAATTATTTATTCATATGTAGTATTCTATTTATATATCTATAATAAATTCACTTTAGCAATAAACATAACCAATATATTAAAGTAAAGTAACACAGTCTGTAGAAATTACTGCCCCAACATAGGCTTGCCTAGTGAGGCAGATTATGAAATGATAAAAATTATAACTAATAACTAATTTAAACAAAAACTAAGTCATCATTTTTTTTTAAATTTACTGTGTTTATTATGTATATAATCATTCCAATGTATTGATTTAATATGTTTTTATTTTTTTTTTTACTACTGAAACTAATAATATAAACTATATAAATAAATAAATAAAAACATAAACTAAAACATAAACAAAAAATATAAACTATACTTAAAATAAAGATAATGATTATCATATGCTGAATTAATTATATTACAGTTTTGAAGCGCCATGTTAGTCTACAGACATTGAAAGTAATAAATTTGCCATAAATCTTCGAAATTCCACAAGATCTTCCGATATCGCAGCTTCGGACACAATCGTCGCAACAAAGTTATCCAACTAAAATTAAATGCGAGACTTTAGCATAATATAATACAAAGCAGCCAGGATTGGAGTGATCTCATTACGGGCCCAGATCGTATGAAAAGTTCCTGGCGCATAATTCGGCCTGTTCTTGGATTTATGGTCAAACTTGGGCGAGAACCCGCCGTTTTTATTATGATCAGCCCAGTGGACCGTGAGAAACTGGTTGGGGTATGAACTGCACCCCCTCCCACACCTCTCGCTAGTACCCCCTGCCACCCACAAGCCACCCTAATTCCCCCCGAAAGAAAAGACTAAAGGGTGCGCAGCTGTCAAATTTAAAATAAGTGTTGCCGGCCCATTCGACACTTCTTTTGGCAATTATTGGATATTATTTTAAGCCGTTTTGTCTGTGGATACTTTTTTTTACCATACATTATATTGCACTTTTCAAGATGGTTGCTAAAACTGTGACGTTAACAGTTTCAAAGGATTTCATTTGTTATATATATTTTAATACATTTTAAAGCTATTCGTTTCATCGTAATATTGATTACTGAAAGAATATGAAAATAGAAAAAGATGTGCGTAGAGCTTTAAAAGGTAAAAAATATTAAACAAAATATTTCTAGACTTAAAAATAAAAATGGATAATTTTATCTGTGACGCCATCTACGTTTGCAATTGTATTCAGATAGAAATTCGCCCATGATCGCAATCGATTTCGCAACGATCGATATCGTAAAAAATTAAAAACAAGAATATTAACAGTCTTTAAGAATTATGTGATTGTTCAAAATGACACAGTGAATTGGTTGAGATGGCGGAACTGGCAGACGCGGCTCGACCGGTAATGTGAAGGTTCCAGGCTCGAGTCTCGGTCACCATCTAAACTTTTATTTGTCTTTATCTGTTTTCATATTCTTTGACGATTGTAAATATTTTTATTATTTTAGTAAACAACAATTGACTTTTAAGTGCTCTAAAGTGTTGAAGCTGAAAAAAACGTCATTATTGATGTTTTTGTAGCCGAAAACGACAACCATAACTGAAAAATCCTGAAAATCTTCTAAATAATAAAATAATTATTCTGTAATATGAGTTCATGAGGATATATTATTTTACTTAATTCATACTTAAAAAATTAACACAAAATAACTCCAGTTTACACAATTCCCCTTCAAATATAAAAACAAATAAAGAGCGATATTGCAAAATGATTTTTCTTTCCGACAAAAAGTCTTCTTTTGTTTTCTTATTGACAAAAAGTCCTATCTCATGTTTTCTAAGTTCCAAGCTCATTATGGAAAAAAAGTGGTGAAGTAAAAAAATTTAACTATACTTTTACTATAATTTTGTAAGATTATTTTTCAACGATTGAATCGTCTTCTTGGAGCCAATAAATTAATGAGCTCCATTAAAAAGTCCTAAATAATAGCCGCCCTCCTCTAAACAATTTCGTTGCGATAAAAAAATACTCGAATATTCACAAAGCGTCCAAATTACAACTCAGCCTGAGTCATTGTTTATTTTACTGTCAGAAGAAAAAAAAATGAAAGTGTATTTAAGGAGAATTCTTATTTTAAAATCGTACCCATTGTTTACCGAGGCTTGCTAATAATGCACTCTCAAAAGTTTTGACGGGGTGGCCACACGTTCGGAAAGTTTAGCTGGAAAAAATATTTTCTTTTTATCAAATTATTAAATAGATATTCTTAGTTAGAGTTGAAAAGGCTATAAGAATATTGGAAGAAGGTTGAATTCAGGAAACTCTAGTAATGGAGGCCAAAACGCGGTAGTAGCTAAGGAAAAAAATGTATTACCTATCTCAAAACACATGTCTATTCCAAACTTCAACCGAGTAATATTTACATTTACTTATTTTTATTCTTTTTTGTATGCACATCTGTTACCTGTGTATGTGCTATATTTAAGAAATATCTAACCTAAATCTTATATTTATATTGCTTCATCGGACTAGTATTAATATTTTTGTTGTACGATTATTAGAAATTTTATTTTATCATCTATAAAAGGAGCACTGTGGGAATATTGTTAAGAACATAATCCCTGATTAGGGTCACAAACGCTTTGTTTTTAAGTTTATCCTAGTAGAGCGCACTTGACGTGAAATAACACAAAGCTGTGCTATATAAATTCAAACAAAACTTATTTTTATTCCTCCCCCTTAAATTGCTAAAATCTTGTTTTACATGTTTTCCTATAGATAAATACGAGATTTCTAGCTGCTGAAAACATCCAAGCTCTAATTGCAATTGATTTTTGCTAATTCATTTTTTTACTGACCCACAATGCAGATATTTGCTTAGATTGAAATTTAAAAAAAATTAAATGTAGGATAACATAGAAAGTACAATAATTTTTTTGAATAAATAAATTGATAGATTATCAATTACCTATTTATAATAATTATCATAAAGTAAAAACACTGATATTCACTTTTAAAATGCCGTTATATGCTTTTGTGTCGTCATGTTTTCAAACGCCTTTTTCTCAGTTTCATCTTTTTGGTTTTGGATGCTTTCAGCATAACTACATCCAAATATAGGTCATTATTTTGACATCCGATTTGGATTTTTAAAGCCATTTTTCCCATAATAAATTGCAAATATATTCGTGTAAGAAACGGTTCAAAATCTTGTTTTTACCATCCACATTTTTTGTAAACGAAGAATATGGCTAATGGTCACCCCGCGAAAGAAGGAAAATATCGCGGTGCGTCGCTAAGAAATAAAATTTCAGGCGGTATTGGCGGAGACTGGAGAGAGAAATAATTTCTCGCATGACCAGGCTGTGCAAATGAGGTGAATGAGAAAATAAGCCAAGCAAATGATTGAGTGCCGCTGGGAGGAATAACTCCGATAACTTCTAATAAGACGTCACCTTCCTTCACTCTTAATAAGCAATGAATACTCGTACTTTTCAACTTTCAAAGACAGTAGGTAGGTACTTGCATACCCATCTAGGTGTCAATGTACTTCAAGATGTTATTATTAAAATTGCACACAGCATTGTTAGTGCCTACCAATTAAAATACACGAATATCAACCTACTTGAAGTTGATAAAGTAGATAAGTTGGTGCAGTTTGATAAGTAAGGTTTTTTCAAATGATTTCAACATGGTGAATAACGATTCAAATTTGTATTGTCATTTTTTTGTTTATTATAAAAATAGGTAGGTATACACTGGATGTAATTGATTGATTCAATATGTTTTCATAAAATAATACACGGTCACTTTTTTCTCAATGTAATTCAAATATACGTCACTAATTTTTATTTTTTAAGACGCCATGAGACATTTCATCTAAACACACTAAAAAATAATAGTGGGTACGTATTTTAACCCAAATTTGTTAACTCCACAATAATTTTCTTTTATCTCCTTTTGTCTTTCCTTTGTATTATTCATCTCCTTTTTTAAAATGAGTTTTTTCTTATTGGTTTGTTCTCACCCACGTGTGAACAATGTGTAAAAGTATAGTACAATAAATAAATAGTAAAAACTTGCGTGAAAACAATTAACTTTTAAAATTTATTGCGGACAACCGACGACTAGTATTTGTTGACATCTAGCGAATAAAAATATAACTACATTATTCGGTGTTACGTGACCATAACTGAAATCTGTACAATTTTGGTTTGTTTCCTTGCTTGAATCTTCTGGCGTCTGATTATTCCTTCATTTTAAATACTAAATACTACAATGTTTTTCAGGAATAAGAAAATAACAATAATTCTTTAAAAAATGTGTATTCCATCTTCTTTGTGTACAATGAACAGGTAAAAGTTTATTTCGGCAATAAAATTTGAATGTTTGATCCTCTATGCTTTGATTCAAATCGTGTCAGAAGGTGATAATTTACTCCTCGATTAGCTGAGCTCCTGGTAGATAGTGCGAGTTGTGACTGCCACTGCCCCGCTTGATAAGCAACTGACAAAACCAAAATGTCTAGGAATTGCCATTTTTATATGACCCTCGAAGGCAAGTTGTATGTATTTATTCTAAATCATTTATTTATTTATGCTTGCGGTTACATCTTAAAAAACCTATTAGTGTTCTGTGCCCAGATATATTTATTTCTTAAGAAAAAAAAGGGAGGTTTGGATAAATAATTAATTATTGGAATCGAGGCGGAGCAACGATCCTAACCAAGGATTTAACCGTAGGTTTCCCCGGAGCACAGACGGATAACGGAGACCTTTACAACAAGTTTGTGTGAGAAGAGTATGATCATGTTCTATCTTTGTTCCACACGAACACAGCACTCACACAATCATAATTTATCTTTTGTCTCATTTTATCTCATGTCGAAAAAAGAGAAGTACAATATCTATGGGCGGGGATACACATTTATTTATCTTTCGTTTCATTTTAACCATTTGAAAGAGAGAGAAGCACGGTATATTTGACACCAGCCTTCCATTTCAGCGTGTGTAAGTTAACTGTGTGCAGGAAAGAAAGAGATATAAATAATACCAGGAAAGCAGCATGAGTTGATAAGGAAGTGTTTGTATTTTCGTACGATTCACACACAACCAAACACAATATAGAGAGTAAAAGGCAGGGCTCTACAAAACATTTCTAAATTAACGTTTTTTTAATGAGGTTTATAATGAACAGGGGAATTTCAAAAAAAGAGTTTTTCGTATTATTATCCACCCTAAGAAATTATAGCAATGTACAGATATATTTTTTAGTTATAATAATAATAATATTATTTGCCATTTGTATAGCGCCGTTTTTGTGAAAAAATCACCTAATAGCTGTACAGATCTTACTTTCTATCGTTACATATTAATTCCTAGTTTAAATAAGAAAAAATATACAGAACATACTTACCTGCAGGTCCCATCAGATAGACACAATTATGAACTTAAAATTATGATTATTATTTAATTATTATTTTATTTATTTTTTCCGATTTAGGGCATGGGAGCGAAATTAAAAAAATGGATTTTCTGAATTATGACACGTCATTGGTGTATTATGTGCCATTATATTTTTAAAATCTTCTGATTTCTAATAGTGTGGAAGATCTACAATTACTCGTGTCTATGATTAACGAAATATGTATGCAGAATGAGTTAATGATGAATAACAAGTAAGTCCAAAGGCATAGGCAAAGAGATAGTACAAAAACAGCAAGCAATATAGTTATGAAGCGTGACAAATTAAGCATTTAGAGCGGGTGACCGAAGAAAGGAGTGTAAAGATATGATGCGAAAGTGAGTGGTAGAAGAAGTTGGGGACGCCCAAGAAAGACATGACACGATCAAGTGAATCAAATACTTCAGCCGGGCCATGTCAAAAGTTAGAATAACAAAACAGTATGTATGAGATGATATATGAATGTAAATGAAGCGAGGAGTGTCTGCCAAGACAGAGTTGTATGGCGGTCCATCCTCTCTGCCCCTACAGAGAAACGGC
Source organism: Drusus annulatus (assembly GCA_022651775.1). Classification (NCBI taxonomy): domain Eukaryota; kingdom Metazoa; phylum Arthropoda; class Insecta; order Trichoptera; family Limnephilidae; genus Drusus; species Drusus annulatus. Next base: position 118,043 of record JAGWCC010000315.1, on the reverse strand, counting down.
GTGATGGTTGTTTGGAATTTCGGTCCAAACTGAAAACTTACCTTTTCAGACTCTCATATCCTTAATCAACATAATTTGTCTCTCGACGAATCACATTTAGATTTACAAATTTTAACCAAATCCTGTACTGTACGACAAATTCAGAAAGTCCATTTTTTTAAATTTCGCTACCATTCCCAAAATCGGAAAAATAAATAAAATAAAAAATAAATAAATAAAAAGTAAAAAATAAAAATCATAATTATAATTTTAAGTTAATAAGTGTGTATATCTGATGGGACCTGCCAGGTAAGTTTGTTCCTGTATATTTTCTCATTTAAACTAGGAATTAATATCTAATAATAGAAAATAAGATCTGTACAGTGCCCTTGGGTGATTTTTCACAAAAGCGGCGCTATGCAAATCATCCAAATATTATTATTATTAAATTAAATTCCAGCCTGTTTTGATTTCAGTGTTAAAAAATAATAAGTGTTAATAATATAGTGATAATCTTCATTAAATTTGATTTTCACTAAGAAAGCGGTTTTCCAAACTACGTTGTCGTGGCGCTTTTGCAGCTGCCTTTCTTGTTATTTTTCGCCAAGTAAGTAGGATATTTCACTAATTACTTCTTTAAAATTCCTGTACTGTACGACAAATTCAGAAAGTCCATTCTTTTAATTTCGCTCCCATGCCCTAAATCGGAAAAAAAAAATAATAATCATAATTTTAAGTTAATAATTGTGTCTATCTGATGGGACCTGCCAGGTAAGTATGTTCCTGTATATTTTCTTATTTAAACTAGGAATTAATATGTAATGATGGAAAGTAAGATCTGTACAGCGCCCTTGAGGTGATTTTTCACAAAAACGGCGCTATACAAATCGTCCAAATATTATTATTATTATAGAGATTGATGAAAAATGTTGTTGAAACGCTCTGCTGCCTTGAAATAACAATACCATGAGGTTTGCCAATGCGTTCACGTTTGACAGAAGAAGGCGAGGCGACCAAGAGTCGAGCGCTTTTTCGAGACCAAATTGTTTATTGCTTTGAATAATAGTTCAAAACTCTTTTTCATTCGGTTACGAGAAATAATGAATGTTCCTATGATATTTCTATAAGCCTGTAAGTATCAATACTGACTTATTAATTCGCTATTTAGTTCTAAATCCAATCTCCAACCTTGTAAACTACGCCATACGCCTTAGAATTCGCCATTCCTACATAACATTCCAAAGCCACAAAAGACCTTCTCACGACGTGCTCTCCTAATACTCTCGCGGGGCATAAATAGCGCAAGTACAGAAAATTCACTAACTGTCTGACCGAATCTCTCGTAGTCGGTCTCCGCGCGCCTATGCGCTCCTGGCAGAAAAAGAGACGCTCCACAGAACGCGCGTGAGCGACAATAATCCGGTGCATTCGCTTTCCTCGGGGCAAAACAAACCCATCTACTCGGGTCTCTTGCTTCCCTGGTAGAAAAAGATCCGCGAATCTTCCCGAACCGTTGAGGAGACGCGTGCGAAAAAGAGAGGTGACGGTCGACGGACCTATAAAATGAACAAACCTGGGATGTATGAACAAAAATATTGCATTTTGTGAGGGAACTTTTGTACAACAACATCCACAGTTGTTTGATTTAATTGTCTTATTGGATTCCGGTGGGCATTTTTAAACCACAAAACAATTTATAAATAAAAAAATATGTTTCAAAAACAGTTTTTTTTTAAATTTCATCGAAATCCCACGATAATAATCATTAATATTGTTTGCTTATCAGTAATTATCAGTCTAAGTAATTATCTATTTACCACTTTATCTATTATCTTATCATGCATATGGCATGCATGTTGTCCGAATAAGTAGATAGATCCCCGATACAGCTGGCGGCGAATGTGGTTCAACAACAGGGATGTGGGGACATGTGTGAACTCTACCAGGATTGCATAAGCTGAACAGGGTAAGCCCACATATGAAAACACGTGTGTGGTGCTACTAGTCACAGGGCGAGGGCTACACACACACGCCCATAAATGCGTGCATATGCGTGGTTTGAATCCTGGATTGGGGAACATGAAAACTATATTCGTTATTTACCAGAGATTGTGGAAATATTATTATTTATTTTTACCATATAGGCTAAAAAGGCTAAATAAATCATCAAGGGCTTAAAATAATGAAAATCTCGAATCCTGAACAAAATGAGTGAATCATATGATCCTTGTATTACGATATTTTATTATTCATTTTGGGAAGAAAGGAATGAATATTGAAAATGAATAATGAGTATTGCACTTTTACTATTCTCTTCTCTATTTTTATTTCTAATACGTCTCTTTTTTATCTGACTTCTTCAATTTAGCATTTATTTTATTATAACCCTTTGACGGTGTGCTTTTATAATCTACTAATAATCCAATAAGAACCCTGGGAGGTAAATTCACTAAAATTGAAATATGACGCTATAAAAGTTATTATTTAATCCGAAACAAATAATAATGAAACTCAATTCTAATGCTTTCATTTTAGTTTTTTTTTTCTGGCCAGTAGGAAAATTTGTAAATCCACGTTAGCACTAAATCATCTGTACAAGAAGAAATATTTTTTAACTTTTAAACCATCAGAGTTGTTCACCAGAAAATTGATTAACTGGCAATGGATTCTGAAGAGAGCCTTTAGAATAGTAAAAAATGTTATACATAACGTAATAGTTTATTATTTTTTTTCCCATTCTGGCGGAAAGGGATAGAAATACAGCGAAATTTTATGATACTACTAATGCCATCTATGACATTTAAATAAAATAAACATCTCACTTAAGCTGACAACAGATGTCTCTATATTCGTTTTTTTACTATTGTTTTTTATTATAAGAGGTTAAAGGTTAAATCTTAAATCTCCAATGGTAATTCCTTAGAGTAACAATATCTAGAGACCTAACTTTGCGAAATTTTGTCCGCACTTTTTGACCAAGCAATGACCAAAGGGTGTGGCCTAAACTCGGAGTAAAATCACTAACAGGGTTGTCACAAATTAAGTAAATTAGGTATTTTGTTGTGAGTAGGTAGTTGTAAATCATTAAAAAGAATGAATGTTGTATATTTTATATACATTAATCAATAAGATTATTAAAATCTTATTTATAGATAAAAATATAAACGAATTAAATTATTAGTACAGAACATTTTATAATACATATTATAAAATGAATTTCAGTTCCATCAACAAAATAGTTTACAAACAAAAGTAAAATAAAAAAAAATGTACGGTGATAACAGATGTTAAATCATTTTCTTAACCTTGGAGTAAGAATATATGGAGAGAGATCAATTTTTTTTTTACCTATATAAATTTGCGATAAATCACTTTCTCTGCGTTTTTACGTCGTACACCATGAGAGAGAAAGAGACACAAAAAATTCACAAAAACATGACACCGCTTTTAAGTATTGTAGGGATGTTTTCCGTCCCGCGTTATTTTGTAAGGAAATTTCGAATGCAGATAATAATAACAGTGAACTTATATAGCACAGTTTTGTGATATTTCACGTCAAGTGCGCTTCATACTTAATTAATTAAGCTAATAATTCTAACTAACAAGGAGAAAATAATATATAATATGTATACAAAATTAAAACTATCTAGATGTATATCGTTATCATAAATCATCAGAGAACAGGTTCAGAAATGGGTACAATAGTGCATGTGCACATCAATAGATTTAAAAAAAAACAATTAACTAGAAGCTAAGGGTATAAAAATCCAGATGAAACGTATGAATTCATATTAACATATTTGTTAAATCAAAGAAAAAAAGAAATTAGATTTTTCTCGTCTTTTTTCATCCTTTGGAAATCTAAAAAATAATTAAATAAATAATAATATTCCAATTTTGGCATAGCCCTGAATCTGGGGACGTAACCGAAATTATAAATATAACTAAGAGATAAACACTATTCTGTCTTTATCTGTTTGCCAACAATTTAGCGTTAGTATCATGAGAAAGAATGGTTTCTTATGTGACAGCTAGTAAATATCTCTAAGTTAAAAATATTACGAATCCACTAAAACTCATTTCAAACGGAAGTTTATTATATTGGAACGAATAGTCCAAAGATTAATTACATATTGGTGTAAGTTACTAGTTGTTTTGTAGGTTAGAATGTTAAATATTTGAGATCTAACTAAAAGACGATTTTTATGGTACATACGTGTGAAAACTGTTTGTTTTGGTCCTTTTGTACTTCGATTGAAGCAACCAAGTATAGCACATATGGCCATGATGTTTTGCTAGATATCGGACAAAAAATAACTCAAGTTTTTAACTATTTACGCACTTTTGACAGTCCGTTCGCCTGACACTCCAAACGTGAATGAAGTTCGTACAGATCAAATATCGCGGACATGGTATTTAGCCCGCCCCAAATCGTGTATTGGTTTCAACAATTGTTTGTCTCTTTTTCTCATATGCGTATAGAACCGAGCATAAAGAGAGAGCTATATTTTGCGAGTTTGTCAACGATTTGTCACAAATTAGTACGGTCTCTTTATATTGTTACTCTGAGGGTAATTCTAATAAACTTAAAAAGGAGATTTAAATGTATTCGGTATGTAGTAAATTTGAAAATAAAACATATTTACCTTAAAATATTTTGTGATTTTTCTGTGTAATTAAATATATTTATTAAGGTTTGCCCAATGTTTATTTACAAATTCAGTTAATAGTAACAAATAGGCCCAATAAAAAAATGTATTTATTATTTTATTTATTTGCTTTTCACTTGTTAGTAATCATTTAATGATGAAACATATAACTTAGAAAATAACAAACAGACAAAAGAGTAATTCGTATTACTAGGTTCTTCATAAATTTAAAGGATCACATTTGAGGAGGGCAACATTTTTGTAAATACATTAATATTAAGTGACAATGCACCTTTTCTTAAGTTTATTGAATATATTTTTCACAAAAAACAACATTATTTACAAATTTTATCATAATATACCTACACATAACAATAATATTCCACAATACTTTTAAATAGCGGATAGATAATTTTTTTCTGTTTTAAAATACAGGAAATATGAATGTGAAACAACAAGACTTTTTTTTAATATAACTTTTACTACTTCTGTTCACTTTTGTTATGAATTATGATGATGTATATTGTTTTCCTATAGTATTTATTTACAGTCTTTATACAAAACATAAATAGTAGCAGCTTACAATAACATCAGAATAAAAATAAGTAGGACGTTCAAAAGGTTCGTAGAAGTGACATATAGATGATGCTGTACCGACTTGGAAGTATTTTTTTGCTGTAATGCCAACCTTAATTACCATTCTGCCAAAATTTGTGAGATGAGAAAAGTGTAATTTTGACAGAAGTTTGAATGAGAGAATTCTTCGGAATATTAAAAAAAGAAGAGATTTCAAACAAATGAAGAGTTTAAAGGGAATACAAATATCTATTTTCAAGTGTTTTGGAAATCACACTAAAATGCGACATAATGACACTCGAACGTCGTTAAATGAACATTCTTAATCTTAGAAAAGGTTAATTAAGAAATAAATAAAGATTCTTCCTTATCTATTATGCTTATATTCAGTTTTACGAACTTTGTGAACTCCTCTCGTATTTATTTACATGCAATGTGATGCAATGAAATTACTTATCACTTTATTTGTATAAAAATATAAAATAAAGCTTATACCATTGAAATTTATAATATAAAACACTGTACATTATTAAAACTAGTGATATGTTCAAATGGACGGGGTGCTACTGTCGGGCCTCAGCTGTTTTGTATGGACATCATTATAAGCTATTGTAAAAATACTTTGTTTTTCAGTTATTGGTAATCTTTTTACGTTTTGTGAGTTGGATTTCCCAGTTAAAAGGGACGTCATCGCTATTCCGGAGTCATCATCTTCAACACCCTTAAAATGTTTCACAGAAACATTACTTTCCTTACTACTAGTGTCTGTGACTAAAATGCTATGTGGAGATTCAACTTTCGTGCTTTGCAGCCTGTCTTCTATGTCGTGCCTTTCTTCAGATGAATTTAAATACACGGTCGTAGGTTGCCCGGTGTGAGACGTCACAGTTTGGGGAGGAGGTTGTGTATTGACGGGTATTTGATTTACATAAAGAGGTTGGTTAGCGGCACCTTGTTGGGTAGAATGCACTTGGGGTTGTAAATATGGCGGTAGGTGGGTTGGTTGGTCATTTGCAGTTTGGTTTTGATAGTCTCGTTCATATCTGTGCTCTGAATGTTGCAGGCGGGGATGTGCATCAGGAAGGGGACCATCTGGGGCTGGTTTCACCTTATCTCCCTTCATTGGTCGTGAATGAAGTTTTACATTATCTCTTTCTTTCTTTTCTTCCGGTTTTGTCTTTTTATGATCATGCTGAGTTTTAAGTAATTTCTCTGAAGTAACATGTTTGCTAGGCGGTTTCTTTTTCAAAGCATCCTCCCCAGCTCACTTTTTTATCAATCGGTTCTGGAGTTTCTTTTAAAATCTTATTCCTGTTTATCAATCGTTTTGGTTTAGCAGGAACCACTTTTTTTTCTGGTTGAGTGGGAGGTGAACCATTCTTGCTATACCACTGCATGTACCTGGGAACACTTTTGCTGACATCTATCTGTTTATCAGTTGATTTTTTTAAATCGCCATCAGTTGCTTTTTCCTTCTCACTTTGTTTCCTTGACTCTTCTTTTTGTGTTTCCATCAGCTCGGAAGCCGATAAATTTCTAATATTCTTTTCATCAACATCAGATTTACCGCTGGTTGGTTTGTCGACAGATGACCTACTATTTGAAGAATATACATGCTTCCCACTTTTAGTATCATCCTTGGTAGAAATACCATCTTTTGCATCGGTAGAAGAGCCTTGTCGAGAAAATACAGAATTTCGTTTGTCTCTGCCGGTGCTTTTTCGACTAGATGTTTCTTTTTCATGTGTACTTTTCTTTTCTAAGCTATCATCTGTGAATTCATCAGAATTTCTTCTCCTGCCTCTGTATTTGTGATTATTATCATCCGAGGCTGTTCCATCACTGTCCTCGTACTTTGTACTAGCTCTTTGTCGGACTAATCTCGGACGTATTTTGCCTTCTAACGAATCATCAAGAGAGTTAGAAATTTCTATTAAGATATCTTTTTTCAATGCTGACCTGACAGGTCGCTCATTTTCTATTGAACTATGATCACCGGAGGTTTCATGAATCAATATCCTTCTGGTTTTATTTTCACCGTAAACTTTATGGTACTCATCTCTACTACTTGTTTTCTTTGAATGTCTGTCATTTTCTAAGTCCACAGAAATCTCTGCTTCCTCCATAATTGGAGTTCTTATTTTTCTTTTGATTTCTTCAACCCTTACACTTCTTTTTGGGTGATCCTCCTTGTATTTTCCTCTCCTCTTTTTGGGTTTTTTTCTTCTAACCCATTTTATTTTTCTGGGACTATCATCGATGTACATTTCATATTCTTCTTCACTGAATGACTCATCAATATCACTTCTTGCTCTTCTCCTTGCTGGCCTAAGATTCAGCGGCTCAGTTTGTGTACTAGAATGACATTCTGTTTGTGTGGCTATCACAGAATGGCCTGTGTGTCCTGGTAGGCTTTGAGTTTCTAATTTATTTTCAAATTGTGAAGAAGCATCCTGATAATGATGGGATTTTTCTTTTTGCATAAGTATCTGGCGAAGAAGTTCATTCTGTTGCCTGAGTGAAGTTTCAAGTATTTCTTGACGCATGTGTAAGGAATTTGAATTTCTTCTTTGATTAAATGCTTCTAGATCTGCTTGTAAAACACTTCCAGGTATAGGCATATCTAGATTTTGGTAATTGTTATCTATTTGACTTGGGTGAATGTGGTTGATGTGAATTTGCTCATTACCAGCTTGCAATAATCGTGCATCTTCCACATATCCCTTTTCGTTTGATATGAATGTTGTGTTTTGTCTACCTAACTTAGCACGCATGTTTTTAACTTCATCTCCCTGATCTTCTATGTATCGTTGCATTAAGATGTCTTTTCCATTATCAACAACGACATATTGATTGGGTACTATTGTTTGTCGCATTTGTTGATGGCGGGGAATGTTTACATATCTTTCTTCCTCCTGGCCTCCCCGGGTGACGAGTCTCAGGATCTCTGTGTTTCCTTCTTTGATGAATAATTGATCGCGACCATCAACAAGAGAAGCGGGATCGCGCATGTCATTCATGGTTTCATCTATTCGAACATTGTGTTGACTGATATTTCTAGCAACAGAGATTTTATCCCCATCTTGTTTTAAGTAGTCTACATCTGAACCTCTCTCCATTTCATGTCGGCGTAATGAGTCAGCATCTGCATCTTCTTGTGTCTGTTTGTTTATATTTTTGTTTGACCCATGGTAACCAGCTATCCGTGCATATTCTCGATCCATATCTTCCATGTAAATATTTCTCTCAATTATGTAGTCATTTCCATTTTGCATTTCCTTGGTGTAGATTATGTTAGGTCCTTCCCTGAAAATAAAAGTATTGCAAGTATAAATAAAATGTAAAAAAAACCTTTTCAAAGTACACAAAATCTTGTTAAATGTTTTAGAAACAGAATCTTGTTAAATTGTTCAGTTTTACAATTTTCTCAATGAAATCAGGAACCATAAATAGATTGTCGGATGGCACACAGTTCGACTACATCAGGCATTGTTTTAAAAACACGTGAAGTAATAGTGATTAGGGGTTTGTATAAAAGTTTAATGATAAACAGAAGTTAAGAGATGTAATCAAAATTAATTCTATGAGTTGAGTATAACAGATTTATAGTTTATTTTGAATTTGGTTTAGGAGAGTTAACATAGGTTCCTTTACTAACCTTAATTTGACTGTGTGTCTATCTTCCAATTTGATTTCATTGTTGGCTGCGGTCGGAGTGAAGAGTTCCCCCTTCCCCTTGTGGCCGGCGGATCTGCTGGCAAGGTCGGCGGACTCCTTGGACTTGTTGTTTCGGCGGTTGAACCTCCATTGGGTGGGCTTGGTCCGGGCGTCCGACTCCTGGGCACTCCACGCCTCCTTCCTCCCGCTCCACTCGGCCGCCTGCACCGACTTATTTTCCTTGCCCCTCCCCTTTTCTCGAACAACTAAATGCACGTCGTCGTCTGTGGAGTTGACACGTATCACTCTTTTCCTAAAATATTGGTTTTAATTTACGGGATATTTCATTCAAAATCTACTGTTTAGTCATTGATATAGAATCCATAGAAATCATTGTGCTTGCAAGCATGCATTCAAAACAAGCTGATAGTGAAATCAAATTCATGGTGCAAAGATGGTGCAAAGTTACATATTCATCAAAGCAAAAGATAGCGGACAAACTCTACAAGATAAACTGCAACAAAAAGAACTGCGACAGAAAAATGCTGTGACAAAACAAAACTGTGATAGAAAGAACTGTAACAGAAAGAGCTGTAACACAAATAACGGTTACCGGTAACAATGGCAAATAAACCGATAGCTTTGTATGTATTTATAATTTAAATCATGGGTTTTATGCAAACTGAATCCTTTTATTTTCTGCATATTCTATATCAATGTGTTTGGTTAATTTAAGTAGCAGAGCAAATTACCTCGGTGGCATGTAGAGAGGACACCCGTCACAAATACAACAGCAAATGAGGGATATCAGAGCCAGAGTGATGCAGATTGCCAGGAATATTAGCAACCAGAACAAGACTTGGTTTTCAGCCTTATACACAATCTAAAAAAAGGTCACATTACTGTCAATACAACAAGCATCAGATTAGAAAATTGCATGATAAAAATGTATTATATATTTTGGAATGGATTTATCTTGAATTATTAATTTTCAATTGAATTAAAGACATCATCTTACCACGGAATCATCTGAGCTTACTGCAGCCGTGGCCAATAGTGTTTTATTGTTGTTTAGTTGCTGTTGAATATGACTAACATCAACCAGAGAATTTCCAGTTGATAGAATGGTTGCTACAACAACACTCCTAAAAAAACGAATTAAATAATAATATCTTTAATATAATTAAGACATACAGAAAAGAAAATAAAGAAGACAGTTAAACATGCATGTGGTATCATAAGAGATCAGTGAGGCTTTTAAGACCAGGGACGAAAGAATAGTTTTCTTTGGAATAACTACCTTTCTTTACCGCCACTTCCTGCAGTCACATCTGTAACACCAACTTCAGTTCCTTTGTAAGGTCTAATCTCCGTTATTGTTACTTTTCCTCCTGTAATAGTACTCAATATTTGTTCAGTCTTTTCTCTATCTGGTTTGAGACCAGGAACGACGAATAACATCGTCCTGGTTTTACTCTCTGGGGGATAAACCCTAATTGTGGTCATGGAATATTTGTGTGGTACTCCGAGATCATAAGCTCTTGCAGTTAAAACATAGAACTCTGATTCTTGCTCAGTACCAAATTGACGCTTCACTCTTTTTCTGGTTTGAGGACCAGACTTCTTCAAAGGTTCTAATAAGTATAATTCTCCTAGAAAATAAGTACATTGCACTGTTAATTTAACTTGTAATTCACAAAGAAAACCTCGAATGCTGGACAGATAACGAATGATTGTAAAACATATTTTAAACTTACCAGTTATTTCATTCAAGGCGAATTTGTTTTCAAAATTGCCGAGGATGAGTTCATATCTTACAATATTATTTGGTGGCTCAGCATCTTTATCAAATGCTTTTATTATCGCTGGAGAAGTGAAATTTCTCAAATTTGCTGCAAGGATGAATTCATAGATTGGTCGTTCAAATTCAGGTGTTTCGTCATTGACGTCTAAAAGTTTAATAATCAATGGAACAGTGGCTCTGTTGCCAATACCATCACTGTCCCTAGCTTCAACTAGGAATCTGATATCTGGCATGGCTTCTCTATCAAACCCATGGTTATTAGTTGCAACAGTTATCATGCCCGTCTTTGGGTCTAGATTCAGAGAAGTATTCAAGTATCCTAATATGGCTGTGTATTGGATCTTTCCAAAAGCACCCGTGTCAACATCTTCTGCTTTTACTTGGACGACTCTGGTTCCAGCTGTGGCATTTTCTGCCAGTTCAACCGTGTAACTTTCTTCAAGAAAAGATGGTGGATTATCATTGACGTCATTCAAATAAACGGTCACATTGACGGATGTTGATAAATTGGTTGCAGGTCCTAACTCTTGGGCAACAATCTGTGAAAGAAGAAAACATAGAGTGGTTAGTACAACCAACACTACACCGATAATTTTAGCAGGGATACATAATATAGTATAAAACTTTTTTAAATCAATGCTTTACTTACTTGAAATACGACAGATTGTCTTTCCTCATAGTCGAGTAAACCATTATCCCTGACTTTGATGATGAAGTTTGCTCTTCTCTCTCCAACACTGGGAGAAATTTCGAAGGTCCCGTTATTTCCAGCGAGGGTTAAAGAAAACACCCCATTTTTTCCAGGGTCATCGTCATTCACTTGGGGATTGTAAGGGTCTGCGAAAACCAAGGCTGTTCCTTGAGGACTATTCTCATTGATTCTAGCAATATAGCTAAAAAAAAAAAAAAACATTTATTGCAAACATAATTTACATTACAAAAAATGCGTTGGATAAAAGTACTAATTTTCCAAAAAAAGAGTTTTTTTAGTTGTATGTAGCGCATTCATACAAAAAAACGTTTTAGATCACAATCAATTCAAAGGCAACTTTAATTCATTTTCTGTTAGATTCCGATAGTAATATTATGATAAAAATTTAGAAATAAGTGGTCTATAATTGGTAGGTACTCACTTATCGTTATCAAAATAAGGCGGGGAGTTCCCTCTCTCCGGCATGATAAAGGCCAGCTGCACCGTGGCCGACATCGCTTCCGGCTCATCGCGGTGGATTTTCACCTCCTCGGCAATGACGGTCAGGAGCACAGGAGAGCCGACGTGTGATATCGCTGCAATATCGTCTAACGGCCGCTCGAGAGTTACATCACCTGCAAAGAGTTATGTTACCCTGGTAAGAGAATATTGTAAAGAAAGAGTTAAATTCTACTACAAATATTTTGAATTCCGCAACAACTCGTTCGGCGATACGCCGATAGCGCAACACAGAAGTAGATCGTTTAAAATAAAATATAAATTTTGAAGTCCGTGAGATCTTTGATCAAAACAAATAAATCAATCCTCTACGATCAGATCGCCAAAATACCGATGGCAAAAAATAGTCATAAAATTTAAATGTTCAATTTAACGCTTTTTCTATTGCACCAACACAAAAATCGATCGTATCGGTCTTCGGGAGTTTCAGATCGTGCGCTCTGTTCAGCCGAATAATATTTTTGATCCATTCGATCTGATTGCATTGGCGAAGCGTAAACATATCTGAAATTAAATTTCTAATGAACACGACGCGAGAGCACGACAGCATTCCCATGTTCTCTTCTTTTTTTAAATTTGAACTTGTCCAGTCAAATCCAAAGCTCATAAAAAAACATTTTTAACAATTATTATTGTAACCAAAATACCAAGCAAGAACTTTACGTGACGTCTTCAAATTTCCGGTGGTTTATCAATAATTCAACCGTTACATTACAATGAAATGTCCCATTTGGGTGTTTTCGTTAAATCAAGAAGCAAGGTCTATTCGATAGGAATCCAGGTGTTTGAATCGAACTTCTGTCACCTGAAATCGCGTGACAAGAACGAATTTCTCCCAAAACTTTTGGCGTTTATCGCTATGCAAAATAGTGTGATAAGAGGTTTTCGGGCTAAGCGTGAATTAATATATTTTAGAATATTTGTCATAATTGAGACAGTACCTACTATATAGCAAACAATTATTAATAGTAAGTATAATAACCGATTCCACACTTACTCAGTTTTAATGAAAAATATACAACTGATATACATATTTTTTCTTACAAATTTGTCACGATTTGCCAGAAATTATATTATAATATTATTACAGGCATATATACATTTTTTTTTATTATGTTGCTTCTGACCTTGGTCTCAAAGTTTTATAAAATATTGATTCTCTGTGTATGTAGGTTCCTACCTACTTAGATAGTGGGGATATACAGGTATAATAGAATAATAAAAATAATCATAGATTTTCGTTATAATTTTAAAATGTCGATAAAGTTTTCGAAAAAGAAAAAATCTCGATCGATGTAGCGAAACCTCAGAGCAATAATATACCAGGAGGGATATATATAGCTTGCGTAGTCAGGATTGTTGATTTTTCCCTGACTCGGGCGTGGTTTGGGCTAGGGCTAGGGTATTTATACATCCATTCATAACACATGTCGAGAGACGCGGGAGACGGAAAACATGCTTACATACCGAAAAGTGGTGCGATATTATATGACAACTTGTCTTATCTCTATCTCTCTCACGGTTTACGAGGTAAAAAACACGGAGACAGTGATTTGTCTATTTTTTTAGGCTGGGTAAAACTATTTAGCTCTATCTTCATATATATTCTTGCTCTGAGAGCGAAACCCTTCAAACATCTACGATAACCATGCATCATGCCGAGCGGACATTCCGGCGCCTGAGGTGTTTGTTGCGAAAGCTTTAGAGATATTTTCCAGCTAAAACAATGATCCTATTTGGACAGCGGCGACATATTATTACCTCCTCCACCTCAGCTAAAGCCCACGTCGTTGTCTCCAAGGCATACGCAACATTCCATCTTTACTAGCAAGCACAATTATTTATCGGGTTGGTAGCGAATCGTAATGGAACAACAAAGTTTCTGCTCCACTCCATACTTCAAAACACGCACGAACTGAGATCAAAAGGTTCCTCCGCTAACTGATCGGTAAAATAGAGCCACTACCTGTATTGATTAGATACAGGACCCCTAGATCCTACTAATAATAATACTAAACTTTTTATCGACATACGAGTATTGCTTATTTTGTCACTGTGCTCCGTTCTGTATAGACATCTTATTATTGTGGCGCTTTATATGGTGCTACGACTTGAACAAAGAATCTATCTGACAGCTACGAGTATCGGGTAGCTATCTGAGATGTTATAAATGTGACCACCTTTCAAAGCGCGAATACTGAATAGATGCCATTTGCAGACAAACCCGATTTGCGTTAGTAAAAGGAGTCGAGTAGTTGATTCCGCCGCGTATTTCCTGTTTGACAATAACATCTCGGCGAGCATACAGATATAATATACGTCCTACAGATACAGCCTACCCTGCGAGCGGTCCAGACAAGCTGCTGTGGGCACGGACCACGGAACCAGTTCCAACGAAAGTAAAAATACCGGTGGGCATAAGTCTAATATAAGAAAAGCGTATATGGTATAGACTCGGTATGCATAATCATTATACAGGTATATGTTTTATAATATACACGCACTCTACAGAACGGTATCCGAGCGCTGTTCGATGTCACAACAAAGGGAGCTTGCAGGCTATTGCATTATATCTCAATGTTCGATAAAGTGCATCGATTATACTACGGTTGAAGAATTCATTGCTTCGCTAGAGTGCAACGCGATCAGCGGTTTTATTTTTCGCAATATAAATAAGGTAATTTAAGCGATGAGGCTATAAATACCACTTTGGAATTGAATTCTATTAGCAATATCTGCTGTTCTGTTTTGCAGTTGTTAGTGCAACATGTCGCTTCGGTAGGTACCCAATACAATATACAGATTGGGAGATCATTGTATACATCTGTTACTACACAAAATAGAGGTTCTTATCTGTGTTTACTCTCTGTGTCAAGATTTCCAAATATTGAGAGCTATGATGAAAGTTTTTTTTTATATTTTACCTTTCTTTTTCTCTTGAAAAGAAATACCTACAAACATTCTCGCGAAAAAATGTTGTTTATATTATGACAGAGAACTTCGCTAGCAGAAGATTAAAGCCGCGACCCCTGGGTGGAAACACTGGGAACCCGACGATTTGGACCACTCGGTCACTTACCAGACAACTCTATTGTACCATGTCAATGTTCTATTTATTATTTGTAAGATTAAGAACATGGTTTTTAATCCAGTTTTCCATAAAGCCCTCGACATCTTCGACCTAAATAATCGTGAAAAAAATATTTTCTACCCGTGTGCACATCGTATGAACCTGCTATGCTCAACAATCTACATTATAATGAGACTTAGCTTTATAATAAAACCTCACGCGATTACGCAAGTAGCTTACACGGCCGTAAGGTTGTGGCATTTTTAGCCTAAAGAACCTTGCGGATTTTCAGAAAACCTATAAAGTATTATTATGAGTAACACGTTTTTTTATATATTCGTGCGTGGTATGCGGTACGAGGATAAGACCTGCGATTTTCCGACTGTTGAATTGCCATTTGGGTTGTGCCCTAATTTCTGAAGGAAAATACATAAAATAACGGTTTTCAGGTTGACCAATTATTTATTAGCCTCATTGCCTCAAACTGAAGATGGAAATCAATATGACTAAGTTACTTCGTTCATGCCTTCTGTATGCTAATCTCATGAACGAAAACTTGAGTACTTAATATCGCCTTGGAATGCGACGATCTACTGACAAAGCCTTATCAAATCAATCAATTAATTTTACTAGTCGACCTTGGCAAAGTATGTACGTAGTTGACTTTTTTCATCCACACTGGCTCCTACGAAATTACTATAAGATGTGTTAGTTGATGTAAAGATATCATTTTTGATTATCAC
Source organism: Drusus annulatus (assembly GCA_022651775.1). Classification (NCBI taxonomy): domain Eukaryota; kingdom Metazoa; phylum Arthropoda; class Insecta; order Trichoptera; family Limnephilidae; genus Drusus; species Drusus annulatus. Next base: position 102,355 of record JAGWCC010000315.1, on the reverse strand, counting down.
GCGATGACTGAATATATTATGTTTTCACTATTTCAACGCTTGAATATATGCTTGCTCACTCTCCGATATTCTAGGAACGAATATGTACGAGTACATACAAACATCGCTTGGTCGATGCATACAATGATATCATCAAGTCAACCCCTCTAAAACAGAAATCTAAAAAACTATTTAGAGCAGAACACTTGTAAGTAACAAATAGATATTACTCAAATTAACGAACCATCACGCCCTTTCCGCGCAGGGGTGGGAAGGGAGGATTGTCCGCCACACAACTCTGCCTTGGCACACACTCCTTGCTTTATTCACATACGTCGTTTCATGTATACTCCTCTGTTATTTTTTACTCTTGAAATTAACTTTCGGGTAAATATAATGATATATATATATCCTCCTTACACTACTTTCTTTGTTTATCTGCTCGATGTATCCAAACCATCTAAAAGTCCCTTTCTTAATTCTATTAATTTATTTTACATCAGCCTTACATTCTTTCTTTACTTTATCGGTTGAAATCTTTTTTTTTGTATATTTTACAGCTTCCCTTTTACACAAGTAATGGTATTATTTTTGACTTCCTCTCACCTTTTGGTAAATGACAATTATTTGCTGTAAGTCAATAAATACATATATAACTTGAAAATTAATAACTTGGTGATAAAACAATATTGAGTTAAACAATATTAATTAGAGTACATCACTTGATACTAAGTGATATACACAAATTAATCGCGTTTCATTAAATTAAGAGGCCTTTTTTCTATTATTTGTTCTAGAAAATTATATATTGCATCACAGGATCACATGTTGTGATTTCAGTTGACTTATCTCGACCTGTAATCGTCGGGCGGTAAGTCACCTGTACTAACAGTCCACCTCGGCGATATTTATACCTCTCTTCGAAGGTTTTACTGAAGGAACACTACCGTCCGCTTTCATTATGCAAGGAGGTCAAAACTATAATTTAATCAAGGGGAGTAGAAGACGTGGGAGGTAAGTAAGTAGCGCGGGGATTTTAATACCCTTGGGGCGGCGGAACAAACGAAAACACACGACCGTTTTAATTGGACACCTCAGGATTTAAAACAGAAAACATAAAGAACCACTCTCATTCCGTTCGGAAGGTGTGAGAAAGAAGAACATAACGAGAACTTTAATCCAAATTAGATGTTAAAGTAGCTGAATATTTTAAAGAAGGTCTAACCTATCTTGAATTCACTCGGTGGCAACAAATTAGTGAAGTGATGATTTCAAACTTTAAAAGCGGGGAAAAAGGCTTTTTAATAATTAACGTTTTAATCTAGATATATTCGAGATAATCTTACACTAAAAAAAACGTCAACGTAGGTGAACTTGAAATGTTGTTGAAATTTATTGGGCTAGAATTTTTTGAAAAATCTATACGGGTGCCCTAGATTTTTCGGAAAGGTAAGTAGAGTTTCAGTATCGTCTGTCTGGGGGAGAAAATATTATTTCACCCAGTTTATGTGGGCGGTATTCACTACTCTAAATTTCTGTAGGTTCGTTATGTACGTACGTCAAATGTTTATTTTCTACACAACAGGTAACAACTTAAACACTTTGTTTACCTAATTTTCAACTTTCCATGCGTGGGGGGTACAAGATTCTAAACAAAACATTGGCTAATTTTATTGGGCTAGTACCTAGATATATTGTTTCTTTTTGTTTTAAGATAAATTCATACAGCTGAAAGATCCGTTGTAACCTCTCCCTTTTTATTTATACGACCTTGTAACAGAAATATACCTTGCAAGGAAACTTTCGTTTGCAGGAACATAGGTCGAAGAAAATCGCGAAGGGATTATATAATGATTTATTTTAGGCTATCTTTAGTTGAAGAACGTAACAAAGGGATTATATTATGATGTATTTACGCTAATCTGTAAAATGTTTGATGTTGAAGCGATCAAAATATTAATATATTGTTGGAAAACGCCGCGAAGGTATCATGCGACGTATTTTTGGGCAACCTGTGTCCTTATTAATGTTGAAGAACACCGTAAATGGTTCATATATTATGTGCGTATTTTGGCTAACCTGTGGCTTCGTTGATGTTGAAGAACACCGTGCATTGATCATATATTATGTGGGTATTTTGGCTAATATGTGGTCTCGTTGATGTTGAAAAACACCCCGAATTGATCATATTATATTATGTGGGTATTTTGGCCAACCTGTGGCCTCGTTAATGTTGAAGAATACTATGAATGGATCATATATTATATGGGTATTTTGGCTAACCTGTGGCCTAGTTGATATTGTAGAACACCGTGAATGGATCAAATATGATCATTCATATATTATGTAGATATTTTGGCCAACCTGTGGCCTCGTTGATGTTGAAGAACACTATGAATGGATCATATATTATGTGGGTATTTTGGCTAACCTGTGGCTTCGTTGATGTTGAAGAACACCGTGCATTGATCATATATTATGTGGGTATTTTGGCTAATATGTGGTCTCGTTGATGTTGAAAAACACCCCGAATTGATCATATTATATTATGTGGGTATTTTGGCCAACCTGTGGCCTCGTTAATGTTGAAGAATACTATGAATGGATCATATATTATATGGGTATTTTGGCTAACCTGTGGCCTAGTTGATATTGTAGAACACCGTGAATGGATCAAATATGATCATTCATATATTATGTAGATATTTTGGCCAACCTGTGGCCTCGTTGATGTTGAAGAACACTATGAATGGATCATATGAGGCTTGTAGAAACAAACACGGCAAAGTCCACCAATAATGGAAAATGAGTTAAATATGAGGTTCGAAAGAGTAAAAAAAATGCTTCATGATGCAATGTTGCTTTCCTAACAAACACGGCTCTAAACCATTTATTTTTACGGATTAAAATTGAGTTCCATAACAAACTCGGCAAAGTCCACTTCTTTCCATATCAAAGACGGCAGTTTTCAAACGGACCAATAGGAGCGTTGTAAATAGCTGTTTTCAAGATGGCGGCTCTTTATGTTTCATACAACATTACAACCGGATTGTCTCCTCAGCTGCTTAGTTTCTACATGTTTTTTACTATATTTTCGTAATTTAATTTTTTTTTAAGTATAGTTTATAAAAAAGGAATGTGCCCCCAACGAAGTAGTACAAGAATCGGCGAGGAAACGCATAAAACAGCCCCAAAATTGGAAGGTGAACATTGCTTAAAAACAGAGGTTATTACCACATTGTTTTTGTAAAAGTTGAGATATTGACAATTTCGCAAATTACCGAAAATGTCCGCTGACGTGCATAATGAACTTTTGTTTCTTGTTATTTTTTATGGACATAATTTTTTTACTTACTAAACAGCATAGTGGTAAAATAAATGAGTTTTTACTTACGATTTAGAGTTTTATTAAATAATATGATTACTTTATTAGTTGTTATTGTTATGTCATTAATATTGTAGAAATCATTGCTGTATAAAAAATGTATCAATGATAATTCCAAGCAACATAGAACCCGGAAAAGTTGTTTGAAATCGTTAAAAGTAAGAGATGTCAACTATCTTTTGACCAAACATTTCGGCGAACTGGAGAAATCTTCCTGCTCTTGAATATTATTCCGCATTCATATCTTATTAAACCCTTAAAACAAATTTATATAAAAAAATACCAGAATAATACTTATTATTCTTTTCTGATTTTTTTCTCGATTTTTTTTTTTTTTTTTTTTAAATTATTAATTAGGTCATCATAACTTACAAACTTTTTCAAAATATTTTGTAAAATATTATTGTTTTGTATTTCTATCAAAATAAATACTTTTTTAAATGTAAAACTATTTTGTTACTGACTTTGACTGCAACCTTGTGAAAAAACGTGTCCATTTCAAAACTGGCAAAGTCCAGTTGTGTTGAAAACAAAAGCGGCAGTTGTGAAATGTGAACAACAAACACGGCAAAGTCCACCAATAATTTGAATATATTTTTTGTTTTGCACCAGTTAAACTAATGTATCAAGAAGAAAATTAATGTTTTTAGTAAGTACTATTTGTCGAATTTATTTTAGTGACAGTATCACAAGTAATTTTTAAATTAAACGTTTTTTGTTCTTCCTCGAAAACTGTAGTCAATGGACTTAGCCGTTTTTGTTTCTACAGGCCTCATATATTATGTGGGTATTTTGGCTAACCTGTGGCTTCGTTGATGTTGAAGAACGTGGTGAAGGGGTTCCCCTCGGACACGAGCCCGTAGCGGATCTGCCTGGGGGCGCCTTTGTCGCCGTCCTCGGCGTGCACGCGCACCACGATGTCCCCGGGCAGCAGGCCGGGCGGCAGGTGCGACACGGGCGGCGCCAGTGTGAACACGGGCGGCATGTCCTGCACGTCCTGGACCACGATCACCACCTCCACGCCGGCTATGTTCCTGGTGTCCTGGGTCGGCTCCGCGTACGCGTCCTGTGGGAAAATACATAATTATTCAATTATATTACAATCATTCCCTCAAAATTCCTCCAACCTCCCCCCTCCACGTCATTACTTCTCCAGTATTCACAACATTCTCCAATATCTCCCCCTTTTTTATTACAGTGAATACCACACAACGTTCCAACTGCTCCTAACCGTCTAGAGCCAGTGAGACCATGGCATCCCCAAACGGGGTATGTTGTGAGGTTGAAGGTAGTGGGGAGGGGAAGGAGATGAGGAAGAGGAAAGTTGGGAAGTACCTGGCTATTCAGATCTGGTCACCAAACACGGCTAAAGCCATTTCAAACAACGTTTCATATCAGAATGGTGGTCTTTCACCAGGGCGATACTATATATATTATTTTACATGTACCGCAAATACAATATATATTATTTTATATAAATTATGACACATATCAATTAAATTAAATTCATTTGCGCACGCCGGGTTCGAACCGCGACCTCTGGATTCGTAGTCGAGCGTTTTACCACTCGACCATGCAGGCCGTCAAAGGCCATCAGTAAGTAGTTAGGACTCTCGTATGATCATCAGTCGTCACATAAAAAAAATAGTACAAAATGGCATCAGGCTTTCTCCTGCGTGTGTATGAGAACATTTTCTCATTCCTTTATTTATGTTATTTGACTGAGAAAAGATAATGTGTTAGAAGATAGCGCCATGAGAGTTGTTCGAATAAAGTAAAGGATGCAGATATACAAAAATAAGAAACAGAAAATCATACGAGAATTCAGTTCGGTTTTAAAACAGAGAAGAAGCTATATAACGTGTTCATTTTCATGTTTAAAAGTTTTCATACTTCATGTTTGTATAAAATAGTGGATACATAATAACGAAACGTATTGCTTTGTAGAATCTAAATAGCTCAGGAATAAAAAAATGTAAAAAAAAGAATAAGAAGAAACCAAAGCATCCAACAATCTGAAAAAAGACAGATCTGAAGAGGTAACTAATTCCGTTAAAAATAAAGATTTATGTTATTGATCAGCACATACATTTGCCAAGACGGTGAGATGATACATGGACTGCGTTTCAAAATCCAGCGGCCCGATCAGAAATATCGTCCCCTCCGTCGTTTCCGGTGAGACGATCTTTTGACGAATCGCAAACAGCGGAGATCCCTGAAACAATAACATATAAATCAATCAATCATTCAAAATCAATTCATTCAATATTTTTTTATTGATTGATTCAAACAAAAAATGAATAGGGAATAGTAATTGTGATGGGACATCGGCTCGGCCCTTTCGAATTTGTCCATGCATCATTACGACTGAGAAAATGCCCGCCGATATAAAAAGCCAGTTGAGGGGAGATTGAAAACAAATCACGGTTCGAATGATGAAAGGGATTTTTTTTATTCTTACCCACAATTCCAGGTAAACGGGTTTCGATTGTAAGGGATTTTTTCTCGCGACAATGTAGTCCAACTCCGTCCCGCGCTTTGCGTCCTGTAAAAAGAAAAATAAACACGTTAGATTCGTGAGTGACTCCGTGACGTGACGATATTTATAGCATCCGTACTTAAATTGAAAAAAGGATGGATTCCTTCGCGGGATATGTGGCAGTAAAATAAATTTAAATAGTGGGCTACTTTTGAAAAAGGTCGATGGATTTTGAGTAGGTACTAACGTACTAGACAACCATAATAACATCGATACTTAGATTACTTACATACCATCGGGTACCTACTTCACTAAACGGATGCTTGTTAATAAAATCGTATTACTATCTTCACATAATTCATTAGCCCCTGATTCGAATAAATACAACTAGTTTATATTTATGTTTGTTTTTCACTGTTAAATTAAACGTTGAAATACCCAAATGCTTTCGTAACTTCACCATAAAAGGTAATAAAAAACTAAGTTTTATTACTGTCCTGTTTCCTGTTCGGATCGTATCCCGTTTCCTCGCCCGTTCATTTAAATTCTATGCATCAGGTTTCAAGAAATACATTTATTCAATTTAAGAAAATTAAATGAATGTGTTTTGTTTTTAGTTACATAATATATTATCATCACGTACCAAGTACTCGTATTTATATTTGGTCTTTTATCTTTTTACTAGATAGAAGAGATGGAAAACATTTAAGAGTTAATTCGGCTATGGCCCTTGATGACAAATTTAAAATAGTCAAATTTAGACAACACTTATTTATACTCTCTTGTCACTGTCATTATCATTGATGGATAGAATTTATTCACAGGTGCTAACACGTGCTTCAGTTACTCCTCTATAATGTGTAACAAGAATGATGTGAACAATTGATTTGGATTCTCCCAGACAGGCGTGGGCATCTAAGCAATCCAACCGTGAAGCGAGGTCTTCGAAGCTATCAAAACAACGTCAAAAGGACCAATGGAATGTGATATGCTTTTAACTTTTTAACCCCATATCACGAAGGAGTTCCGTCCCTGAGAAATGAATTCAAATTTTCCAGGAACGTGCTGGAGTCGAAAAGAAAATTTGCAATTTAAATAATTTGAATCGAGTGTAATATGCTTCGGGCGTGTTCAACAGAAGCTGGCACGATGGCTGCTACTCTTGAATAAGTGGATTCCCCCTTGGCTACAATTTAGTAGGTGATTGTTGCCAATTGTGGAAATTAGAGGATATCTCCGGGAGATTATTGTGGATCCAGGCTATTTGATAGGGATACGGGACTTTCAAAACATCTGGTCAAATCACAAAATCCTTAGAGCGTTTGCTTACCTAACATTCATAACAAGTAAAACACAAACTCTAAATTGGCATTCAAATTATGTGGATACATTCCAGAAGTATCTAGTGCTGAGATAATCGCATCATTTATCACTGGTGACGAAATCTGTTTCAATCAGTACCACCATGACATTTAAATACATGTTCTATATTTATGTAACAGATTACGAAATATAACATTTATTCAGTACCTATAACATTTCAGATGTAATGTTAAACAAAACTGACCACAGTATCGATTAAATTCTATTTACATTCCACTTTTCCACACAGTCATCACTTTCGAAAAATAGCACATTTATCATCGTCGTTTTTATCAGATCCACTTTAACTAGTATACATTTTACCTTACCCAACAGAAATAAAAATGACCTTATTTTTCTATTTAATTTATTATTTTTCAGTAAGACAAAGAAACACCCAATTCTTGCAGTTAAAATAACCTTTTTTCAGTGTGGCGGGACTACCGCGTGTTCCGAAGCCGTTTTTATAAATTATCATTATTGGAAGTACGAAACAGTTAAGATTTCAATAACTGTGAGAATTTTCATGCGACCGTAATAATTTTTATGGAAACAAAAAAACTCCATTTACAAAATTGATATTTAATTTGATTAAATCGTTGGGAAAATGTGGTAGCCGAATACTGATAGACGTTTATGACACCTCTTCGTGCCAATTTTCACAAGCAACGGATTGGGAAATGGTTAAATAACCAAGTACATAGTTGAGCTCTCCGTCATATTTTAAAAATAGAGATTTATTGATCTGTTCCCTAACTTTACTAACCGGCTCCGCACGAGATAGGATTGAAAAATAAAGAGTAATTAATATGCTGTCTCGTCTTGTGTTTTAAATGAATATTTCAAAGCTGCATACTTCATGATAGAATGTACATACTTTGCTACCTGAAAACAGTAGTGTTAGACAAAATATTCAAGATACTAGTCTGGGTAAACTTAATGACGTTAGAGCTGACGGTTCCAGAGTTTTAGCTGCTTTGAGGAAATATATTTTCTGCTTTATGGTTTAAAAAGTTAAATACATTTTTTAAGGTTCTACTAATTTAGCACAATCTATAAAAGTTAACTGTTACCCCTGATTTTACCGATGACACAGAATTATGATAGGACGCTTAGTATTAATAAATGAACATCAATGAGACTACTGGTTTTAGGTTAGGTTAGGTTAGGTTTGGTAAAACTTAATTAAGATAGTCCAGAAAAAATAACATTGACGAGGCTACGGATAAGATAAATTAGGTATGGCTAGGTGAAAATCATATTGAATTATTAATTGTTGGTCTTACCTCCGGCACCATTATGAGCGCCGGGATGTGCGGGAAGATGGTGTCTCTTGGCGTGGTGGCGTTGGTGGCAGTGATGGAGCAGGAGATCCTGTTGGTCCTGCCCCTGCTGTTCCTCACGGAGACCCTGAAATCCACGTATCGTCCTGGCTCCAGCCTCCTCTGCAGGATCACGTTTGCTTGACAGACCGAGTTGTAGCGTGTGCAAGGTAGAGTCTCCACTGATACGTCGGAGCGACCGGCGTCTCCTGGGGTGGCAGAAAGGTGAAGAGATTAAATTTCTGAATTATGACTTAGAACATTTGATTATGAGGATGTTTAAGGAAGAAAACGTGTAGGTACGCTGACAATTTACCAAGATTAAATACATATTGCTAATAAATCCGTTGTAACATCTCACTCTTTCTCAATAACGATGCATGTAACAGCACCAGCACTTGCAAGTCACAAGAGAGTCTTCAGCGGCAGGACCATAATATGATTAACTAAGTATGTATGTACCTATAACTTAACAATCGCGATTTAAAAAAATAATATTTCAATATACTCGTATAAGACGATAAAATGGAAAAGGATGAAAATACTTGGGTCTAGCATTTAGGTGAATGGATATTTCTTTATCAAATATGCAGTATTTTAAAAGTGATTACAAAATTGGAGTCAGTAGAAATAAATCACTCACATTATTGAGGAATGCTGAATTAGAAGAAAATAAGAAAAAGGGAGAATAATGAATTTAAGAAGGTCGGGAACACCCGACCAGTTAGATTTGGTCAATAAACATAGTTTTTTTCCATTGAGCACACCATTTCATATGTGAATGGTGGTCTTTCTATAGAGCATTACTAAAAAGTAACTATCATTCAATATGAAAAACATCAATGTACTCGTAGGTAGTTGAAGAGAAAGTAGATGTAAATTATGTAAAGCAAAGATAACTAAATCATTTTCGCACTTTTACTCGCTCATGTATAACACAATATTGCCTACCTAGTTAAGCTATCAATACGTGGTAAAATAAAATACAATAACGTGTACAATGATTGAATCAATTAATCTCAACTGAAATTGAAACTAGATTTGACAAGTCATCGACGAATGCCGAATATTTTCGACAGTCATTGAGAATGTGAATCGAACACCACGGCTGTGATTTAGGATTAATTCTGATTCGACACGCTGACACCATAACTAAACTGTGACTTGATGAATAAAGTATAGACAAATATCATCCGACCACCATTTGGACCATTTGTCTCCCGGGAGATAACATCAATTACAACTCAAAACGACTATATAAAGTTACATCTCATAAATTCATGTGTTTTGACTTTTTTGTTGAGCATTCCAGACCACTTTTGAAGGACGTTGAAACAAAGTCCTACACTAGTTTATTGTGAATGGGTAAGCGTTTTTTAAAGGCTTGTAGATAAATGATTATTTATTAATTAGTCTATAATTATTATGCTGTAATCGGTAGGTAATAATAAATTATTATTCACCTGCATCATATAATTAATATTGAGTTGTTGCACTAATCAATTAAAACAGTAGAAGTAATGATTATTATCTCTGCAATAAGGACATAGGAAAAAAAGCTTTTATCGGTACTAACGACGTTTTAGAATAAGGATATATAAATCGTATCAAATAATGTATTAACATAGAATGGTTTGTTTTATATTTATACAAGTTTCAAACATATATGTAATGTAGTTTTTAATTAACAACATTAAATATAGTTGTGTTTAAATTTATCACATAAAGTGATATATTACATCGAATGAAAAATAATCATTTTCTTAATTTTATTCCTCATCTAACTTTGTATGATAATTCAATATTAATTATTTGTAAATATAAAAATTAGTTGTTTCTTGGATAAGAAGTTATTCAACACTTTTGGTCAATTAAAAATAATAATGCACTTCACCAAATAGGGCACAATAATAGCCAAAAGACAAAAATAAACATTCAGAAAAAAGGCTAATGCCATGAAAATGATATTTACATCAATTTATAACAATTAAGTTAAACTGATTCTCGCGGCCGGCTCGTTTGAACAGCTTTGTCCATATTTTGTTTGCTTTTGACCTTTTTTATAGCACTCTATTCACATGAATATTTCCAAGGTAATAAAATATCTACGGTTATATTTATAAATATTTTTGGAGGGCCAACAGAGGGGTATTGAGTTGAATTGATTTTTCATGGTGCCTTAATTAAAAATATAAAACTTAGGACCATAAAAAATATTTACCATATATAATATTTATATATTTTTTTTAATGATTTAAAATAAGGTTTTTTTTTACAATAAGACATAAGTTAATTGTTTCTATTTTTTGCACAGTGTATTACAAAATAAACATTGCTGTGCTAGTTCGATAAGGAAATTAGAAAACACCAATAAGTCAGAAAAAAGAATTTTTTGATATGTTTATAGTATTGAATTAGCACAGCGACATATAAACTTACTTATAAAGGTTCTTGTGTTTAGTGAGGGGATTTCGCTCAAATAATAAAATAGTGTTTTGTTTTTGGTGAGGGAGAAAAATACTAAGTATTTGTAAAATAGTGTTTAGTTTGAATAAGAAGAAGAATAATAAGAAGAAGTAAAAATAATAATTAATAGAAAAATTGTATTAACAATAACAATTCGACTGTTAAAGTCGTATGATGTAATATTTCAATTTAAACTGAAATTCATGAATATTATCTATAGTTTTTAGATTTACAGGAAGATTGTCAAAGTAAGTTATTCCTAGATAGAGGTAGGTATTTTGAGAATGCTTTAATTTTAATGAAATTTTAACAAACAATTAATGTAGTTGCAATGAACGATAAAAAGAGGAAAGCAAAACGTGGAATTTTATTGTTAATTATACCCTATATTATATTCAGTAAACATACAAAATGTCGTTATTAAAAAAAGTAGGTTTAGGTTAGGTACTTACCGATCATTTCAAACTGCAGCGGGTAGTCAAAATCCTGGTCATGCGCCCGTATTCTGTATATGACCGACCCGACCGCCGCGTCCGCCGGCACCAACACCAGGCGCATCAGGGTCGCAGAATCGAACACCGGGTCGCCGCCCCGAGCCGCGCCGGCCAGCGTCAGTGCCAGGAGCAGCGCGAGCCATATCCTGAGGAGGTAAGGTAACACAGGCTTAGATGGTTTCTTTCAGTGTTGAGGAAAACAGCGCAAATATGTATGAAATTCACCAGGAGTGCAGAAAATAGATGCAAAACGAGTAACCTCTCTAAAATGGGCGCTAAATGTTTTGTAAGATCCAAATTATTTTTAATTATTGTACTATTTTTATCAAATATTTTATAACCACGTGTTCAAAAATGTGACGTTAAAAGTAAATTCTAATAGTAAAGTAGATTCTCAATAAACAAACAATATTGGCATCAAACGCATTACTTTCATTTGAACTTCAACATACTTACGAGTTTAGTTATAATACATAAATCATTTAATGAAAGAGGTGCTTAAAATAGAATGAACAAATCGCATAAAATAAATATTATCAGAAAATTAAATGCCGGATCAAAATAATTTTATTGTTGGAGATACGACCGTTGTGACTTCTAACCTACCCGGATAGCATGAGCGTACACGTTAATCTGCTGAAATAACCAATCATATTTTGGGAAGCAACAAGGTGGAGATATCAAGACATTCGTTGAGGTACGTAATAATAGCGCAAATTCGGTACCATTTTAAAAGGGTGATTTTATATAGTTCTTCGAAAAATGAGACCGGTATTTAAATCGAATTTTTTTACATTTTGGCACATTATTGCTGCCAGGTACCAGGATCCAAGTATTATAACCGTAACTTGAGGAGGTGGAAAATTATTGAATAACCGATAGATAATGCTTTCGTTGGTTTTTAATGGAATCTATCATTTTAGTGACGACTTATCATTTGTTATTTGTCATTTGCTTAGTTTTCGTCGACGAATACTTCCTTAGATTATCGGTACGGTTTGAAGTGTGTTTTCCTGTACTAATTTTCTAAAGTAGTAGGTAGGTTTGTAATCCGTTGACTAAATAATACGTGATCAATTTACCCAGCAACGATTCAACTTCCTTCATAAATATTTTATCAGTTAAGTCTACGGAAAAATTAGACGAATATATTTTTTTTAAATTTGTAGGGTCGGTAGAGATTGGTTATCTATTTTAAGGCTGGAATAAAAAATCAAAATTTAAAAACAATACATCTAAACCGCTAAGAGAGATATTTAATGGGCACAGATTTTAGTAAAATGTTTTATTATAGGTTACGTGATGAGATATTTTATCAAAAAAGATTTTTTTTGCTACCGAAAATTGGAAAGTCGGACATGGTCGTAAACAAAAGGTCAAAATGAATATTATGCATCACAGTGTCCATTGTTCATGTTAAATATTGTACAATACAATGTACGAACGACAAGAGTGATGTACGATAAGGTTTCTACATTCCTTCTTTCATTTCTTGTATCTTTGGCGAAGAAGATATCTCGATTTTTCCATACAATCGGCTCGCGCATTTATTTACCTTTCACATTCGTGACATGTTTTAAATAAGACGAATATTTTAAACTCGATTTTTGTTTATTTTTTTCCGTATTGCAGTTTTAAGAATTTCGGCCCCTCGATGCAGAAAAATTTCAATGAAGTATTTTGTACGAGTGAAATATATTTTTCACAGATGGTAACTTTTATTTTTGCCGCATACATGAGCGTAATAATTATATCAAACTGTGAACAGGAATAACTATGGAGTAGGTGTGGGCTTGGGAGAAAGTAAACTTTTTTACTTGATGATCAGACTCTCTTGTGTTTTTGATTTAGTTACAGGCGAATATTTTAAATTCAAATTTTAATAATCTCTATTATATTGTAATTATTGTTCGCTAGTTTTGTATTACTGTTTCGCGTGACAGCCGTTTCGTTTTTCTACGACTGAAGTTGTAAAATAACAGTTTTTCTTGAATTTTTATGATTAAAAAAAATGCTTTCAACATGGTATTTTTGTCAGCTCTGTTTCTTCTTTGTAATTTAAAAATAAATAAATACAATTGTAAAATGTTTGTGGTTAAATAATTTGCAGTGAAGTCTCAACAAAATCATTCACTTACACCAGGGTAGCAGAAAAGTGAAATGATAAATTGTAGCAAATACGAAATAAGATTTGCCGAGTTTACGACTACTGATTGTGAAGAAAAATATAATTACCTTATTTTTATGTAGAGCATATGCTCTATATATCGCTTAATTTATATAAATAAGGTTTATTCTTAGCATTTTCCAAACGTTTTTTTTTATATTCATCACTATTTTTTCTAGATAGATTTCTTCTACTTTTCAAACCTGGTATTATTATCTATATAAATAAAATCGACTCAAGGTCACGAACAATATTTAGAAGAAGATAACAGATATTTTAAGAAATAACAGTGGAAGATAACAGATATTTTTTTGAAATAAAAATAATGCTAAGGTGCTCATCATTTTAAGCAACGTTTTCCAGGATAGCAGAGGGTTGAAGAGGTAAATTTTTCTTCCGAACCATAATAAAAGATTATTTTGTGGATGTTAGCACTCAGTATTACTGTATTATTGAGCCTACCTAGCCTTTTGTGAAGAACAGAATTGAAAGACTTAGATAAGACCTAGATAAGACGCCAGAGATGTTTATTTTTTACGTAGTTATTTTTGGGTAAACAGCACGTGTTTTCAAATGTGGAGGACTTGTGATAAATAAATGCATCATTTTTTTAGTTTTTTTTAAGTATTTTTATTTGCAATTGCCTGTCCAAAGGTAAACGTACTCGTACGGGGCTGATGTGATATATAAATAAGGCCTATCGCATGTTTGCTCTGCAGAAGGTATACACAATTCATGTACATTTTAAGTGGGATCGGCGTTTCCACGCGAGTGTACAGTGTCTGTGGTTCATTTATTATGGACATTTAAATGGAAAACTGACCCCATTACCGGACAATCGATACCACCCCAATACATTGGCTTACTACATACGAAGTAGATCCCAGCCCTTCCTCTAGGGGTAGGTAGAATCTAGAATGAATCAACCTCAAAGTTTTATAGACAGATTTAAATGTTTGACCTACTCCCATATTTTTTCCAGGTGTCAATATGTAGGTGTGTAAATATTATAATTAAATGGGTTACTTACTTAGTAACTGTAAAAATATTGACCCAAATAAATAAATGAGCCTTGACGTATAAAAGAAACAGACCATTTAAAAAAATCACTCGGGTATATTAAGTGGGAATCCAACAAAAGTGAATTTTACTTCAAAGAAAATAAGGATTAAAGAAAACTCAACGCGATAACGTGTATACATTTGTTATGCAAAATGGCAGCATCATTCATCATGCTGCTGACATCAACTACGCTCTTATTGACCAAGTTTCTCACTGCGAAATCGATGTTCGGGGGGATCGCAAGTGATTTTTGAGTGTTTGTTTTAACGGTCCTCCTTTAGCGAACAAATTCTTGCAAAAGTATTGTGCAATATACGATTCAATCGAAGATTGAAGCTATAATTTTTACAATATTGAAATTATAGCTTATCCACCCTAACAAAGAACGCTTTTCTATCGAGTTCTATATTTAAATTTCTAATTTACATTCGCTAAATAGCCTATTATTAACGTTTTAGCTGACGGAAGTAGGTAAATGTTGAGATGTTCGTTATAGGGTATTTAGGGAATATAAATTATTTAGCAAAATATGGGTATTTACAGAAAAATGTATTGAAATTGGGGTGGCAGAGTTACGTTTTGAATTTTTTGCGAGTTATAGATTTTTCGATTGAATCTCAGATTGCGCAATGCTTTATTATGCTTTTTTTAGAGTGTTACTCCCGGATGGAGTAGAGGTTCCGAGTTCGAGTCTCGGTCATGACTATTGTTCTTTTTAGTTTTTGGCTTTTTTCTGTTTCATATTTTTGTTTTAGATTTTAGATTATTTAAACATCTAATAATAAATAAGCATTAATGCTTTAAAGTTAATTCCAATGTTAAGAATATATATGTGTTCGCATATTCCTTCGAATAGGTACCGCAGCTTGTAATTAATAAGTCCGTATACACATGAAGCAAGACATCAGCACTTTCAAAATCGTTTCGTCCCTCTACGAATGTTTAATCTAATATCATTATGGGCACATAATATTAGTGGGAGGATGAATGCCACATCTATTCAATCAATATGTTTTCTTTGTAATCATTATGCCTACATGTTACGGCCCGAATAATTGTTAACGACTTAAACTATTAGCAAAAAATCAATTAATATTAATACGAATCGCTCAATCTTGTTAATTGATTGGCAATAAATACCGGCTTTAATGAACTGCAAACTATTGATCAATATATCATCCACTGATTTCATCAAATATTTCATAAACTCGGAGAATTTAAACACGAATGCTGTTTTTATAGCTTATTGGTCTCAGAATAATCAGCTTCAATAATAATAAAAATCACTATCTCGTTTAAATATTTTTATACTATTTTAATCGGCAATCACACACACCGTGACTTTAAACTATCACAGATGTGAAGAGATAAGCTTTTTATTAATAATTTTACCACATAATCGGTAAACGGACAAAGAGTTATTAATAATAATAATAATAATAATATTTGGATAATTTGTATAGCGCCGTTTTTGTGAAAAATCACCTCAAGGGCGCTGTACAAATCTTAATTTCTACTTAATATTAATTCTTAGTTTATATAAATATACAGCAACATACTTACCTGGTAGGTCACTTCTGGCAGGACACAATCACCATATTATAATAACCTAAAATTTAGAATTACTTAAATTTTTATTTTTATTTTATTTTATTTTATTTTGTTTATTTATTTATTTATTTATTTTTTATTTTATTTTTTATTTTTTCATTTTTAGGGCATGAAGGCAAATTTAAGATAAAGTATATCATGCATTTTTAACTTTTCGTAGTGAAGAACAGATAATGGTGATAATCTTCTAATGAATTTAAGGAATGAGAGTCTGAAAAGTTTTCTTGGTTCTATTGGGCTTGTTCGGAGGTATTTTTAACTTTTCGTAGTGAAGAACAGATAATGGTGATAATCTTCTAATGAATTTAAGGAATGAGAGTCTGAAAAGTTTTCTTGGTTCTATTGGGCTTGTTACATCTTGATTATGGATATGATTTTCTGAAAAAATGAGTTTTGAGTTTGGCTCTGAACTCTGCCGAGTCTTTTATTACTCTCAGATCATGTGGTAGTCCATTCCAGGTTTTAGGACCTGACACTCCGAAGTTAAGATGAGAGAAGTGAAGTGAGTGATGATGATGAGATGAAGTATTAAGATGAGTGGGCAGAAGTAACTGATGTAAGTACCAAGAACTAATTTCAACGTAAAAGGTTTAAATTATTACGTAATATTTTATATAAAGACGATTTCAGGAATAATTTAGAATATAAAAAGTATATCCGTGAGATACGGTAAGGATTATAAAGATGTAGCCTCTGAGCAATAATATACAAGGAATAGCGCTGTTGTAGTCAGTTTTTATGAGTTAATCCGGACTCGGCTAGACCTGGGCGTGGCTAGGACTAGGGCTTGGGCTAGGGTATTTATACATCCATTCATAGCACATATCGACATAATGTTTTTGTTTAAACGTTACAATTTAACAAGATCTGTACAGCGCCCTTGAGGTGATTTTTCACAAAAACGGCGCTATAAAAATCATCCAAATATTATTATTGTTATTCGTGAAACCACTTTTTCACAGTATTGTTTTAAACAAAAAAATAGCATATAACCTAAAAAACCGTTGACTTATGTCTATTTATGTCGCATATCAAAACGTGTGGGCCACGAAGAACATCCTTACGATACTTTAAAGCGTTGTGATAATTTGGGAAATTTTGTTGTCTCTTTCTTTCCCATGGTGTGTGACGTAAAAACCCGGAGAAAGTGATTTATCCCAAATTTATATAGGTTGGGTAAAAATAATTAGCTCTCTCTCCATATATTGTTATTCCAATGATGTAGCAGAAAGGGTGAATGCAGAAAATTCAGTTTGGAGAAAGAAATCAAGAAGCAAGGCCAGCAGTTCATGATGGAGTGCCAATACCAACCCAAAAGTTTGGCAGAAAGACATAGAACTGGCAAAGAAAGGACAAATTTTAACCGCATCCCGAATTAAAATTATTTATATAACCATTGAGGAGACTGATAAACGCGTAGTACCAATGCAAGTAGGGAGTAAGATTTAGAAAAATCCACGCCTAGATAGTTTGAAAATGTAGAGCAGATGAACGAAGAGCGAAGTATCAGGATAATGAGTGACAAGTTGATGGAATAAGATGTCGGGGTCGCCTCGGGAAGAAAATCGATCAATGCCAAGAGTCGGGATAACGGAAGAGAGGTGAATGAATTTTGTTAAAGTAAAGCGTGGTGCGCCAGAACACAGTTGAAAGGTGTGATGGTTGGTTAGATAAAAATAAAATTCATAGATTGAAAAAAGGTAGAAACTTCACAGGTTCACAGTGCAGCTCAGCTATTTCGATGTAAACCGTAGCAAAGCACCAAAGATAGCATTTCAAAGTGTACCTTGAAAGTATTACCATAATATTTTAAAACGGACTACCACTCCAGAGAAATAAACATGGCGTTGGTATCTGTTACAAAAGGGACAGAGTGCAGACCATTTTGATTAAATTTAAACGTATCTTTATTTATTTATGAACGTTCCTTGCGACAGCTGCAGAACCATTTACAGAACGAGCATTAAACTTAACCATCAGCATCATACCACCCGAGAAAGCAAAGCCCATACAATACAATATGAAATAAAATTATTTGCACCATGGTGCGACGAGTAATGTACCCGGAACCTTCCGACGTGAAGTCAAATGCATAGACCACTCTGCCGCGGCCACACTTTCTTCTTATGAACCTCTATATTATGTGTTATAGTCGTAAAACCGTTTGAAGTCTGAAAATACCATTATCCTAGACAGGCTTGATGTACGATTATTTAGTTATGCGTTGTTCACTCAAAAGATTGTGTGAAATATTGCGTGTCAAGTCTCCTTCAAAATAGTTTTACCTCTACTTATTTTAAACGCATAGGTACTATTTTACTTGAAATACATGTAAAATGGCATACCCGCGGTTGTTGGGAATGTTAACATGTAGCGATTTGTCTTGTAAGCCGGTTACCATAACTATGGGCTATGAATTATATTACTGTGTGTCATAAACTTCTATGGTAGATTCCTCTGATCTCAGATCTAGAATCACTAAATCATATTTACACCGACTGCGATGCTGAGGTTAACACCTTGTCACATTATATTGAAGAAGACTTGCACTAACTAGTAGGCGTGAGAATATATTGTTAGACAGTTGCCAACATCATATCACTATGTGAAAACACAAAACACTCATTGATTAAAGATTTAAACACAATAGTAAGTGTCATCAAAAGATAATTGTCGAAATTCGAGGTCATTAGATAAAGATTGTACAAAAATAATATATCTAATCTCAGTTTCGAATGGAGGTCATATTAAATTTGTACAATTTGAAGGAGTCTTGTATCGGGATTACATAATACGTAATAGAAACTCAGCGGTGAAATTCAAATAGACAATTATTTTTAGCATAATAACAAAAACAAGCGTATGATTTTTGGTTGTTGGTGTTCATACTGTACAAAGACGTAGTATATATTGTTTGTATTGTTATATATGTATGAAATGAAGGCGCTATTTGTTTTGTTATTCAATTAAAGCTATCCCACGGTTTCTGCAACTCTCGCTCGGGAGTCACGCTCGCACCCCGGAGGCGCAGCGTGTTCCGGGATCGCAGCAATGCGAGAAGAGCTTTTCTCTCCCGGCCAGGGAACAGCTAACAGCCAACAGCCAACAGCGGAGAGGTGAGTTGTGGTCGTGAGTGGAGCGGCTGGCGCACAGCCGGCTGGCATACAGGCAGAGTGGGAAAGCTCAATGCTGTGTGTTTGTTTATGACGAACGTGTACACATCTAGTCGAAGAAGCGATGAATAGAATTAATGAAAATACCAAGAAAAATCCTCATGATATTTAAACGTCATAATTTATTCTGGTTACAAAGTAGAGAACGTTTGATGTATGGAAACACAATCAAGCTTTGATCAGGTCAGAAACAGATCTGTATGAAATTATGATGGCAGCTTTAAATCTAAACACGAATATAAATCCATTCTGCCAACCTGCTTCAAGTAGGTTTATCCCATAAAGCAAAGAAAAATATAAAAATAAACTTTATTCCGTTACAGCTCCCAGATACATATACCGATATAACGACCGGGCGTCGTGGGTTCAATTCCTCTGCTAGCTATGTCCTCCATCATTGCACAAGCAACATTTTCCGCTTATTATATTATATAATATTAGTAAGAGTTTTTCAAATATTGTCAGGTTATTCGTATCCCTTTGTCTTTCTTTAAAAATATAAATTACAAATTTGTAGAAATTAACTATAAATAATTTATTTTGTGGGTACGTACGTGCGAGTGAGAACTTTTTAAAATTGGAACTGATGGATGTGTTGTCAAATTTAAAAAAAATCTTTTCAAATGTACATAAGCGATAAAGTACCTGGCTATAAATTTATTGTATATTTGAATAGGGTGGATTAAAGCAACTCAACAAAATCTCTTCTTATATCCCGACATATTCTACGTCAGTGAGGAGATATAAAAGAAGAAGAGAGGGTATTAAACTTCGAACAGTTTGTAATGTAAAGAAATTTTTATTATATTATTAGCTGATACATTTTTTTGGAAAGTCACGTTACATCCTTTGATTTTTTACAGGTAACAACTAGTTTGTAATTGTATTAATTTTTATTTACAACGTGCTTTAATTGTGCTCATAATTTCTGTTCAAGATCATTACATGTAGATGTTGAAATAAAACGGGTACTAGTTCTCATTTATTATTTAAGTTTGATTTTTCAAAAAAATATTATTGTGACCGATAACTAAAATTATCGTTAGCAGTTTGATGACCAAAAAAATACTTTGGTGCTTTTTAATAATCTCAAATTCTTTATAATCTTCATTATTTTTCGAGCCTTTACTCGATAGACGGAGGCTTCGTTTAATGCAACTATGAGTACCTACCTCAATGGTTTCAGAACCAGAATAATAACTTATTATCATTTTGTTTACTGACCAAAAGAGACATAAATAGAGACTGGACTAAACATTAATGTCAGAAATCAGAAGGTGTACTCGTTACCAAGATATTTAACGATCCCAGTTCTAATATATAATAGATTTGATTAATTATACCACTAATTGAATCAATGTTCGCCCTGGCAAGCGAGCCTTGAATGTTAATATGGTGGCACATGTAGAAAAACAAAGCCTACATTAGCGTCGCATTCCTTACACAATCTCCGCTGTTTAGTGGCGCCAGCAGACGACGGTTGAGAGTGAAATAATTCAACAAGAAATTAAAGTGTGTTTTTACCTAAGGCACTATTGAATACTGATTTTAAAGAATAAATTATCGTCGATTCAATGATTATTATTGATATATTGGCTTAGAATACCGTGCTGTCAGGAAAATTGCAATGATTGAATTAATTTGTAGGTATTCAAGAAAAACTGAACTCTGGCGTCATGAAAACTAAACTGTTTTTACCATCTATCGCTAATACTCCGCTTGCTACGCCATTTCCCTCGTGAGCTATAGAGCTGTGTAAATATCCATTTAACTGTCAAAAATGTTTTTATTATGAAATTCCTTCTTTAACTAAACGTAACTTTAAAATCTTTTAGTTTATATTTTCCAAATAAAGAGTACGTAAAAAGTTTGGAAATCGTGAGGTAGTTTCTTATTTTGACAGATTTTCTGGGAAACTGACTGGTCTACCCGGTTAACTGAATTAGACGCATTAATTGAGTTGAAAACAGATCAAAAGTAGTTTTTATAAGTAAACCCTCAGAGCAATAATATACAAGAGAGAGCGCTGCTTGTTGTCAGTTTTTATGAGGTTTGCCGGACTCGGCTAGACCTGAGCGTTAAACTAGGGTTAGGGTATTTATACATCCATTCATAGCACATGTCGACATAATGTTTTTGTTTATTCGTATAACCACTTTTTCACAAAATTGGTATAAACAAAAATATAGCTTTTAACCTAATAAACCGTTGAGTTATGTTAATTTATTTCAAGTATCAAAACGTGTGGGCGGAGTTAACGGAGACGCGGGACACGAAGAACATTCTAACAATACTTTAAAGCGGTGTGATAATTCGGGAGATTTTGTTGTCTCTTTCTTTCTCATGGTGTACGACGTAAAAACCCGTAGAAATATCAAAATATAAAATCCTAAATTTGTATAGGTTGAGTAAAAACAATTAGCTCTCTCTCCATATATTGTTACTTCAAGAGTTAACCTGTTAAATAATCCTCACGGTATTTATAAATATATCTTCAACTTCATAGATGCACGTTGTTTGATGATTCCGATAAATAATATATATCTCTGATAACATTTACGTTTTGATGACTTTCATATTTATTTATAATTAATTGATGCTTTGAATATTGTATTGAATTATTCAACACGCTTATCTGATTTTCCTTCCGAATAAAATTTGAATAATAAAACTCTTCAATCTTATTATCCGTAATATATTATCATATTATAAAATTCAATTAAAAATCCGTCAAAAATAAATAAACCTTTACAACAAAGTTTTATGGATGCTAAAACGTTCGGACGTTCTGATGTTATCTTAATAATTTATAATGTGCTTAAATATTATCATTAACTTCTTCCGACACTCTTATATTGCCAAATCTAAAACATCAAATTCTAAATCAAAGAAGCTAGCAATTAAAAATCAAATATTGGGTAACCAATCATAATATAAAGAGTCGTTTTCTTGATATTCTGCTTGCGACGAAGGCTGTATATCTATTCATTGGTCAATAAAGATGTTGATTGAAGATTTTGTAATGTTGATTATTATACATTTTATATTTTTTGTAGAAAGCAATCACTTTGTGGATTGACATATTTGAATAAATTAATAAATAACTTTGTAAAAGACTACGTATATATGTTCTGTTATTTTATTTTATATTTTGTTCTCCCTCTGTTTGTATATATAACCGCGCACTTCGTATTTTTTGTTTAGTTTAATTTTGTACCCTGATGATGCTTAGGCTAAGCGAAACCGGTCGGTCATAAAAATTAAAATAATATCCGTGATCTTCTACAAAGTTATTTTTTCATTTCTTTAATTATATTTTTACTTCTCTCTTATAATATTAATCACTAATTATATCATACATAACTATCGTTCAATACAATGCGAGATTGTTAGGGTTGTCAAAGGCGTAAAAGTTACTATGAACCTTTTAATTGTCAATTTAATCGTAAAACATTAAAACGAGACACCAATTGGTTTGTTAGATATTTTGAAACATCTCAAAAATGAAGGTGATATCGAAAAAAGTAAGCTTGAACCTCTGGTCAACTTGGATCTTAAAGCACATTGATTGAGTCGTCACAAGCAGTATTATTTCAATAAAAAAAAATATTTGACTTAAAAAAGAGAGCACGCGCTCTGTAATATATATGATGTTGTCTGGCAACCCTCGGAACATGACAAGTCCCACACAAGACGTCTCAGCTGTCAAAAATTCCGACATTAATGAAGGCATGTTCAAATGGAACGAGTGCGCGTCAAAATAATAATTATTAAGTTTAGGTGAGATCTTTCGTGCCTTTTATAATTAAGAAGACGCCTCTTCTACAATCCGTAATGAGAATTTGAATGACTGAATGGCGAAATATACGCCTGTTGGCATTTAACTTGTACGCTATTTTATTTTGCCCAAGGCGAAGGTTTTGTCGGATGAAGCACTCGGGCTAGGTATTTAATTACCGACGAGTAAAGCTCATGAAAACAAAATCTTATTAGTTTTTGTTTCGAGACAATGCTCCATTTTTTAGAAGTATTTCAAAGTTTTTTTTTCGACATCGTATAATCCATCGTCTAATCTGCTTACCACTGCCCTCAAACAGTGTTTTTTTTTACTGGAGTGCCAAGATTGTTATTTTTTGAATGGTCAGTTACTTAATCAAATTTAGTTATATGCAATCAAAAAAAGCCAAAGAAATATATTTTTTTATTCATCGCATAGAAAAATAAACAAGGTTTCTCACCGTTTATGTTATTGCTGAAGAGCGATTTGGAAGTTTTAGAAAACGAGAATGTGATTGGTAAAGGTCAGTTTGAATTAATTTAAAATATAAATTGCTTAAATTCTGAGAAAACATTTCATATTTTTTATTTTCTTGTTAAAAAGAAAGACAAACATTTCCGGGTTACGAATAACCTGACAATATTTTAAAAACTCCTACTACCATCATAATAAGCGGAGGGTGTTGCTTGTGTAACGATGGAGGACTTAGCTAGCAGAGGAATTGAACCCACGACGTTCAGATGAAAATCCGACGCGTTAATCCACTCAGCTACTAACCGGTCGACATTATTGTTACAGATTCATCAGAATTCATTCAAATGTGAATTCGGGAAAACCCCTGTTTTTTTAGTGTTATGTTGCCTAAAAAATATCTTCACGTCGGTCATCAGGTGAGTAAAATTTATATTTAATTGCCTATCAACTTCCAATTTTTCACACTGAGCAAGTTTAACGTCTAGTAGGTTTATTAGATCTGCATACATAAATTGAAATTTTTCATATTGAAAGGAAGGTCGCCCCTGGCATTCCACGGTCATTACAATATAATTACAGTTTTAAAATGCACAATGAAACGGAACATGCACTTTTCTGCGCTTTTTACAAACTATCTAACTTTTATTATTTGTTGTCTCACGCAACCATCACTACTTTTCTCACCCGAGGTAATGTGAAAAGTGTTGTTAAAAAGGAATTAAGTGTTAATCGTGAAACCTCGATAAAAAAGTTACAAGATAAACTATTGCATGAACAATTCGTAAATTAGCTCAGTCAAAAAAGTCTGTCAGTTTTCAATTCGCTTTCAACCAACTTTAGTTTTCTCTATTTTGGTACAAACCTGCTAACGTCTTTGCCAGAGAGAAAAATTCTAGTTGGTCGCCCCGGAAAACTGGAGAAAATATATAATATGCAGAAGCTGTAAAAGCAGGGACTTGGCTTGCAACGGACCGAACGCAAAGTAGCGCAAGATACGGAGGCTTAAGGCATCTTATCGAGGCTATGGTGTTTATTCAATAGTGGGGACTCGATTTCAAAATAGGTGATAAAAATTATGATTTTCTTCCTTTTTTCAATTAGCTAGATAATCACCACGCCGTTTCTCCACAGGGGTGTAAGAGGATAGAATTTCATCGCGTTGGCACATACCCTTGCTTAATTAACATTCCTACACTTTTTCATCGCTATCTTCTTCCGCTTCATATAATATTCTATTGGCGTTATTTTTTCGTACATTAACTTACACGTAGATGCCCAAACAATGCTAGCGTCCATTTCTAATACTCAGTAATTACACTTGATGTGTAATTAGATCATAATTATGTCATATTTTTTGCCCACACACACTTTGGGAAAATCATTACCACCTGTTTTTTACGTTTCCAGAAATAGATAAATCAACCTTTTTTCTCAATCTTTAAGGTACTGAAGGAGGTCTCATCTAGTACAATTAATATCAACGGTTGAACAGTTTAACAACGTATCAACTAACAACAGTAGGCAAAGTATCAAATACCTCCTCCCAACGGCAATGGAAACCAGCAACATTCCATAAATAATTCCCTTATCTGCCTCGTAATAAAAGTAAACGTTACATAAATTACAAATCACATCAGTTAGTTGGAGTTGTTGGCTGCGAGCGATGCAGGCGCATGCAATAGAGAATGATACACGTTTCTTGCATTAGACACAGGTTACCATATTATTGCAGATCGTCTTTATTCCTACTACGTTCTCCTTGACTGAGTTATTGAAGTGCTGCAGAGCAGGATTGAATTCAGCAGCCGGGATAATGTGTTGTTAAACGATGATTTGACATGGAATTATTATTAACCTTAAGACTTCAATATTGATTTGATAATCAGCTTTCTAAAAACACATATAATATTGTATTATTACGTTGGATGCAACATGCAAAGCCGTGATCATTGTTGAAAGAAAATTTTCTATCAATCACTCTAAATTGAGGTTCATTATTTGATATTTCAATTGAATTTCCTTTTTCAAACACATACAAATGTGAGACTTTATTAGATATAATAAAACGTACAGGAATAAAATCAAATTCTATACAATACAATAATTTCAGCAATGGGTGTTCAATCTCATTACATTTTCATATCATTTTTTGGCACAAGTATAAAAGTCTGATGTAGGATATTTTCAACTTCTTTAAATCAGAATGATTGGACAAAACATTAAAATCATTCCTCAGCACATCCCTTCTAAATCAGTACTCTCCACAACTACCGTATTTGTTCGAAAACCGTTTTTTTCTTCATCAAAGAGGCTTCGTTAAACGAGGTGTTACCAATGACATTACATATTATATTTGTAACGTCATTGGGGTTTACTGTATTACTCGAACGGTACAATGCATATATTTTCATGTGGGTCACCGACGGAGATAAATATTTTATCCCAATTATGGCCGACAGCACGGAGGCTATCTAGAAGGTATTTTTGGGAGTCCAATTTGCGGCCAACCGTTTCGATAATAAACTCTAAGTGTGGCCCTACCGCTGAGAGCTCCATAGTAACATCTCTTCCTGTTCCATGCGTCGATTATGAGAAAAAAGGTAGAGGTTACAACGAAGCTCTCAGCAATATGCATACAAGATAAAATTAAGGAGTTCACGTAGTCTTTCTTATCCAATACATCTGGCACATGTTACCAAAGCTGGTGTCGATATTTAAGCTCGCATTTTGACGTGAACATAATAAATACAGCGAGAAATCATACATCATCGTAACACGCCTACGCTCATAAGGATGAAAACTAGGCCGAATTACCCAACATTTAGCGCTGTTAATCATCTGTGCCTCCGAAACCGTTCTAGGTACAATAGATATAACTCTACAGAAGCATAATATTTCATAATGCGACTAAATCTGTGATAACATATTGCATCTTACTAACACACATCGTACAGTTTTCGTCATACGTACCTACGTCTGATTACTGCTAGGCAAATACGCTACTTTATTCAAACATTATTACGTATGATGGAATAATAGGTGCTTACCTACTCAAAATATAGGAGCCAGAGCTCTTACCCTCAGACTGAAGAATTTTTTTTGTGACAAATGTTTATGGTGAGTTAGTGTTCAAAAAGATTTATTGATATTTTAATTTCCCTTTGAAAAAGTCGAGGGAGAAAACATTTTAATTTTCTCGTATTCAAATATATTTTTTAATTGATTTTAAGTTATATAAAAATAATTCTAGAAAACTGAAAGCGTTTGTAATGTAGTGTAATGTAATGTAGGTTGGTACCCGTTAATGTAAGTACCTTCATACTTACATACAATTATCTATTTTTAAACACTATGCATTTATGCAAGAGAATTATTATTGTATAATGACATTTTGAAATACAGATATGTTAAAAATAATATTAAATTTAATTTTAATTTGTTTCACATATTATTTAAATAAAATAACGTGTATAATTTATTTGGGTGAAAAGATAAATCGAGGGAAAAAACAAGTTCGTTTTCTTGTATTCAAATAAATTAAAAGTTTTTGAATTACATGCAAAAATCGTAAGAATTGCGAAATTCGAAAGATTTGGTGGGTAATTAGATATACTAAATTGAATATAGCTTACTTGTGTTGTTTCACAAACTATTTAAATTAAATACACGAAACGTTCCCGAGTGGATACTCTAAGTATCACCCTGGAGAAAGACTATCATCCAGAATCGAATCGTTGCCAGAAATGGCAATAGCCATATTTAGTGAACAGATCTGAATAATCAGGTGCCTTACAACCTCCCTCTTCCCCATCTCCTTCCCCTTTTCCAATCCAACCTCAGCCGATTTCGGGATATTCCCACTAGTTCGAAACAATTGGGTAACAGAGTTTTCCAAATAGTTTTAAGTTTTATAATAATTTAAATTTCCTAAATCACCATTTATTTTAGTTAATTTAAGTTATTCAACAAAACCTTTATTGCATAAATCAATAAAATCTTTCTTCGGTGTCCGCTTTGTCCGAAAATCCATCCAATTTTGTGCTAGGTCATGGAATGATGCAGAAATAAGTACCAGGCTACCATAAACTTATGTGGGTATCTGTTTAGTCTGAAACGCCCGATATATCTTACACAGACGTCGCGTCGCTAAGCACTGACGTAGGAAAGAAAGAGACAGGAGTACCAGTCACTGGTCCAACTACTCCGACATAATGAATACGTATCTTCGGCTTTATGTTCTCCCGGCAACGAAACGCTGAATATATTTTAATCCGAGATTTATTTCCATGAAATCGTCATAGACCGTTTTTTTTAAGTGTTCCCATAATTTAAATAAATCACCACGCTATAAAAAATACTAATTGAAAATACTTGCAATGAAATATTGCCTTTTCGTTGATTGATTCATGAATTTCAATAAATTTCACATTGAGTTCGGCAGCTGAATGATTCGTGGGCTTAATCTGTGAATACGCGACGAAATAATGACGAAATTATTTATCAGTTGTGAGTTCACCTACGTTACGTAAAACAAAATGTATTTTTTTTAATCAAAAGGCTTCATTTCCCGTTTCGCTAACTTATGTAGAGCACTCTCCTTTCAGTAATAGATGATACTATTTGTATCGCCCTTGTGAAAAACCACAACTCGGAATCGAAGTATAGCTTAAAATAAACACTATCCGTATTTAATAACCAGATAATAAAATACTGCACTGAAATATACGAGTCTACCACACAATAGTGAATATATTTTTTTTCTCTTGTATGAATCAAGAAAGGGACGCTTAGATGGTTTGGGCATGTAGAGTGAATGAACGAAGAAAGGAGTGTGAAAAGAATATATGATGCGAAAGTGAATGGAATAAGAAGTCGAGGACGCCCGCGAAAGACATGGCACGATCAAATATTTGAATCGGGCCATTTTAAGAGTCAGAATAACAGAAGAGTATGTTGAGACGATGTATGAATTTGAATAAAGCAAGGAGTGTGTGCCAAGACAGAGGTATATAGTGGTCCGTCCTCTCTGCCTACCCCTGCGGAGAAACGGCGTGATGGTTAGTTTAGTTTAGTATGCTTTTATATGTATTATTATTGATATTTTTATATTGCTTTTTATATTTACCACTGGTTTTATATTTAATTTGATATTTTAATTTTTTAAGAAGTATGTACTTTTTTGTTTTATTTTTTAATCATGTACTGTACAAATTTGTTGTAAAAGCCCACTAGAGTGTAAATAAATCAATATTAATAGTCAGGTACCTCTCAAAATTTATCTTTCCTATTTCCTTTCCTTTCGACTCCCTACAGCACCACAGCATTCTTCAATCGGGGATGCCAAAGTCCCACCGGCTCCGGGCAGTTGGGACTCTTGTGCGGTCACCATAACCATAATCACATCAAATTAACCATCGTATATTTACGCCACCTTTCGGTTGCATATATATTTTAAATTTAGAACTGATTTTAATTGAAATTTTCTAATTACAAAAACAATCTTATAAAATCCTTACCTACTTAATAGAGTACCTACTTATAATGTACTTTGGCAGATATTATTCCATATTTGAAAGTTACGTCCCGTGATTTTGCACGGGTAACAAACTAGTTGAAGATAAAAGATTTTGAATTTAATTGAAAAATAAACTGAACAAGGAGAAAGTTTTTGCATTTCTGCACGTATATTTATGAATAATAAAATACATGTAGTTATACAGTATGTATTATTATTTTCCTAGAGGCTTTGCCTTTAAGGTTTGCCTCAAAACGATTATAATTTCGCGCAGTTCTCGCACTGTGAGCGGACAATAAATAATAATGAAATACCTCGGCCATATGGTGTTACGACGCATTGCAAATATGTAATACTTTCCCGAGATTTAATGTTGCTTCGTGAGTACTTACTTACTGCTTAGTGCTCCATGCGTTTGCGGAATATTTTAATACTCACAACTTTAATAAGGAGCATGCAGAGTTTTAATGGCGGTTTTTACTAATCTACTGCTTTTTAAGGTTGGCAAAATCATAATTAGTAAAAAAATAACCATAAAAGCCGTGTTGCAAGCACCTTAATTGAATATAATATGAACTATAAAGCGGTGAGCTCTGGATTCATGAAATTTGTACTAAAAAATCTGATCTGAAATATGATCTATCATGATCTATGGAGCTTTAAAGTAAACATGTATATGAACAGTATTAATGTGTTATGACTTTAAAGTTTTAATACGAATTGTAAAAACCAAAAATTACGTAAATTATGTCATAATCTAACCATGTAATTTTCATAAGTGCATATTTAAAAAATAACAATTGTCATGGTGCACCTGTTGGTGGGTAGGTACTGCAATCTCAAATTTAATGATTTTTTTTTAATTCTGAGAGATCTCTACCATAACCGGAGAGCGTTTTATGGATCACGGATTCCGATTTTGGTTCGAACTGAAACGTTCGACGTGTGAACCTCCTAGAATGGGTATGGCGACAGTTGTTTAGCCGACATACCGTGGCTTTCTCGCGGGACCTTTCCGTTCAATTATTACATGTCTCGTCGCCAAAACGTTGCACAATAAACGTAATGCTTCGACATTTAAATATTTCCATCACACACAACAAAACGTTTGGTGTCACATTTTTTTTAATGCGAGTGTTCTGCGATGTGTCACTTCGATTGCGATGCGCCTTTATTACTGCAAAGATTTTCATATGAAAGACCACCGCGTGTTTATGTTCTCCTGTCCGAGAGAAGCGTTAAAAATACTGTTACTTTCGTTCCCTTTTGAGTATCGCGTATGACGCAGTGTCGCGATTACTGCTTGTAAAAATAAGCAGATTCATCCATCTACTCGATATCATGCGCTCCTGGTATTTCGGAGCAGTAAACAGACGCCGCGGTGCCGACCGCCGACCAATGATGGACATCCTCGCTCGGAGCGCGCAACTGCCATGGTTGCTGGGCACCCATTGTCCCATTGGCGCTTCTGATGCGCCGCCGCCGCCTGAAACAGCGACCGCCGAATGCGACAGCGAGAACCGCGATAGTGGGGATGCGTGGATTCTCCTCTCGAAGGCGGGAATTCGCTCTAACCGAACTCTGAACTGCGGGACGGGATGAGCTTACCTCTTGGGTGATCTTATGCTCCTGTTATCCATCGTGTTGAATATGGGATGACGTCACTCCACCTCCTTCATCCCTTGCGACTGACTGCTTGTTGACGTCCCTTTTCCGCATGTGACCGTAGTGGGAACTTTGTACTAGGAGTGCAGAATGAGTCCCAAGCTCTTCGATTGCCTGTTGAAAGAGAGATGCGCAAAATAAGATAGAATGTGGGATATCGGGACACGAGAATAAGATTTATTTCACAAATAAACAAACATATGAAAATTTTAACATATTCGACAATACTCACCAAAC
Source organism: Drusus annulatus (assembly GCA_022651775.1). Lineage (NCBI taxonomy): Eukaryota > Metazoa > Arthropoda > Insecta > Trichoptera > Limnephilidae > Drusus > Drusus annulatus. The sequence goes on along the minus strand of JAGWCC010000315.1, from coordinate 71,186 downwards.
ACAAACATCTATGCAAATTGTAGAAAAATCTTTATAGGCGTTTGTATTTTTCCTGGCATTGTTTGTAGATTTGTGTTATTTCGACATGGTACCTATGTTTATGAGTGATGAAACAAATTTGCTGACCGTGAATATTATCAGAGGCAACAATCAGATCATTATTATAAATCCTCGTCGGTACATTTTCCCCGATATTTTGTAACGAGCACCGCGCAGAACATTCAACAGCCATTAATCATTGCACAATAATAATGGTAAACCATTGTTGGAAGCAAATCCAAAGCCCAGATGACCGGATACGCGTCCCAAAACCAAATTATTGACCCAAGGTCACTCGATAAGCAAACACAAATTGAAAATACCGAATTTATTAAAAGCGAGGTCGTATTCTCGTACTTCGGACAAATTAGTTCATAGATCAGATTTGATAAAACAGAAATTGAAACATTAATGCTTTGTGGCTATCTTTGTAAACACTGTGGAAGTTGCAAAATAATGAACTCATAAATCAACTAGACAGATGGATCAACAGAGATGATGGACCGCCGCAAAACTCTGTATTGTCACACAATCCTTGCTTCGTTCATAATCGTACATCGTCTCATAAATACCCACTCTCGACATGACCCGATTAAAGTATTCAATTGTGTCTGTCGTAATGGGACATCCCCGACTTCTTCTTCCATTCGCTTGCGTGTCACATATTCTCCTGACACTGTTTTCCCGTCCACCCACTTTATTTGTCAAAATTATCAAAGCGTTCTTTTCTTGGTCTTATTCATTACGCTTACATCGACCTTGCATTATTTTCGAATCTCCACATTCGTAATATGGTCATACATGGCTTTACAAATACGAACTGTTGTAAAATCACGAAATCTTCGCATGGAACTCATAAATCATATTTCTAATATTATGAATTAACATTTTTCAAACGTTTGTACTTTAAACGTAAGTATTAGTTACAAGAGAACCGCCAACATTTGTTCTACTCTCCACCAGGTAATTTATCTTTGGTAAATTGTTTTTTTTTGCAAAGGTTGCAATGGTCCCAAGGCAACCCTGAGAATCCAAATAAATAGTCCGAGCTACAATACATTTCCTAAAGCATACAAAATTGGATCATCCGTCAGTCGAGAATTTTAAAAGCGTGGTCCTTGGCATTTCACGATAGGTGAATCAACTTCTGTAATAGCTTTTTATATCGTAATTTGCTAATCCAAACAGAATTAACATTTACTTGTTATATAACACACCTGAAACTATGAGAGCACTTCATTCTTGGACCAGAATCGTGATCTCTTAACAATATACATTACCACCACGATCTTTCTTATCCCCTGATAACTTTCACTATTATAATTTGACAATGGTATTAATTAAACGGCATTACGCAACGAAATATTTAAGAAATAAATATTAACGAAACAATAGCTAACACACCCAGGGAAGTCGGCTATTGGATCATAAATTCAGATTGTAGGCACCTAGAAATAATAAAACACTTCGGTTTAGAAAATAAAGGTAAGTTATTTTTTGCTTCAGATCTGTTGCCTATTGTAAATTGATTAAATTATTGTTATTCTGTTTTATGTGATGATATCTATATACAAGATGGTATTAACCTGATTTTTTCAATAGATATTTGTTACCAAACACTAAATATTTTTGCTATTTTTAGTTCAAGCAAGATAATTTATTGTCTAATAATTACAAGTGCTCGAATTCGACCGGAAAAAATTCGAACCGTTCCGGTTCGTGAAACCTATTGGCCCTTTCGTTTCAGTTCAACGAAATATAAAATATATACATAAATAGCTGAGGTAGGAGAAGTTAAAATACAAAAAACAATAATTTTGGAAAAATATCACGTTTTTGCTGTCTCATACCGACAATATATATTTTTAAAAGAAAGACAAACATTATCGGGTTACGAATAACCTGAAAATATTGGAGAAACTCCTACTACCATCATTATAAGCCGAATATATTGCTTGTGAAATGATGAAGGACTTAGCTAATGAGAGTGCTAGGTACTTTAAGTATCGCCCTGGTGAAAGACCACCATTCAGAATCGAAACTTTGTTTAAAATGGCTTAAGCGGTGTTTGGTGACCAGATCGGAATATTTAGGTACTTCTCAACCTCTTTTCACATCTCCTTCCCTCCCCACTACTTTCAGTCTCACAACATACTCCAATTGGGGATGCCATAGTCTCATTGGCTCCAGACGGTTGAGAGCAGTTGGGACTCTTGTTGTATTGCGGTATTCACTTTAAAAAAAAAGAGGAATTGAACCCACGACGCGTCGCGGTGGGAATCCAATGCATTTGTCCACTTAGCTACAAACCGATCCGGACTAATAAGATGTAGGTACTATGAATACAATAATGCCATCATTTTTTTTTCTAGATACAAAAATCCCCGGGTTACGAATAATAATTTAATTCTCCCCATTTATCGTGATAAGCTGAAATTATTGTTTGTGCAATGAAGGAGGACTTAGCTCGCAGAAGATTGAACCCTTGTTGCGAACCCGACGCTTTCGACCACTCGACGACAAATTATAACTTATTTTAATTCCCTACTTTACCCGAGAATTCAATCGAGCAACAAAATGGCGTTTTTAAAATGTTTATTGTTTAAAAAAACTATTGATATTTAAAAAATCTATAGCTCATGAGAGAAATTTTGTTTCGAGCTGAAAATCTTTGCTTTGACCTTTTCCATTTGTAGTAAAAGCTGTCCAAATGAAATGACTCCAGAGCATTTATTGAGCACGGCGTGGTTTAAAACAGTAAATGTCAAATCGAAATTTTCCACCAAAATAACAGCGCGAGTTCCGGTCGGTAAAATTATTGGATTCGTGCACTACTAATTACTCATCATTTTTGAAAATGACTAAATGAATCCTGTCTTATTTGTGGGAAATAAAGCGAGTGCGATTACCTAATTTTAATTTTTTGTCCTGTTGCAGGTGGTTGAACTTTTTCGTTATTTCTGTCATATTATTTAAATTAATGTAATGAAAAAATAACTTTGTATAAGACCACGGATATTATTTTAATGTGTGTGATCGATCGGTTTTGCTTAGCCTAAGCATCATCAGGATAAAAAATAAACTAAACAAAACATACAAAGTGTGCGGTTATATACACATACAGAGGGAGAACAAAATATAAAATAAAATAACAAAATAATGAGAAAATGATAGAATAACATTTATATTATAACAAAGGAACAAAGAGAAAGAGACAAATAATATGAATTGAAAGAGAAAAAACGTCAACTGAGAAGGTGAGTTTACAGGAAATATACCTAATATTGGACTACTGGACAAATTTACCTGATTATTTAGAATACGACTATTAATTTTAACGACTTTCTTTATTTCTTGTGCTTCTAAATTATTTAATCTGATCATGATAATTTTTGTGAAGAATATAAGCATTATATTTTGTTCTCCCTCTGCATGTACGAGTATGTATATAACCGCACACTTTGTATTTTTTGTTTAATTTAATTTTGCACCCTGATGATGCTTAGGCTAAGCGAAACCAGTCGGTCATAAAAATTAAAATAATATCTATGGTCCTATGCAAAGTTGTTTTTACATTTCTTTAAATATGTCAAACCACAAAATGATTTCTCTGTACGAAAATATTGTTTTAAATACTTTAAATAAATAAACAAAACGGATAAAAGGTTTTTATAAACACTACGTAAGTACGTACCTACTGAACGTATATAGCTATGTTACAGTACATAATGAAAAATCATGTACCCGTAATGATATTCAGTTTTGAAACGCTTTAAATATCTCGGCAGAGAAACAATGCTGCGTGCTGTGCCTTATTGTTGTGAAACCAGTTTTGCCACCCGGCTTCGCTGGGAGACAGCCCAGCCACTAGTACGCGTAAGGTACGGGTGCCACATTGTTCTATGTCGCTAATGAACCCAACGAGTCATTGACTATGATACATTGCATACGTTAAAGCCCAATTTAAATGGATCGGTAAATTTTCTGTCGAGATTCTTAGAAGGATAAACAAAAAGTAAAATCTTTTTTTCTCAGACAGAAATTCGTCTACTTTTGAATACATAATATATGTACGTACGTCGGACTTTTACAATTAAATATCTTGAATGTGAAACAAAATATAAGTGCGTGAAATAATAAATTGGACATCGATAATAGATACTATAAGGTATGTTTACAAATAAAAAAATAGTATAGAACATAAAATAAACTAAGCTAAGGTACCAGTAATAATAATAATATTCAATGAAAAAGAAATAATAACTTTGCATAAGACCACAGATTTTACTATTTTTTTATGACCGACTGGTTTTGCTCAGCCTTAGCATCATCAGGGTACAAAATTAAACTAAACAAAAATTACATAGTGTGTGGTTATATATACTCATACATACAGAGAAAAAAACATTTATTACCCTGATGATGCTTAGGCTAAGCGAAACTGATCGGTCATAAAAATAAAATCTGTGGTCTTATACAAAGTTATTTTTTCATTTCATTAATTAAAATATACCTAGATCTTATCACTAAGACTAAGTAGTGACTTACAACTAGGCGTATAGCTAGTGCCATTAAACAAAGACTTGCTAGTAACATGTGACTGTGTTAATTTTGTGTACAAATAAACATAAGTCAATATTTTGAGACGACGATTTGACTCTGGGCAGGAGTTCGATAAGGTGCCAAAAAAAAGTTACATGGGATTATCTTTGTAGCGCATTGAGTTTAAATATTACAAAACTGCACTATTTAAGTTCACTGTTATTATTAAAATAATCTGTACGTGTATTTCCGTCTGAGTAAGTGAAACGATTTTATATTTGATAATTTCCTATTTCATAGACTATTCAGAAATTCCAGGGATAAGCCGTCATAAAAAAATGGGAGCGTAATTGTTAAGATTACATATTCAGCTTTCAAGTAAAAAAAATATTAGGCTGAATGGGTCCCAACAAAGTTTACAAGAAACTCAATATTGTGAACGGAGAAGCCCCCTTAATCTTGAATAAAGTTAGTGTTTTTTAACATCCCACTTTCTATGTCTTGGACATAATTCATTACAATCGTAAAGAGTGGGTTTTTTTTGTAAGATTTTAACTAATCTCATTCAAAAGACCTTAACTTAAATGTATTTATGAACCAATAGAATTTCCATAATGTTTTACGTAGGAAGAAGAAGAAAATTTTCAATTTTTTTTTTTATGATGTAGGTTTAATAGAAGCATTTTTAGGTTAAACACCTCTATTTTGTCAAAGAACGGTTCAAATTGAATGAATCTGTTAAAAAAAATACATAAACTTTTTGATGTAGATTATCTTTTCGATGTGAAATGTTTTGACGACGTCATTAGTTGTGTTGAAAATGTAAGCATATTGAATAAAACTAAAAAAGGTACAAAAATATTCCTTACAAAAAGTAACTGAAAGACTTGCTAAATGTTATAACGAAATGTCGTAGTGAGACTAGAAACTTAAATGTAATATGTAATCATCAATTATTTGCAAGCGTATGTCAAGCGAAACGAAAAATAAATTTAATTTATGAAATGTCACAAAAAACGTAATTGCGTCTTTTTAGGCAGATAATTATTACTAAAGCCATTCCGCTAAACATTTGTTGTAACCTCTATATATATCTCGAAAGCGACAAGAGAAAAAGAAGATTCAACGGAGCTTCACTGACAGCTTCAGTGACATAACCATTCTCACCACATCGTGAATCGGAATATATTTTTTGGCTAACATAATACCTAAACCTAGTTTATTTGGAAGTCAAAGGGGTAAAATCTCAGGGCAATAATATACCAGGAGGGATAGCTTTGCGAAACAGTTTAGTCAGGATCGTTGATTTTCTCCTGACTCGGGCGTGGCTAGGGACACATCTTTTTACATCCATTCATAGCACATGTCGACACAATGTTTTATTTATTTGAATAACCACTTTTTCACAGTATTGTTATCAACAAAAATATAGGAAAAATCTCAAAAACCTCTGAGTTATGTTGCATAACAAAACGTACAAACACATGCTTATATCCCTAAAAGTGATGCCATATTATGTGACAACTTGTCTGTCTCTTTCTCTCTCACGGTTTACGACGTAAAACCAGAAGAAAGTGATTTATCGTAAATTTGAATAGGTTGGGTAAAATATTCAGCTCTCTCTCCATATATTTTCTTACCCCGAGGGTAAAATAGAGTTAGGTTGGAGTTGCAAACACTTCCTAGGTCCTCCTTTTACCGTAATGAATTTATTTGTGTAAGCTGCTACATTACTCGACTTGGTTTCTCGTACCTAAAAGCAGCGGGACTTAACATTTTATTAAGGACTATGGTATTGTGTTACATTTACGTAGAGCATACAGAAAACTAAGCTCAGGCTGAAACAGACCGAGGAGATTGCGAAGTAGAAAAGACAGAGGAAGAGGACGTACAACAATCGGACGAACATCACACGAAGTTGTGGTCTACAAGAACGTTGTTTCGCCACCGGTCTTCGGTCATGATCCGAGAGCAGATAACAGATTGCACAATGCGGTCAGTTTTTATATATCAACATAATCTCACAGATGCTGCGGTCCTGGGACCGGAATCTACAACCGACATGCGGGCATTTCAACACGCTAACACCCATGCAATAGTGGAACCGTATTTTATCCGAACGACGACAAAAAACAAAACAAATTATGGTATTTGAGCAATGTGGATAAAGGTGGACGTTTCGGGTATTTGGAATGGGGACAGGAAATGCTGGCGTTGCCTATCAAATGTTTTAAGAAATAAAAATAGCAGGTATGTATTAGGCTAATTGCCGACTTCATTTGGTCGACGAAGAGCAATCAATTAGAAAATTAAATTTTCAAGTTAGATAGGTGAAAATGTGCTTCGTACAGACTGTTCAAATATATTTCTAAGAGATTTTGAAAAGATTATTATTTTTCTTCGGTAAATAATGTGAAGGCATTTGTTGAGATAGCAAAAAAAAATATTTTCGTAGAAAGCAATCACTTTATGGTTTGATATATTTAATGAAAATGAAATAATAACTTTTTATAAATTTGTGATCTTATACAAAGTTATTATTTCATTTTCATTAGCAAAAAAATACTGTGAAAAATCAGATATGGCGTAATGTTAGGTTTACCTGTTTCACATTCTTCGTCCCTGATAACAGCCCATGTTTTAGCCTTTTAGTTTTACTGTCTTTCTTAGTTTACAAATAAAGCTCTGCGTTTTACATTCCTAATTTATGCACGGTACTAAAAGTTAATTTGACAAGTTCAACACGTGCAATAACTAATTTCAATCAATTTTATTCGGCTAACCAAGAATTGTTAAACGCCTGCAATAACTAAATAATTTTATTCTACTGCAATCGACATGGTTATCAGTTATCATGCTTTAAGTCGTTCATTATTGAATAATTCGAGCATTTTCAACGTGCAATCATGGCGCCACTTTCATTTTACAAAGTGTTAAGAGTTAAGTGTTAACTGTTAACACGATAAAGGTGTTATCAGATCACGTTCCATAGACTTATCATATAAATAATTATGATCTAGGCTAGCTCTCTCGCCCATGGACATAAACATGTCAGGAAATAATGAATAATATGCCAATTCGGTATTGAGCAATCGTATAAAAACGTAACAACCAATCGACGTTATGTAAAATACGTGCGTCGGTAGGTACATTGGAGTTACTAAATTCACTTTATTTGATCGCGACAAAATGTAGAGCTGCCGACTTACCACGGTAAGCAATTACACAGATAATTTATGTTTAAATGTATTTTTTAATGGTTTGTGAAATGATTTCACAACCATTTAATGGTGTGTGAAAAAATAATGTTTCATTACGAAATGGTTAAGAAAAGTAAATAAAGCCAGTTAAAAAAACTCCACGCTGGGTCTCTGTGGGGGTCAGTTAGTGACCAGGTAGTATAATGCTTTACACTTATTCCCGGTGAACTAAGTGGGTACTGTTATATCCGTTCACAATCTGTCGAAATATTACAATTTTGTTTTAGTGAAGGTAACGACTAATAGTACAATTAACTAATTCTGTTAGGTACTACGCATGTGCCAATTTCCCTGTACGCATGTGAAACTTAACAATTTCAATAAACAAAACGAGGCTTTTGAATTATTGCTGCACGGGAGGTTTCTGAAGATTCCATGGACATGGACAGCATGGGTCAAAAGCGAGCAGGTACTAAAGCAACTGAACAAGGAGAGATACTTTCAGAAAAGTATAAAATTAAAAAAAACGATATCACATGTACTCATGCCATGGAGCAACACGTGCTATACATCAAAATCAATCATAACATGAGGAGTGGAAGACCGAAGGGGTGTTGGACGTCGGTGATTATCGTAGCAGAGGAACATTCGTCGGTGGACAAATGTTCAAAGCGTGGATAAGTTTTTCTGGTTAGCTAAGGACAAGGATAAGCTTGACTGGTTTTCGCTAACATTGTTCAAATAATAGGATACCTCGAAGAAGAACACATTCCAACCCCCTAAAACGATTTCGGATAAACAACCAAACCTGGTGACGATAACCAGATATGGCAAACGAGGAGAAGGGTATCGCTTGCTTTAGTGGGCATCCAATATAGGATATGGTAATGTTGATTTCAAATCCCTGGTGGCGAGCAGCAGCACCTACCTGAAATAACTTGAGTTTGAAGATGATTGACATCGGAAAGGCTTTAGAAATACACCCCCCCAGCAGTATCGCAACAACATGGCTGTGAGACTGCGATGTTGAAGGCAACGGAAAACCACAATATCTTTTTGATCTTTAGTAATCCTCTTGGTAGATTGCCTTGATGATTTCCAATATACGATAGAATATGAATCCAGAAAAAGACCTAGACCTAAAAATTATTTACATGTCATTAATATCCCACACGAATAGTCTACTATAATAATCATCTACGTGTTGACAGTTGTGTTTTTTTCAAGAAAACAGACGATACAATGTTAGCAGATGTTCGTTGTCGTTAACGTTTTATTTTTATTTTGAAATTTTATTTTATGAATCTTGTATCAAGTCGTTACGGCGCGAATCGTAAAACCGAGAGATTTATGAAACGATATTCTACTCTTTGGAGAGACCTTTTTGTTGTACCTCCATTATTTTCTTTAACGACGAACTTTACCATAGTGTCCATATGTTCCTTATGAAGCTTCATGACAAGTTGAATCTATTATTTTATGTTAATAATTACTAACCCATTGAAGATAAATAAACCAACACCCACTTAAAATACCTTCGTTTGAATATTCATGAAGCGTCTTTTAAATGTCTATCTAAAATGGTGTAGATTTTAGTGCCAAAATACTTACATTAATAAATTTTCTTAAAGTTTTTTGTGTCATATTATTATTAACTTCACATTGGCAATGAAATGTGACGTATTTCTATAAATATAGAAATAAATTAATTGAAACTTTCCAAAAGTAAGATTAAAGTGATATTTTGTGTTCGCTGGGAATAAAGCTGACAAGTCCAGTTGGCCTTGAAGAAACATGAGATCGAAAGTTTCATGGGAGGGAAAGAAGTAAATATTTTTATTGGACACATCGTGACGGCCTCCATAGTGAAGTGGTCTACGCATTTGACTTAGGATCGGAAGGCTGCGTGTTTGATCAAATCATATTAACATAGTTTTTCTAATGTACATGTATTATGGGTGATGCCAGGTGCGAGTGTTATTCGTGATGTTGATTGTTAAAATTGATGATCCTTACCATAATGACTGTCCAGCTGTCGTAAGGTACATTGATAAATAATAAAGTGAAGAATGTACCGTATTATGTTACTTCCTGATCTCTGATAATATGTGGCTATTCATTTTCTTCAGCTTTCATACGACGTGATCCGGCTCTTTGTGATTCGTGATGTGTCAGGGGAGTTCGTTGACGATGCAACAGTGATAGATACGACAGAGAACAGAATATCGGGTTTTCACTGGAAGAAGAACTGTTTGAAATTCGATCTACTGATTAAATGAGATGAAACGACACTTGCTACAAAGTACTGATTCAAAACATGGTTTCTAACCCATTTCTTAGTTAGAACAACGCTTATCAACATCAGTCACAGTATATAACAAAAACAAGAAAGAAGACACTTGAAACTATATCCACTTGAATGGGTTGTGTGAGAGCTTTTGTCAGAGAGGTAACTATAATTATACGAGTATATTTATAGGTATTTAAACTTCAGACCTCTTCTCGTGTAAACTGATCGAACCAACACCATATGGCCTCATAAAAAATCCAATCAAACTTTAAAATTATATAAATCATACATTAATTAGATAGATGTATCAGTTCGAGAAGAAATTACTTATGCCTGTTGAATTCCGTGAGAAGTATTTTTAGCTAGTTCGTAAACCACGCGATATTATTGACATACAAATTGCAGGAAACTTGTCAATAGATGTAATCTATTAATCATTCTCAACACATCCCAGTTTGAGAATTTCTCAATCACACCTCGATCGAAGTCTCACGCTGCTTTATAATTCTATATTATGGTCCTAAGTAAATGTAATCTCGCATTATGATCTCCTCCATCAATCAAAACATCTGAATCAAACCTTAGGTATACTAAACTGATACGAGTGAGCTAGAACAGTGATGGACAACCATTTTAACAGCAGGGTCAAATATTTACCCATAAAACTTTAAAACTTCGTTCAATTCACGTTTTTAATTCAACTAATTTCGTCACGTTCGGTGACATCTTCAGAGCACTTGAAAAATAAAATACATATTTAAAACAATTGTTATTCATAGAAAACGTCGTTAACCAACAGTTATTGTCCATTGGTTGACGGGTCTCAAAGGGTGTAAGTGTTTTATTCTAATTTAGAGTTTCCGAATACATCGATCTAAATATATACATCATCTAAACTATAAGATTAACCAAACTATTTCAGTGAAAATTTTCGACGTATTAGAAATAAGATTTATTAATCGCATTGAATATTTATAATCCATACAGCTCTGTACATCTCTCGAGAATGTTTCTTTTCAATCTTACGAATTTTCACCGGAGTTACTTTGAAGCGAATTCGGCCACCGGTTGTGCATTGCTGATCCAGAAGAAACAAGATAACAAATAACTGACCGCATAAAAAGCTTATTTTAATCGAATCCGTAACAAGGCGCAATCAAAGTAATTACCCTTCAATTATAAAATCATTTGTGCGAGTATCAGGAGAACAAGCGCATTTACAGATGATCCTTTTAGAGTAATTGCACCATTCCGGGATTCAGCCATTCATTCCAATGATTGTCCGGCTATAAAAAGCAAGCCGTACCTTCGAGTGATTTTGAAATGTGCAGTACTATTAATGCAGCATTCTTACCAAGCGGCGGCTGCACTGAAACGTGTGGAATCAGATTCAATAATGATAACGATGGTTATTTGATTACCGTTATTATCCCGACACGAATAATCTTTCCTTGCTCTGTCTTGAAGTGTATCTAATACCCCCATACATTTACAACTTCCGCAGCCTCCGCGATCTCCTCCTCTCAAGTATAATTAGATATTGAAGAACTGCAAAACCGGCTGCATTTTAAGTAAAAAGTCAATATTGATCGCACGACATTAGAACAATGATAAAAGGCTTTAAACTTTAAAAAACATTTTCAATTTATTAGAAATACACTATAAAGTAAATGTAATCAATTTATATGCGGCAAGATATAAAACTACGCCAAGAATCATCGTGTTTTAAAAAAATATATAAATGGATTACCCGCGGAACCAATATAAATTAATTAATTCACAGAAAATTAGCGTCCTAAATAGGCATTCACGAAAAATATACTCATTTTAACCAAATCAAGAGGAGACATAAACAAATTGGTGACATAAATTCACAATTCGTAATAAATTTGTACAATATATTGTTTTTAATAGCGACCGAAGGCTAATGAATTAATGTTAATCCGGAATCCTCGGTTGTCAAGTTATTTATGGGGATTTAACACAGCTTAACACTTATCTTGTAATTTATATTAAAAAAATATTTTAAAATGACTCACTAATGCCAAAAAAATAATAGCCTACATTTTTTAACGGTTTTTGAAAAAAAATCTGATTTATCTTACTTTGGTATTTTTGCGTTACAATTTCGCACACCATAAAAGTTTATCACTATTAAGACCATTAATTTAATGGTATCTAAATGTTCAGTACTTTACTTTCTCCTTGAATTACAAGAAAAACATTTAAGGTCACTAACGTGATTAGAGCATGGTTACCGCTTATTTAGATTTCGACCGAAAAAAGATTATGGCGAAATAGCGGAAGTTCGAAAATTTACATGTATCCTTGGACATAAATCCAAGCTCAATTGACTTTTTGCAAGAAAGGTACTCGAGTTGGTTGAAAAACTATTCTTTTCCAAGTACCAAAAAAGTGTGATTGATGTTTCCTTTATTTTGCATTTGCTAGACTCATTTCCCGCGCTCGACCTTTGGAAATTTTGGAGTTTTCGTGTTTTTGGTTAATTTATCAATATGCGGCATCGGTACGCAACTGAAACGAAAGAAATCGAAAGAAAATTCTCAAAATGCCGTGTTTGCTTCTCGACTTTCCTCGCTGCCTGGGTGAAGCTAATTCAAGTCAATAGTTAGTGTTGTTAACCTGTTAAACTACATCTAATAGTCAAAAAGTTATAAGTAATAATTCAGAATGTATTTAAGTGTTATTATAATGAATTTGAATTTCCACAAAGTGTCTAAGGCAAACGCTGAATTTCGACTGTTCGAATCAGCGCTTTACGAGGTAGAAGGTAATACGATATGGATCAGCGTGACGCTGTTTGGAAGGGGACAGAAGGGGGTGGAAGTTGATGGGGTTTACGAGAAGTTAAATTAAGGGTGGCTCGAACACTTCGTAATGTGTATACAGAACAGCTTATTCTTTGAACACTCTGGAGGTGAAAGTGACTCACGTTTTCCAAGAAATACTCGTAGAATTAACGTATTTCAGTGGAAAATAATGTTCATCACAAATGAAGCAACCGTTGTGGCATAGCGATACAAGTTTTAATTTTGACTCTGTGGTCTTTGGTTCGTTCCTGATGTAGTTTCAAAACATATCAATATTCCTAAACCTGTAATTATACGGATTTTGGTACATAGGGATATTGTGTTTGTTAGACAAAACAAGCCACGTATACTTGATACTGGACAGCATGGTGTGATATGCTCATTATTTGATTTGATATAATACTTAATGCAGGAATGTTTTTATTTTTATAGGTATGTTATTTAATCGATCGATATTTGTAGCTATGTAATGGTTGAGTTCGTCTGTATTCGTTGCTCTTGTGTTAAAATCATCACTATTGTTTAAAATGTGTACACAAATGGGTAAAAACATATCGATCGATTTTTGACATTTTTACTCATACCGACTCAAAGGCGGTCATCGGTCATGAAGATGACAATTACTTTGACCAATTGCGAATGAGGTAAAGAAATGTATATTTCTTTAATAACTTGCTCGCCACAGACGACGGTCGTCAGGCAGAAAGCTTTTCGTAAAGAGCGTGTCGCCCTTGAAAATGGGTGAATCGATATGATTTGAATCATGTGGGCTTTTCCATCACGAGGGAAGAAGGCTACTCACTGCCTGCCCCGTCTTAAAGTTAAATCAACACCGAGCTGAGGCGCAACTTGCTATTAGCGGGGGCTGCACGCGCCCAGGCAGTGGCGTGTGTCCTGGCCAACATACACGAGGGGCATTTCGACTACCCTTAAATGGGTTTAATTTTGATGATCTCACATTTACCGTTCAGAAATATTACAAAATCATAAAGAATTTCGACAGTGTTCCTAATATAATATATGCAACACTACACAATTCTACAATAAGATGATAAAGAATTTAAAACAAGTACATTGTCAGGAACGAATAAATCGTTTCAAGGTAACTTAATAATTATGTATGGTAAAATTATGAGCAACCGTATTTTGAAGGACGAGTTCCAAAAAGAAACCAAGACCGATATATCGTAACGAACAGGATTAGGAAAGGGGTGATGCCCAAGTAGATCGAAGAAGTCGGAATCATGGTAAGATTCTAGTTGGATCAAATACTTGAGTCGAGACATGTCAAGAGCTGAAATGAGTGAAAGGAGTGTGTGCTGTGCTAAGATAGAGTTGTGTGGAATTTCATCATGTCTATCTACCACGGTGGAGTTAGTTACTTCGAATGAAAATAGAAGAAAAATATCGTATTGTGGAAAATTTGAAACAGGGCCAGGGAATATTTCTCCCTCTTTCTGTGTCAACTGTGGCTAGAGGTGCATTAATGAGGGGATAATCTTTTCTACCCGGTGAGCGGACTGCCTTTTGCTACTTTAGGGCTTTTTTTGTGAATATGTTTACATACAAGTTCTTAAAGTGAAATTTTATAGACTGCTTTGTGTGTTTTTAGCAATCTTTTATTTAAGCCCACTCACCAAGGCTAGGGAGGGTATAAGATGGGGTTTGAACGTAAAACGAAGGGGGTCCGTACTAGGAGTCTAGCGGCCTAGGTTGGAAATGGAAGGATTCGGGTTTGAATCTAATTTGGAGTAAAATGTTTTGGCTAAATCTATTATGTGTTTACGGAGTGGAGGAATTTTAGAGCCCGTGTTAATTATGCTACTCTTGTAGAACCAGGGACTTTTGATGAATCGTCGAAGCAATGCATTCTGAAATGATTCGTGTCTTTTTGTATTTGATGTAGCCCATATGGATGAAGCGTTTGCAAGTTTTGATCGGATTGTCGATGTGTAATGAGTAGTTTATTTTTGAGGTTCAGTTTACTGTTGTAGCTTTTAAGGGGGTATAGTGCGTTTGCTGTCCGTCTTGTTTTCGCAAGTATCTCGTTAATGCGTGTGTTCCATCGTAGTCTTCGGTCAAGTGTCACTCCAAGGTATTTGGCACTTTTTGCCATGGTATGATTTTGTCGTACATTTTGACGTACGTTTTTGTGAAAAATCACCTCAAAGGCGCTGTGTTCTACATTATGAAAAGAAAAGAAATAGTAGCGTAAAAACATTTTTGTTTGTGGCATTGAGGACTTTAAAAGACAATTGAAAACACATTTCTTTAGAAAAGTTACAATTCAGAAAACTTTATCTAAAGTGCCTTTCGGGTGATTTAATTACTAATCGGCGATATATAAAAGTATCCAAAAAGAGTAATAGAGTCAGTTACTTTACGAATAAAACGGCCGAGACGAGGAACCAGAGTTACTTTATAGTGGAATTTTCACTATATGACGTTTAAAGCATTAGTTTAGTCTTCTAATTTCCTCGCATCTAGCATGAAACGATGGTTACCAGCATTTTCCCACATGTTATAATACTACTTACTTTAATGATCGTGCGCTTATTCAAGGTTGTTTTAAAGAATCGTTTAGAAGTGAAGCACGGCCATTCTTTCGTAAACGGCCGGGGCTCTCCGCACGATTACGCCTCTGCCCCGGGGGAGAAGTTCGTAAGGCGAACCCTCTGTTTCTCGAATTGCTATAATCATAGCCAAAGGTAACTTTCGTAAAAACAACTCGAGGAAATCATGCACGTAGCATTAGTTTTGTGTTTTTATTGCGGGCGGGTGGGTGCAAACTGAATCGATAAAAGTGCATTAGGAGCAGGCTGTAATGCCTAATGATGTCGATCGAGAGTTTGGTGAGAGTTGTATACATACGAGTACAACGCGGCTTCATTAGTGTTTAATGGACGTTTGATATTTTACGGGATTAGGTGAAGCAAGAAGTTATAGGGTTGATGCAAGTTCAACGTTTTTCGTCAATTCAATACATATTTTTTATTACACTAACAATAATGAAAATGAAATAATAACTTTGTATAAGATCATTTTTTTTATAACCGATCGGTTTTGCTTAGCCTACGCATCATCAGGGTACAAAATTAAACTAAAAAAAAAAAAAAACAAAACAATGAGAATACAATAAATTAACATTTAAATTATAACAAAAGGACACAGATAAAGAAACAGACAATATTAAATGAAATGGGAGAACACAATATAAAATAAAATGATGATGCTAAAGCTAAGTGAAACCGGTCGGTCATAAAAAATAAAATAAAATCTGTAGTCTTATACAAAGTTATTATTTCATTTTCATTAAATATGTCAAACCACAAAGTATATATATTATTATACTACGAAAATATATATTATTAATATATTCTATTATATTTTATTGTTCGCGAGTGTTTCCCAATGTTTCGATTGCATGCCTGAAGAAATCTGGTGATTTGGGGTGAAGCAGTAAACCCAAATGTGAATGCGTCGTTATTAGATTATTATTATTTTTTCAGAAATTATTGGTTTGAGAGCGTAAAATATGAAAATCGGTCATAGTAAGCTCGCGAGAGTGCGTAATAATCTCCCAACCCAACACTTAAAAGCCGCTTTAGTAATATCAGCAGTCCGATGGCGTTCTCCCCGTAAACGGCAGATATATTTCTAGTAGAGCTGTCGTGGTCGCTCCTTCAAAAAAATTATATTTTCTATTTTTTTATTTCCCCAGTGGGTTAGTTTTATTCCCGAACCTAAATACACTTGGAAGTCACTTCTGGATAGACTTACCAACCCCTTAATATACGCACATAAATGTCTAGAGACTCTGACAACACCTCTAGCAGCAGATTCATATGCATCTTGTTTAATTCATACTTAAGCCTGAATTTCGTCGATTTTTTGTTGTTGCTGATATGTAATTCCTTCTACGAATGTTTATATTTTGCAATTGTGTTATATATTATTTACAGCTAGGTTTAAATAGGCATGTAAACCAAAATTTTCAAAATCTGCATTAACAATTACAAAACATTGGTCTAAAGTTTCAGATAAAAACAAAGGTTCAAAAAATACATTGCAATTACAATTATTCGACGTCCGTAAGGGGGGAGGGGGGATTTTCAAAATGAATCTTGAAGTTTTACGAATTTCGGAGGAAGTTGGAGGTTCATACAAAATCCGATGTCTACTTGTAAACGAACACGAGTGATTAAATATACATCCCGGTTGGTTTCCAAACATACCGGCTAGTAGCTGAGTGGAAAAACGCGTCGGATTCCCACTCGGGCGTCTTGGGTTCAATGCCTCTGCTAGCTCCTCTAGCTAAGTCCTCCATCATCGCACAAGCAATATCTTCCTCTTATTATGATGGCAGTAGGAGTTTTTCGAATATTGTCAGATTCTTCGTAAACCGGGAATGTTGGTCATTTTTTTTTTAAATAAAAATAAATCCTTCATACAAAAAATGTTTTTTAACTGATGACAAGATCGGCGGCCATATTAGCTCTCGGTGTCTAGGGATTTATATGGGAAGGTGTTGGCTTAACGTAATGAGTGGAGAATTCCAAGACAAAGAGGAGAGACTGGATAACTGCAGATGAATTCTCTTATTGGTTATGTGGAAATAATTAAGATTCAGCGTGAATAATAATGAAAATCGTTTTCATTGCATCGTGATGGAGATAATTATAAGTTCGAACGTTCGGTCATCTTTGCGCAAGCCAAGGCGTTCGCTTCGTGGGCCTCTCGTTAAGGAACAACACATTCTAAACCCAAACCCATAGATATCGCCCATTGTATCTTGTGTCGGCTAACAGATCTCTACGATAGCCCAGCAGGCCCGGGATGGAATACAAAACGTGCGGGCACCAACCGTACAAACATCCTCAAACACACCTATAGCTTGCTAAGCGGTAGTGTCACTTCCCATGTTATAAAACAAATTAATGTTTAAACCGACCACTTATAAGAATTACAAGTTTCTTACATTTATTTTTTTATATATAATGGCTCTTTACCTGATAAAAAGAGATGATAGGCAATTATTCTCACCGACTGACGTAAGAAGTCGAAGCGTACGTACGAACTTGTCGGATTCTTGCAGCGCCGCGAGGCATTACTTGTCATCAAGTTCACTAATATTTATGGAGACATTATGAAAAACTATAGTCAGCGATAATAGCTGTGTTGATACTTATGTTTTCGTACATAATTTCATACATTATTACTATGCGTTCTTCGGACATTTTCTAAGTGGAGTTTAACCCGTCTTAAGTCCGAGGACGATGTCAGAAAGAAAATTGACCCATTAATTCATTGTTTCATCGATTTCTGAATGAGTCGCGGGTTCAATTCCATATAAGGAAAGTACTCCATCCATGCACAGGGTACAATTTCAGCTTTTAATGAAGAAAGCAGAATGAACCCAAATATTGCAGGATATCGTTTTTCTAAGAAAATTGACAAATTGATCAATAGTAATGGTAATGAATATTCAAATGTAATTGTAAAGCCGTTCCTGTCAGCAATACATCAAAATACTTAGTGCGGGTTGTTTCAAACTTTCATCAGATTTGACGTCGTCATAATTCAATGCTTAGCGCCATTTTGTTTTTTTTTTACATGTGAACGGTCTCCACTAAACACCGATTGTCAGTTCGTTTCAGCTTTAGAACAAATTGTGATCAGCTGAAAAGCATAACGGTCATATTGATATGCTCAGCAGATGATGAAAATTTGTTAAAAGAACTGAAACGGGCCTAGAACCAACGTTTGAAGGGGGCTATTAAACTGTTAAAAAAACTAAATGGCGCTAATTTTTCAATTGTTACGATGTCAAATGTGCCGAAAGTTTGTAACACCTCAACCTAAGTCACAAATATTCAATATTATATAGAGCCAATGGCGTTCATTCCGCACATTTTATAGCATAGATTTATTTATTTTTTACCAGTCTGAAGATGCATTTTGCAAGATAAAACAAGTCCGGTCAAAACCAAATAAGTTATAAAGGTTCATTATAATGAAACAATTTAATTTTATATATTCGTAAAAAGCATTAACTTTGTGGCTTGCCATATTTATAAATAGAACATATATACTTTGTTTTTAACCACTTTTTTATTTAATATTTTGTCTACCGGTTTCGGAAGTACCCTTCCATCATCAGGACAATATTAAATTAATCTTTATCCGCTCTAGTGAGTACTAAATTTTCTTCATCTAAAATTCTACGAATGTTTTTAATGTGTATATTCTCCATATTAGTGACCTTTGTAATTTTTATTTTTAACCACTTTTTTATTTAATATTTTTACAAAATATTAAATAAAAAAGTGGTTAAAAACAAAGTATATATGTTCTATTTATAAATTTAATTTTAATTTTTGGACACAAAACTGGGATTTATTTATACAAAAAGAAATATCCATTAATAATAAAGGGGAATATTAATAAGCAACCAACCACACACCGGTTTATTGGCAAAACATAAACCATTATTGTATTGCTCTATAAGAATTAATTTCCTTCATAATCACAACACGGATTATTTCAGTAACCATTCAAACAGATTCCAAACAATAAAGGAATCATTAATATATTTTCTGCATCGTATCGCTGTTATTTTACGAGTTTGTGCGTAGATTGTTAACGGATTAATCTCCTATTATTTTCGTGACTGATGATTATTAACCTTTGGGTCAGTTCTTTTCATAATCTTTAGCATTGCGCAATCGTACTAATGTCTTAATCATATAATCTTTTGCCAAAGAAACCGAGCACGAACATCATCTAACTTAACAAGAAAAATATTTATCTTGCCTCCTAATAAATGCCTTTGAACTTTAACCATATTTATGATACATGGTTTTAAGTTTCAATGCTCTAGCAATTGAATTGTGAAATTTGGCAAATGTCATCAGAGCGAAACCCTTTTTTTGTAGCCTTATTCAAATTTGTCTACTTCTGTAAATCAATGATATTCTGTTTTATATCAGGCTTTGCCATTTTAGCCCTTCCGATGTTTTGATATCACCGCTCCATCTCTGCTGTGGTCTAGATGACGATGTAACTATTTTTTACCACTAGGCGTCCTGTTCAACCATCAAATGTTTGAATTTAACCATTATGTTAGCAATTTCCATGAAACGGGAATGGTCTCTAAAAGAAAATAATTATGGTTGAATATCGGGGTTTTGATTTAGTTTGTTTAAGCTAATTTTAGAAAATTGTGGCTTATTATTATTATATATGGCGATTGGTGAGAACATACTACTTTACGTGAATCGTTGATCAATCAACATGAATTCAACGTCATTGGCTAGAAAAAGACAGCGATCTTTTTGTCTCCCGACCATGAAAAGGGCATCCCTCTTCGAAAGGATTCCAGCTATCGACACGAAACAGAAAATACTTTACACTAATCAAAAAAGAAATAGCTCAGGTCGCATGGGCAAACCTCTTTAAAACGTTGGATTAAGAAAGCAAAAAACAGTTAACATTTGAATTGAGCAATACTTCATATTACAAATTTTCAGCAGCAACCATGAAACAATAATTATTTCTTGTTACCTGTTACCAAACAACAAAACACGAATAATACAAGCCCCATAAACCGGTTTGAACAAATTGTATACAATGAACCGCTGTAAGATAGTAATGTAATGTACTACCCGCTACCTTTAATCAGTCAATGAATCATGTCCAATGACGATTACAATAATTATAAACAAATAATGCATTTCGATAGTCGATAAACTGTTAAACATTAGGTAGGGACATGTTTCCACATCACGTTTCCCTGTTCCAGTTTAGCAATAAATAATACATTTTATAAAGCGATTTAATGCGAATGCAGTAGATCTTAACCATTAACTTATTATATTACATATAAAACGAGCCGGGTGTTTAATGGTTTGAGCAGTATTCGTATTCAACCATTTCACCAACCGGGCGCACAAAAAATCGATCGTAAACATTTCTGTAGGTACTTAGGAAAATACATAATTATTCCTTTACCAAAATAGAATCTTATTAGCATTGAACAGATAAATGATCCGCCGGACGGATTTCATAATAGTCTTTCGTTTTACTTGATATTTATTTTTCCCTACATTCTGTTAAAGCGAGGATGTCTTAGTTTAGAAATATCAGTTTCTGATTTTACAGCAAACCTTCGATGTTATTAGACAAGCTTATAGTTTTTTGTATACTCGTGGAGATTTATACGTTGGCACGCAAAGTCAGTTTTGTAATCAAATTTGTAACTCTAGACACCCGAGTGGTATTTTTCGATATTTCAGAAACCTGACTGGGATTCTGGTTTCCTCTTGTTGAATTCGAGTACTGAGTATTTAAACAATTAAACTAATATTTATACAAGTAAAAAATAAGAGCATACGTATTTTGTGTATGAAAAATTGTGGTTATTTTGTTTACATACCAATATAATTAATTATAAAATAAACTCTTGCGGTTGTACCAGTTTTTAAGCTTAGGTATATTGGTGTTATTGAGATGGTGAAAGCATTTGAAAGAAAAGAAACAGAACTGTAAAACCACAGAAGTCAGCTGAAAAAGTACTGCATAAGTAATTACAAAACAATTTTACCACAGCGTCGTAATAGAATTTTAATTGCAATTACGTATACACGAAAATTGCCTTATTCTTTCACATCAAGGCTTAACTGCGAGCTCTACTTCACGACTGTTGGTATAATTATTGTTTATCGATTCACGGGAATTCCTCTAGGAATATATAATTTAATGATCTGCTGTGGTTCCGAACCCTACTCAAGGGTAATGGTCAGTTAGAGAAAGGGACTGGAAGGTAAATCAGAAAGGAATGGCGGTTTTATAAATAAATTAAAGTGGAAATTCAAGTCACCGCATTTCACATGAATAATGGCACAGAACTCTTTATAGTTTAAAGTAGGCTTCAGTACAAACAATGTACATAATATTTCAAAGAATCTTTCTCACTACTTAAAATGAAATAATTTTCGCTGTTGAAGTAATATTTGACAAAAATTGCTTTTTTTAAATTAACTAATTATTAACCATAAATACACGAACCAGCAAATACATAAATCTATTTGAGGTTGTTTTTTTAAAATCTATTTAATAAAATAGTAACTGGCCGGTAGCTGAGTGGACAAAGGCGTCGGATTCCCATCCGGTGGTCGTGGGTTCAATTCCTCTGGTGGCTAAGTTCTCCATCATTGCACAAGCAACATTTTCCGTTTATTATGATGGCAGTAGGAGTTTTTCAAATATTGTCAGGTTATTCGTAACCCGGGAATATTTGTCTTTATTTAAAATAAATAAATGGTTTTATTATTCTTTAGATATACAAATTTTAACCAAATCCTGTACTGTATGACAAATTCAGAGAGTCCTTTTTTTATTTCGCTCCCATGCCCTAAATCGGAAAAAATAAATATGAATAAATAAAAAAGTTAATAAGTGTCTATCTGATAGGACCTGCCAGGTAAGTATGTTATTGTATATTTTCTTATTTAAACTACGAATTAATATCTAATTAATAATAGAAAATGAGATTTGTACAGCGCCCTTGAGGTGATTTTTCACAAAAACGGCGCCATACAAATCATCCAAATATTATTATTATTATTAAATGCATTATCAAGAAATTCGGATAGAAGGAGATGAGTTATTGTAGGTGAGTTTTATTTTAAAGAGATAGCGTAAGGTAGTGGTCGACACATTTGACTTTGAAACGGGACATTACTGGTTCTATTCCCGCCCAGCGCAAGAACGATTTATTTTTATTTGATACAAGGGCCTCACCAGGTAGGAACGAGGTGTAATGGCGTTAATCGCTGAGTTTGATGGACATCATAATTTTTTGTTTTTTAAAGCTATCGTAGGGGACATTGTCAAATAAATGATAGAATTAAATAAAATGTAGATTTGGGTAGTTTTTTAAATATTTTTTTATTGATAGTGAATACTGCAGAAGAGTCAACTGTTCCCGACCGTCTAGAGTCAGTAAGACTATGGCATCCCCAATTGGGGTATGTTGTTAGGTTGAAGTTAGTAAGGAGGGAAAGAAGATGGGGAAGAGGAAGAGGAAGGTTGAGAAATACCTGGATATTCAGAGCTGGTCACCAAACACGGCTAAAGCCATTTCAAGCAACGTTTCGATTCTGAATGGTGGTCTTTCACCAGGGCGATACTTAGTGATTAGTGAGTGAGTATCAACCACTCTGAGTCTCAGTATGTTGCTATTTGAGATTTGATAAATCTAATGAATGTTATCTACGATATCCAAGGTTGGTCAGTTATGTATTTCAATTTCACAAAACCTTCACATTTGGCATACGGGCCCGCGACAGTAAAACTCGCGGTGACTAATTAAAATAATTTTCCTTTCTTTACATTCCAAAGCGAAACCAACGCGAGCTGCGCAGGAATACCCGCCTACCGTACCGAATAATACGGTTGACTTCTGTTTAATCTCACCGCTGTCCGTTACATCATCAGTTTTTACTTTCGTTCGCGAGATACCCATGTTTCCAAGTCGCCGTCATGATTGCAGGGATATGTACCCGATTGGTACGGAGGTACGAACCCGTTTCATATCATGCTCACCTGGTAGGACCGCTTTTGTATTATTTCTCAGCGTTACGTTATTTTTCCTTTCCGTAAATAGAATGTGAAACAAACAACAAATGAAATTCACGCTTTGAGATAAGAATTGGACTAAGGTTGTGAAGGGGATTGTTTCAAATCGGTAGAACTTTTACTGAAACTAAAAGCTAGCTACTTACTTGAAATTTAACTGCAGTTCAATCGGTATAAACAACCTTTTTCTTGATTCCAAATTTATTTTTACATTAACTTTACACAGGAAGCCTTGAAGGAAATAATGTCTCTCAGTTCTTATGTCATCTTTAGGCATGCTGTGTGGAAGGTCTTTTTGAGGAAAGGAAGGAGTGAACTTGGGTCCTGAAGAGGCCCATGTTGAAGGAAGAAGGAAACACAGAGGTCGGCAAATCGTTCCACAGCCAAGCTGTTGAACATAAGAACGAGTCGTAAAATCGAGCCGTTCTCATGTATTGAATGCCAACCGTGTACAAGTGTTGGGCGCGC
Organism: Drusus annulatus; assembly: GCA_022651775.1. Classification (NCBI taxonomy): domain Eukaryota; kingdom Metazoa; phylum Arthropoda; class Insecta; order Trichoptera; family Limnephilidae; genus Drusus; species Drusus annulatus. The sequence goes on along the minus strand of JAGWCC010000315.1, from coordinate 47,178 downwards.
GTTTGGCGAGTTTCCCGACTATGCACCGATGCCGAAGGGATCAATGACGCAAGTTCCTCAGAGCATCTTCCATTGAAATATCGGTAGAATAGGGACAGCATTCCCACCTGACGTCTGTGCTCAAAATATTGCAATCCGTTTGTTAAAAATTTTAACGATGTTTATTTGACTGACGAAAAGAAACTTATAATTTAGATGCAACCTAAATAATGTGAAGCCCTATTCACAAGGGGGTAAAATATTAGCCGCCTGATTTTTTAAGCGTGGTTGTTGGGACTCAGCCATTCTCATCAAGATCTAGACGTTTTTTGTTGTTGTAAGAGTTATTATACAAGCCACTTATGTTTTTATCGTAGATTTGAGAGTAGTGAGAGTTGTTGCATCACACTTGTCAAACTATTTTAGCCATCGATCAAATAAAATAACATTAGAATAATGACAATCGTTGAATTGGAAGTACTCTTTGATTTTTCTGTCTGTACTCAATTAAAGCCTTTGAGTTGTTTTGTAGTCACTTACATACGTAAAAACCACTCATGATTTCAACGTCTGTCTGCAAATTAATTTCATACAAAACGGATTGATGAAAATCGAATCGCACTAAAATACTCCTTTTGTGAATCAGGCTCCAGACATTATTTTTGTGCTTTATGAATAATAATGTAACTGCATCGGATTCATAAAACAAGATTTGTATTCTCAATGTTTTTTAAGTCCCTCCCACACACAATGTTTTACAACTGTTAAGGTTTTTTTTTCGTTTAAACGACATGGGTTTTGTATGGTAATCAAATCACGGGACAAAGGCCCATTTGAATTTATGCGCCATATAATTTTAAAGGGACGATGTCAAAATATCTTTGTTACATAAACAATGTTACTAATATGAAAAATGCATTCAAAAGACTACCCATTCAGAATTAATTTTATTTATTTAAACTCAAAACAGTATGCATTATACCTGAGCTCGCGAGTTTTTACCCCAGTGGATTAAAAAATACTTGGTATGAAGGTAATTTATTATTATTTTTTATACAGATACCCTGTTGCGTATTTTTGAGCATTTAAAAATACATCCGTTCGTTTTCTTTACAAAAATAAACATTATTAAATGCCTACTCTAAGGTTGTTTACATCACTTTGCTTAGACCAAAGGGTCTACCGGTTTCAGCACAACCGTGCACTCGTCGGTACAGAAATGAACTGTATAAGGTAATTTTTTGTTTTTTGTGAATAGTGTACAAGATGCCGGAGCGGGACTAAGGCATTCCCGATTGGGCTATGTTTTAAGGCTGAAGGGAGTTGGGAAAGAAAGGAGACGGGGAAGAAGAAGGTTGGAAAGTGCCTGGCTATTCAGATGTCATCACTGAACACGGCTAAAGCCATTTCAAGCAACGTTTCGATTCTTAATGGTAGTTTTTCACCAGGGCGATTTTGAAAGTATCTACTACTCTGGAACGTGCCGCAAATATAAAATGTGGTTTGTTTAATATTAATTAAATGTGGAATAACACAAATTAATTAAATATATTTCCGCACGCCGGGATTTGAACCCGTGACCTCTGGATTCGTAGTCGAGGATCTCAATCACTCGAGCACTAAAAAATATACCCTGACGATATTCTATTTCCCTGAATCAAGCGAAATAAACAAAACGTTTTGTTTTTCATTCCGAAATTTATATTTTTTAACCTGTTGAGATTGAGATAAAAACAATCTTTAAAATATATGTTTAGTAGTATTTTTCGAGACCATCTTTAATTTATTACAATATGATTCCATTCAATACCTAAATGAGGTAACTTCCTACTGTTAAAAATATTGCCAACGTTGCCCTGCGGTGAGCGAACAATTGACTTTTTATTTTGTTAGAAGTGGGTACCTGGTCAAGTGAAGGGGGTATTGATTACCGAGTGGAATACTTTTACAATTATCTTCATAGCAATTTCACAAACAAGATGGGAAGCAATTATTATCACTCGCTTGTTATTCTATTGAAAAAACAATTAAGTCGGTCAAACTTTTAAAGGCAAATAGTCACAATGATGGCAATAATTTAGTTTGTGGAAAAATTGAAAGAAAAACGTTTTATTTAATTGTTGCATAGCATTCGAGAACGAGCAATGGACCATGGATCTCCGTCCGTATTAGCGTTGAATAATTAACTATTCAAGTAATCATCGCGCAGAGGTATGCATATAGCATGGAACGCCATGCAACTGGACGCTTCATCAACATTCGTACATTGTCTCGTGCTCATAATTATAATTATTATAAACAGTCAACTTTATATAGCGCCGTTTAGAGATTCAATCACATCAAGAGCGCTTTACTTTGCTTATTATATGTGGCCTTTTCTAAAGAAGTGTATTTTAAAATTATTTTTAAGGTTTTCAATTGCAATCACTTATTCTGACTTAGATCGATATAGATTTTATCGACAATGTCGGTAATTTGGAATCGTTCTCCGTTCCGACTGCAGATCGCCAACGAAGAAACGACAACCCACGTCGACTAAACATGCTTAACTTAGTCGATGCGAACTGTCGTTTGTTCGGCGATCTGCAGTCAGGCTCCGGAACGATTCCAAATTACCGACATTATCGATAAAATCTATATCGATGTTTCGTGATAGGGCCCCTGGCACGACTCAAAATAATTAATCAATTGACTTGATCGTGCCACGCCTTCTTGTGGCGTCTCTGATTTCTTCTTCCTTCCACTTGCGCATCATATCGTCGCCGGAAAGACAAAAGGGCGGAGCGCCATTTTGGGAAGTTTACTCCAGAGTTTTTGTTTTACAGTCAAATTCATAAGTCTTCTGTACCTAATTGGATTTTGAAAAAAAGGAGTTAACTGAATGCTCTCATTGAGTTACCTGAAACGACGAAAAACCAAAAAAAGCCCAAACTTGTGTCGCTTGAGTCAAGCCTTCGTCCTAATGGTAAACATATTTTGGATGGCTGAAGCGCCACAAAAATCTTCAGAATCAAACGAGAGTTAAAGCATTCGATACAGATAAAAAAATGAAGACTGCATATTTAACTATTTTTTTTACCAAAGTGTCGCTTAAGCCCCTTTGCCTTTCCAGCGACGATATGTTCCTCTGAAGATTTTCTCTCCGTCAATAAGTCCAAATTATTTAATTTCCCTTTCTTAATTTTGTTCAATCAATTCAATGACGTACATTATGGTTGTACACGCAACCACCTCGGGGATCTCATTTTGACTAACATAAGTTCACTCTTCCCTTGCTAACACGCATAATTTTATATACTGTAGCATGAGAACGAATACTTTCAATATTTTTTTGTGAAATAAACGATCTTTGCCTCCCGGCTAAAGTATCTCTAGCTTCAACGTAATACTATTATCCAACGGATACCTCTGCAAGGACCCACGGTTTTCTTCCCACAAACCAGTGCCCATTGACCATACAAATCCTCTCATAATATGACTTATGGCTCGGTTTCTTATGGCTATCATAAAATCTAATAAGGACGCAGGCTTGCAGGATGGGAAGGCAACAATGTAGGAGATAATAATATTATTTCTATTAACTATTCATTTAAATATCAGAAACTAGGTTTGGTGTATTCTTGTACAAACCCTTATGAAGGACGCACCTACGTATTCTCGTGATAGTGATAGTTACAGTTTGTTGAATGTGTAACAGTACATGGCTACCAACATAATATGTTATATGTCCAAACCCTAACGAGAAGACGATATCTCAAACCCGACGGATCCCTGCCCGAACAGCTGTAATACTATCTATTTTCATGTAGAAATACTGCTTCCACTGATATTTATGAATATATCTGTTTGCGCAAGGAAGAACGGAATGAGTTAAAAATTTAAAAAAAAAACCTTTGAGTTAAGTTTGTAGAATTGTTCCTTACATACATATCTATCAAGGAAAATTGAGATGTGTCAGAAAATAAAATAATGTGCTACTATTTTTTTAAAAAGGACATCTAACATCTGACATGTGACATGATTACATACAAAAAACGATATTCCTAAATTTTGTTTTGTCTCTCCTGAACATCTGCGTTTATTAACTCATCCACGCAGATATATTTATTTGTTATAATAAACGTATTCAAATCGTATGGGTAATTTGTACTAATTATGTTCTTAAACTCGTACAAATATACATACACATTTTATATAGTCAATACCGCACTAGAGTCCCAACTGCTCCCAACCGTCTAGAGCCAGTGAGACAATGGCATCCCCAAATGGGGTATGTTGTGAGGCTGAAGGTAGTGGGTATGAGGAGGAGATGTAAAAGAGGAGGGTCGGGAAATACCTGACTACTCAAATCTGGTCAACATGGCTTAAGCCATTTCAAGCAACGTTTCAATTCTGAATAATGGTCTTTCACCTGGGCGATACATGAGAGTATCTATCACTCTGAAAACATATTTGTTATATATGTGCAAAACTCCTATTCCAAAGTTTCGCTGGAGATCAAACAATTTTGCATTCCACATTCCACATTCCGCATAGCATTAGCTGATATCTGGAATCATTAGTATTTATGCATTCGTGTATTGGTGCACCGTCACAATCTGCAAAAGCTGGGCGATGGGGGCACAGATAACGAGAAGAAAATATGAAAGTGCCCTGGGCGGGATCACGATCGTGCCCGGCGATTGCGTTGCTGCAAACATAATCGATGTGAAACAAATAACGAAGACCTTAATGTAATTGAGTAAATATAGATCAGTTCACTTCCTAGAGCCGAGAGCCGGAGACCATCCTAGGGCATGCCAATAATTATTAACCGACAACTGCGCAATTGTGATTGTTCTGATGAGGCGGGAACGATCTGATGCAAATTGGGATTTTTTCCTACGATAAATAAAATTACAGAGTAGAGATGATTACTCCGGCTTGCGCTTTTTGTAAGAGTGAAAGTTTGATGGATGGTTGAACCTTGTGAATTTTATTCGTGCTTATTCAAATATTAATTTTAGCTATGATTTCCGAAAAATATTTATTAGATTTTTAGAAGTTGCTAACATTGACAATTTTTAATTTTTTTATTGTTTTCTCATTGTTCTGTTATTTTATTTTATTTTCCCTCTTTATGTATATATAATCGCGCACTTTGTATTTTTTGTTTAGTTTAATTCTGTACCCTGATGATGCTTAGGCTAAGCGAAACCGGTAGGTCATAAAAAAATAAAATAATATCCGTGGTCTTTTACAAAGTTATTTTTTAATTTCTTTAAATATGTTAACTTACAAAGCGATTGGTTTCTACGAAAATATAAATTAATTTTACTTGTGATTTAAACTTTTGATGCTAATTTTAGTATTTATGTTATTAGTCCTCAATACGGTGTTCCCTATAAACATTGGGCCACACATGTATGAATTTGATACAAATTTGACCAATAGCTTGAGCATGGATCGGATATAAGATACGAGTGCAAAAAGTAGGCGACCTTGCCAATTAAAAAAATACGTTACTTTTTTGTGCAGTAGGTACATGGCTGAATAGTTAATAGGTATGCATGGTTAATGGTAGGTTATAGAATTGTTGTAGACTGTTGGTTTCTAAAGGTACATATAGTACCACGTAAAGTTATACAAGCATTATTAATTATGAACCATGCACCGTAAAAAACTAGACAGATTTAATTAATCAATTTTTACTTGTAGATTAGATAGAGTATGGTGTCACTTTTTATAGCACGGAGTCAAAAAAAGAGTCGAGAACAAAATGATCTTAATATGATTTTGAGAAATAGAATGCAAGAACAATGGCATGTTATTTGGTTTAAATTCAGGTTAGAATATAGTAATTATTCCATAATTTCAAATAGTTTTAGATTTGAGTTCTACATCTGATAAAATTATTACATTTGAATTAATAAATGTAAGCACTGAATTAGAATAGAATTATTCTAAATACATAAGCCAAACAGTTGGTTGTTCAGAAGTCGTGACATATAAATTACTTTCATATAGAAATGACACCGTATCCATTTGGAATTTAGGGCGAAACGAATTACGATCGTAAATAATAATACATCTAAAAATTAATTAAAGTCAATGTCCGCCGAAAGTGGATAGGTGGCCCGAGGCAAATTGCAACAGCGACCATTGTTGCAAAATACGAATTGAAAAAAGCTGCAAGAAAATAATAATAATCATCATTCACAATAATTCTCATCTTTGTTACTCGGTACGCGGGAAACAAATTTGTAAAATTAAGCTCACCTCGTGGGTCTGGAGTAAAAAACCAAATGAAGATTGATGGAAGCAGATCTCATGATGTAATGATAACCTAATCTGGTGTCTGATGAAACTTCCAGGGCTAATTTTGTGTATCTTGGCGTTCCGGCCCCATTTTAAAATTAATCACAACACTAGAGTTTGACACTTCTTCTTGATAACGTTTCACAACCCGCGATAAAAAAAATTCTGTCTTTGTTTTGACTATTTATTTAAGTTCGTTTTCAAGAAAAATCACATTTATTAAACTGTTATCTGTTCGTAATGAATAATTATTGTTGTGTTTTCAGTCAACGCTGAACAGTTCGACCGCTACAATCGGGATAACAGAAAGGTGAACAGGTAAGGCGTTCCCCGCACAACCACTGCTAGCACTCTCCGCGACGTCCTACGATAGACTGAGCTTTACGCCCGGCGGTATATTGTGCATGGGGCAATAATAGGCATAGCTACGCTACCTACTAGGCGAAGGCATAACACAACAGGCTTTCGGACAAGACGGAAAAGTGGTATAAGAGGGAAGCCAAGCAGCGCTATGCAAATCAACAAGTAATTTTAGTACACCGAATAGTAAAGGGAAATCAACACGCAAAGAAGTTCCACTATAATGTGGCAGTTTTACAAGGTGCCTAATTGTTTTCTTATAGATTTTCCCATATGTACTCACTGGTCAGTTTCGTGAAAAGCAAGGGTTTATCGTTTAGGTCTCAAGCTATAGTACAATAGTTCACCGTGGGGTTAATACTATTTATGTTCTCCGGGAACGTTGATTAAAATGTACTTTGACAAGGAAGACGGATTAACTTTATGATTAGCATAAGTGCATGTCAAAGAAGATGAATGGGGTGTAACATAAACACGACTTTTCAATTATTGGGATATCAATCAGTGTTACATAATCATTATTTGAATATTGTTTATTAGGTGTAGAGAATACAAAACCGCTTCTAAGATAGTGATCTCATTAACTTATAAAAATAAAACAATAACTCGACCGTTATAAAATTCCAAAAAGTATTCTTTTTTTTTTTCGTAGAACGCAATCACTTTGTGGTTTGGCATATTTAAAGAAATAAATAAAAAAAACTTTTTATAAGACCACGGATATTATTTTAATTTTTATGGCAGACCGGTTTTGCTTAGCCTAAGCAACATCAGCGTAATATTATTTTTTGTATTTCTTTATTCTATTATTCATAATTAAATTATAATCTTTTATTTTCATTCAAATTTTCCAATCATTGACAATTGAAAATTACCACAAAAAAAGCTTTGTAAGTTCCCTAAATATATAAGAGATATTATGTAAATATTTGCAATGTGGAGTAAAAACCAGTTAATGCTAAGTGTAATTAATTATAACACAATAGCTGAACACTGAATTATAAAACACTTATAACTGGTCTTACGCGAAGTCGTGTAGTTCCTGTTGTAATGGGAAAATTGTAAAAAATGACATTGATCGGATGGTGTCTAGAAATACCAGACGTTATTATAAATACATATTTACCTTTGTATTGTACTTACTTGTCACAGTGTAATGTCTAAAATTTGATTGTTACCAGGATAGGTCGGTGACATTTATTAATGAGAAAACGTTAATTTGTCTGGCAAGTTTTGTCTCCACTATTTGAATCTGTAAATAGCGTTTAGACAAACAGTTGAATTTAATTCAAAATAACGTTTAATGAAGTATGTCAATAGAATAGTGGCAGATTATGACAAATATGAGCTGTTGCTTTACAAAGTAGGCACGGAACAAATGGAAATGAGAAAATGAAGACGATTTGAATATTTTTTTAAATTATTATTTACTTCATATAGTTTCGATCAATCATTTAATGACGATATTTTGTTGTCTACTTTATCTAGATGGTTTGGCTATTTTTTTCAATGGTGTTTTACATAAATGTAGTTCCTAACATAACAATAAAACAGTAGTGAATAAGCTTTATAGAAATAACATTAAATTGATAAAGATAATAACAAAGTAGGTGTATTATATAAATATAGAAGGAAGATAAAAATATTACATAAATGCATTTTTTAATTCTTTGTGAGATTATTGACGAAAAAACTTCATAATTCGGATTAAAAATTTCGTATGTATTTTTAGAGGACAGTCTACCAATTTCGGGAAAAAAAATCACCAAATTATTGATACGGAGAGAGGCAGATCTACACAATACAAGAGGTTAATTTATTGTTTTAAAGCTTATTTTGAAGAACTCTATTTTAATTTTAATTTTTACATAACAATAATAATTATTTCCAAAAAAAAAAGTTCTGCTGCATAATTATTTTTACGCGTGACAGCTATATGTTTCATCTTCCGAAGGCATACAAAAACGAGAGATTAAGATTTTTTTAAATAAGTCTGGAATATGAACATTCAAATCAAAAGGATCTAGGATTAAAACATTAATGTTGCGCTGTTGGAAATTTAAAAAAAAATATTCACAGCGTCAGCAGGTTCTCAAGATTTTGATTAATCAAACATGAAATTTGTAGTGCGGTAAACATAAGTTTAACTCAGAAATTTGAAATGATCAAAAAAAGTCACTCACCAATAAAACGCTACTCGTATTGTCGTGTTGTCAAGAATGTCAAGTCTATTCTGATCTTTAAATGTTCTTCGAAGATTTTTTTTACTAATTATTTTGTTGCTAATACGATACGGAAGTTTCCGTAATCCAAGCAAGCATCGCACAATGGCTTTCAGTGTCAAATTAAATCATGGTAATCGTATCATGATTAGATTAAGCATGGATTTTAATCCCAATCATTAGGATAGATACAGATGAAAGCAACCTTCTAACAAATTATCCGAAGATTTTATACAAAAGATTTGAGACCAAATAGACCGAAAAATAAATCACAACAATTGTAATGACATTTTAATCAGTCCATCACGATCTTGATTCTGTCTGAACCGGTAAAGCTTGTTATTTTAAAATATCGGTGTTTTTTGCAACAGTCTTCTTTTAATCTGACGTAAGGAGCAGTTTGTCATATTGGGGTATCAATAGAGCCAACACGCCTTTGTTATAGTGTTGGCCGAATGCAAAAGGAACACGGTCGCAGAGAAAAAAAGCCCTCAATCAAAATTCCACAAATAGCGGAACAAAACACAACGGCGAATGGTAGACGAAGGTATAAATTATTGCCATAAAAAAAGGATCCCAACTTCAAAGGATCGACATAGACGTTTTAGTAAATTGGTTAATTTATGAGTGTGGATAGTATTTTAATGGGAGAGGCATAAAACTTTAATAGGTTGTATGTTTACGAATAGTCAAGTTAAAGGGATGTTTAATTTGATGATTAAAATAAATGCATATTTACGTCTAGCATTATGGACCGTCTTAAGATGCAAAATATACCTTTTTCAAAGAAGAGTATCATCATAAATGGTCATGTACCAATATTTTAAAATTTAATTATATATGTTAGTTACATACATTTTGTTGTAACAATAATATATTCATTAAATATTTTGATGTAATGGAATGTATCACGGATCTTCAAAACTTTAAACAAATAAATTTGATTTCGAACAACGCTGTGAACCTACACTTATTTACTGTCTATAAAGTGAGTTTTATAATGGGCTCGATATTTAGACGTGTCTGACGTTTATAATCCGATACGGATCATCGATTTTTTTTATTGCGTTTCCCATTCGAACTTAAGGCCGTTCTAATCTCCCATCTATTCCGCTCTGACTACGAGTAGGAACCTACCTACTACTGAGACCAAAACAAGATTAAAAAGTTGATCAAAGAAGAAGAAAGAAGAAACAGAGAAGGCGAGAGACGAATAAATGGATGAACATGATTGTTCTAGTGTTATTTTTTCGGCTCTGTGCAGGTAGTCACGATTTCAATCTCCCTAAGAGTCAGAAACAAGTGCACAAAAGCCTTCGCACCTATTTGATGTGTGAAGAAAATAAAACAGATAAAAGTTACGTTTGATTTCATCTTTATCGTGCTTTTAATACTTAAAGGTAATCTTGAATACTCAGATCATCCAGCGGTCTAGTCTACCCGTGTCTACTTTGACTGGACAGGTATAGTTCGATAATTGCGTGTATTAGGTTGAAATGTTTTGAAAGTAACCCTTTTTTGATAGAGGGTTTCGAGATTTGTAATTGCTTCTAATTTCTATATAATTTGATTATTATGCTCTTTTATCTATCGCACGCATTGCCAAAGCCGCGGGCGATACATATTTGAACGCAATTATAACAAATATTGGATACACGTTAATAGGAAATGTATCATCAATTAGGCAAGCCCAGACCGTGCGATTTCAAGGCTTTTGAAGCGGATGTGTAATGTGTTGACCGAATCAGATAATCTCAAGCACACAGGAAAGTTGCACACCTAAGTTCAAACAAATGAAATATACGAGTATTATGCAAAATTAATGGATTTGGCACCAACCACACCTCTTCTAGATCTAAATAACAGAGCTGATTACGATTTTTGACATTTTTCTATTTAAAAACCAATAAAGAAAAATAACTTTTACGATTGATTTAATAAGCAAACAAGTATTTTAACTATCCGAGGTCAGGTGGATTAAAAACAAGCTATACCTCTATTATTTTTGATTTTAAACTTTTTTTTTTTAACTTTAAAAACAATTTAATATTGAAACCATATTAATTATCAACCAGTCATATGCATGAGAAAAACGAAAGTGTATTTTTTTTAACCACCGGGATTTGAACAACGAAGGACGGCCTGCGTAGTCGAGTGGTAAGACGCTCGACTACGAATCCAAAGGTTGCGGGTTCGAACCCGGCGTGCGCAAATAAATTTTATTTAATTCACATGTATCATAACACATTTAATTAATATAAAATAATACATTTGCGGCACGATCCAGAGTGGTAGGTATTCTTAGTATCGCCCCGGTGAAAGAGCACCATTCAGAATTGAAACGTTGCTTGAAATGGCTTTAACCGTGTTTGGTGACCAGATCTAAATAGCCAGGTACTTCCTAACCTTCTTCTTATCCATCTCCTTCCACTCCCCACTACCTGAAACCTCACAACTATATGATATATGCTATAGTCTCACTGGCTCTAGACGGTGGGGAGCAGTTGAGACTCTTGTGCGGTATTCACTATAAATATATATAAAAAAACAAAGCTTACGCTATTTGAGTGTCTGTTTTAACCACTGAGAGATCGCGTCAGTCAAAAGGCGATAAATTAATATATAATATAATTTTATTACAATTTCCTAGTTACACTGCCAATGGCCGGTCTCCGTAGTGTAAATCATTAGTATCGACTTATTTGACTTTGAGTGGCGCGGTTGCGATTTGATTCCTGTCACAGCTGTAAAATATTTATTTTTATATTATATGAACGCTGCTAATAACCTGAGTTTTATGATGTCGATATTGTTTAATTTGATGGGTCTTACCAAAATCGATTATCAGCTGTCGTAATAAAAATGATCAATCAGTTGATACTAAGACGTACACCTGATTTGATTAAATAATTATTGTGTGCAACAGAAGAAAAAACATTTCCGTCAAGTATTTCGAATATGGAACTCAAAATTCGTAAGAACGTTTCTCAAAATTCGTAAGAAGACAGTTTGATAATGCCCTCAGAAGGCGAAACAGCTGTCACGCGTAAAAATAATTACATCGCAGAGCTTTTAACTAAAAACTGTTTTTTAAAAATTAAAATAATAATAATTATTGTTTAAATAAAAAGTAAAAAACCTAAAAATTAAAATGGAGTTCTACAAAATAAACTTTAAAACTATAAATAATAAAAAAATAAAAAAAAATTCGTAAGAACGATTTAAAAAAAAGACAAGCACAGCTTCTCATTGTCACAAGTGAACAAAACCAGTGGTACCTACTTACAATCGTCATTTATTAACTCTTTGTCTAACGCGTGTGTAGGTCCCGTTCCTTCAAACCCTTTCCTAACCACCTTCCTTCCTTCTTTTTGAATGGATTATCTATCTCAACAAAATCGTCAAAACAATGGTTATTAAACTTAATCTCCATTGTTACCATATCACCAAAGGTGGGCACTGATTTACGAGATTCTACGAACAGTTTACCGACTTCAATAGAAAAATACTTTTAGCTTCTGTCTTTGACTGAGTATAGTAAAAATAATGCAAAAAACACCCGATAAAATGGGATAAATCGAAAAGCTACTTCCTGTTGGTACTTAAAATGAAACAACGTGCACTTCTGCGTAAGAACTTTTACGCTGAAAAGGCGTCAAAGTGTTTCTAGTAATAACACCTAATCCATTTTTTTACATAGGTACTATTTATTTTTACGGATGTTGGAGTAATGTGCGTATGTAATTATGTTTATGTGTGAAGCAAAATGCACAAGATTGACTTTAGTAGAAGGTTTTTTCAATCCCACAATCATCAGTCTGAAAAAAATAACTCACGTTGCCATCATTCGCAAGTAATCGACAAATGATTTATTAATTCAAGCTGTAGGTATGTATTCGACTCTTGCGCCAATCTAACGCGTCGTTGATTGGGGATAATAAACAGAGGTGGTCCACAGATGAGATGAGCCGACACCTTAAACGAAAACTGTCTGTTTCGTATGATTGAGATTCAGAGCAACCAAGACCCTGAACCAAATGGCTCCTGGATAAGTCTCAAAGCTTTGCCTTTTCAAATTTAAATAAAAACACTTGACAAATACGTCACTTCAGCAACACTCCTCCCTTTTTGCGACTGGTTCCAATTTTGCCTGGATAATAACGGACCAGATCGAGTATTGATAGCCACCAAGAGCCAGCATATCTCGATTTATTGAGGGAAGAGTATTATGCACAGTGCAATCCTAAAAAAACAGAAGACTTGTGACGTGTAATTTGTGTTGAATTTCAAAGAGATAATTTGTTGGGTTCTAACCTTCTTCTTTTTCATCCAGTTCCTACATAATCCAACCATTTCACTATATTCGATTTCCGTATTCAATAACACCGAGTTTGTAAACAAGTGACAATCAAAAGACAGAAGAGAGTAATGTGAAAAAACGTGTTCGGTCGTTGGTGTCTCGTTTGGTCGTTCGTTTTGTTGCTGTTCTTCAAATAATATTAAACTAAGTATGTTTTTGTTATAGCGTTCGTTAATAATACAATGTGTAAGAATAATCAACCATTTAAACATCAACTTCATCGGTGAGTGCATTTGTTTCCTTACTTCCTTCATTCCATAATCTATCCACATTTATAATTAGACACTTCCATCAAGTTGTATAGTTTTACAGTTCACTATTTTCCAAATTCATCTGAAGCTGAAAACACATTCGGTGTTTTATCGCAGTTGAAGCATTTTGTTTTATTTGTTTCTTAAATAAAAGTATTTGTGATTAGAATTAAATTGATTAGTGGGTCCAACAAAGTCGATGGGTTACTAACGGAAGACATATCCATCGTGCTCTGTGTCAGTGGTTCTAACGGAATATTTAACACATTTTTGACATTACCTGCAGTTCAATAAACCTACTCTATTCACCGGCCCGACTCACGGCTCACGGCATAATAATAGGTGTGTTTTTGCACCAACAGTTACGTTAGTTCGGTCCATTCACGGAAATTATCTCGGACCGAGGAAAAAATCTGTTGAATTTTCCGTTAATTGTGAAGTATTACGGCACACGATTCGCACTTTACCGCAAAATATTAAAAACCATATTTTGAGGTTCAGTTCGGACGTGTTAAATCGAATAGGAACAGTTTATAATTGAGTGAAAAACATTTGCAAATTCGTCTCGCCATGCGAATCTGAGCTGTTAAAATATTAAATAATAGGTAGATATTAAGCAATAGGTACCTCCTTCAAGAATCTTTCGATGCATTCTTTTAAATAACGTATTTTATTAGGGGTTGATAGCGGAAAGTTCATTTGTATTTTGTAGTCTGCACTGACGCTCAGACGTGTTTCAAGAGTACTCTTACAATTCGGTAACAACCTTCTGGGACACTAATCTAATTCACCCTAGCCCATAAACATTTTGACTTTACAAAATAATTCTCTGTATTTTATAGATAATACCGCATAAGAGTCCCAACTGCTCCCAACCATCTGGAGCCAGTGAGACTATGGAATCACCAATTAGGGTATGTTGTGAGATTGAAGGTAGTGGGGAGGGGAAGGAGATGGGAAATAGGAAGGTTGGGAAGTATCTGACTATTCAAACACGGCTAAAGCCATTTCAAGCAACCTTTCGATTCTGAAAGGTGATCTTTCACCAGGGCTATATAATAATAATAATAATAACAGTGAACTTATATGGCGCAGTTTTGTGATATTTCACCTCAAGTGCGCTTCATGCTAAATTAATTATGCTAATAAGATTAACTAACAAGGAGAAAATAATACATAATATGTATACAAATTAAAACTATCTAAAATGATGATCGTTATCATAAATCACGAGAGAAAAGGTTCAGATATGGGTATAACAGTGTATGTGTACATCAACAGATTAAAAAAACAATTTACCAGTAGCTAAGGGAATGAAAAATCAGATTAAACATATGAATTCATATTAACACATTTGTCAAATCAAAGAAAAGGAAATAAGATTGAGGACAGTTAATATGTTGGCACTTAAAACATTAATATTCAAGTATTATAAATAAACGATTCTAAAAATGCAAACAGTGTAAATGTAACAAATAACAAAAGAAAATAAATATTTTATGACAATGCGTATATGGTTTTCAGTAGATAGTGAGGACATTGAGTTATAATGATAGAAGAAAGGAGAAAACCGAAACAAAGCAAATTAGGGACGTTTTCAAAGAAATTAAATTTTAATATGTTACGTTTTGTATGTGGGATTTGTAAGCAATTTGGTTTTTAAGACTCGTTTGAACTCTGCTAGGTTCTGTATGTTGGCAAGTTTTAGGGGCTACACTTAAGAGTTTCTACCACTCTGGCCTGTCTTGAAGGGCTAACTTCGTGAAGTACCAATCAACCGTAATACCATAAGATTGAAGAAAAAAACGTTTTCTTTGTAAGTAAGCATATTTTGCTTTACACTACATCACTAAGGAGCAATCGATTTCAAGTTGAAACATGGATCATTTCCTTCAAGCATTTATCTTTAAACACATTACGTATTATCTATTTAATTGAATACTCGAGGGCACACTGCATACACGTTTAGTGTTACAATAATACAAGGTTTTCAAAAAATAAATCAAACTTCTTTTGTGTTTCACATTTTTTACAAATGTTTTACCTAATATTTAATTACGGTCCGAACCTTCTTTGTATTTTTATAATTATCGTTAATTCAAAACGTTTTCTTTCTTTTTTTTTGAAACGCTGTTACGTTCAACTCCTTGAAAGTCCTAATTAAGGTTTTAAACCGATACCGAAGGGATAAGGATAACAAAGAAACAGAAATTACGGTTTAAATGGATTTTGATGGATGGTTTGGAGATCGCCACACATCAGTCACTACAAAACGGCTCTCGATACAATGTACACTCTTGTAACCACGGTTTAACGCATCCTTTTGGGTTATCATTAACACTATTAATTTATTTATGTAAACAAAGCCATATTATACGGTAAAATATGATTATGTCATTAGTGGTTCAAAAAAGCTCATTCAATTGAGTGTTATCAAAGAATCCATTATATTCGTGCAGCAACAAAAACTCTAGAACTCGGCGTCAGAAAATTTGAACAGTTTTTACTGTGCGTAATGTATAGGCAATGCAACATATACCAACTCGCAACGTCATTCCCTTCATCATCGTGGGCTGATAACTCATGGCGCAATAATATACCAGGAGGGATAGTTTGTGTAGTCAGGATTGTTGTTTTTTTCCTGACTCGGGCGTGGCTAGGGCTAGGGCTAGGGCTAGGATTCAAGTATTTATACATCCATTCATAGCACATGTCGACATAATGTTTCGTTTATTTGTATAACCACTTTTTCACAGTGTTGTTATCAACAAAAATATACGATATAACCTAAAAAACTATAACAAAACGTAGTGGACGGAGTCGCCGGAGGCGCGGGAGACGAAAACATGCTTACATACCGAAAAATGGTGCTATATTATGTGACAACTTGTCTTAGCTCTTTCTCTCTCACGGTTTACGACGTAAAAACCCGGAGAAAGTGATTTATCGTAAATTTGTATAGGTTGGGTAAAAATATTTAGCTCTCTCTCCATATATATTCTTGATCTGAGGCTAATAAAGATTTAATACAATGTAGATAGTAATAGTTACTAGGAATTAATATCTAATAATAGAAAATAAGATCTGTACAGCGCCCTCGAGGTGATTTTTCACAAAAATGGCGCTATAAAAATCATCCAATATTATTTTTAGATACTTAAGCTGCCCACGCTGGTGCTTCCACTGTAGCTATTAGAAAATCAAATCGAATCATAATTTTCATTTTTGGAAATTAGTTACTTTGTGATGGAATATTACCAAAATGGCGTGTTTTTTAAAATTGGTGTATAAAAGGTTTATTTTTATTTATTTTTTTATGGTGAATACCGCGCAAGAGTCCCAACTGCTCCCAACCGTCTAGAGCTAGTGGGACTATGCCATCCCTAATTGGGGTATGTGTGAGTTGAAGGAAGTGTTGGAGGGGATGCAGATGGGGAAGAGGAAGGTTGGGAAGTACCTGACTGTTCAGATCTGCTCACCAAAATTTATGAGTTTGATCTGAAATAACACATTTTAATTTAATAAAATTTATTTGCGCACGTCGAGATTTTAACCCGCGACCTCCAGATTTGTAGGCGAAAGTCTTAAACCACTCGACCACGGAGGCCGTCAAAAAAATATTAAAATCTGGTGTACACAAAGTAATTGTTTCTTTATTGAATACTTATTTTATATTATATTACCGGTTAGTAGCTAGGTACACAAACGCGTCGGATTCCCATCCGGGCGTCGTGGGTTCAATTCCTCTGCTAGCTAAGTCCTCCATCATGCACAATCCACATTTTCCGTTTATTATGTTATGTTAATATTGTCAGGTTATTTTTAAGTCGGGAATGTTTGTATCTCTTAAAAAAAACAGCAAAATGATATCTCGGTATGTTCAAAAGTTTAAGCAAATGGTGTTAACTGCTTATAAAGGCACAAAGCTAATAGAAATGTTGTCAAAAATAATTTTGAATATTATTTCATTGTTATGTATTTAGCTTATCTATGAAACATACCGGTCTAAGTAAAAATCCTTAGAGTATATGTATCCTTATCCTTTCTACCCAAGACAGTGTAGTCAGTTTTTGATGATTTTTACCTGACTCGGCGGACCTGGGCGTGGCTAAGATTAAGGCTAGAGTATTTATACATCCATTCATATCACATGTCGACATAATGTTTTTGTTTATTCGTATAACAGCTTTTTCACAGTATTGATATCAACAAAAATATAGCATCTAACCTAAAAAACCGTTTAGTTGTGACAAGTTTAGTGGAATAATAAAAAATGTTGGCGGAGTCCCGCGGTGACCCAGGAGCCCAAGATCATTGTTACAGTACATAGAAGCGGAGTATTATATTTGTTGTCTCTTTCTCTCTCGTGGTGTACGACGTAAAAACCCGGAGAAAGTGATTTATCGCAAGTTTGTATCGGTTGGGTAAAAATAATTGGCTCTCTCTCCATACGTTGTTTCTCCAAGTAAAAATCCATCTAGGTGTCCCTCTCGAAGATTGGTGAAGGATAGTCACTCCTAACCAAAGTGCATTATGCGCTCGTGTGTCTAGAACCGGTCCAGGGCTCTTATCTCCCAGCACGGGACAAGGGCCCGCGTTTCGTGTGCAGTAAACCTCCGAGGCCGAGCAGTGTCAGTTGGTAATTTTACAAATCATTCTCAAGAGCGGAGATTAGACATTTTTGCATCGGATGCTGGGTACGAAAATGCCAGGAATCTACTTAGTCCCAATCAGAATCTCTTCAGCGAGACGCATTGTCTTCAGTCGTCAATCACTTTCCTGAGACATGATATTATCTATTACCACGTTTTATTTATAACTTTGAAGCTTTTGATTCGATATTCTCATAAAATCAATGTAAAATGATGATGTCGATAATGATAGGTAACACATTCAAATAAAAATTGGTTTGTTTTCATTAGTTTTTAATACTATGCATAATTCCTCATTTCTTATAACTCTTACAATTTATGACTGTAATGATGAATTATGATGATATTTAACCTACGATCATATAGGGCACCAGTAGAAGTAAATGTTTAAAAATTACTTTTCAGATTATTATATTCATGCTATTAACGTATGCGGTAAAAACATGGTTTTAAATTGCATTTGAAGGGAGAAATAGCCGCGGATGACACGGAAAATAACAAAAAATACACAAAGCAAAAAATTATGAAATGAAAAGGATTCGCTATTTAATACTAGAAATAATGTCGACATGTTTAACATGGCAAATTCGATGTTTAAAACATACCTCAACAATCTTTTCGTGTCACCATATTAGGTGAAATATTTATTGATTTTGTTTATCTAAATTGTCAACCATTATTTTTTTATGTGAATATCGCATAAGAGTCCCAACTGCTTCAAACCGTCTGGAGCCAGAGGGACTTTGGAATTCACAATCGGGGTATGTTGTGAGGAAGGTGAGGAAGTACCTAGCTATTCAAATCTGGTTACCAAACTCTGCTAAAGCCGTTTTAAGAAACGTTTCGATTCTGAATGGTGTTCTTTCACCGGGACAATACTGAGATTATCTTACAAGTGCTGTAAAAATACTTAATATTATTTTTATTAATTTATTGTGAAATAACACATATTGGATATGAACCCGTGACCTCTATAGATTCGTGGTCAAGTATCTCAACCACTCGACCTCGGAGGCCATCGTCATTTTAATGTAAGTAATCATTGTACGTAACCAGTGTATTATTATTGTAACCATATTGTGAAATTTAAAAACACCATTCGCGTGTTCAAATTTAAAAAACAAAAATGGCTTATTGATATCTACAGCGAAACGCCATTAAACAGGCCATTTAAATAAAATAAAAACTAATAAAAATACATAACGCAGGACGTATAACAATATCAATCTTATAAACTGTTCGATCGAAAGTCCTGTATAACCGCAGCATCAACGTCGGTTTCTGATACTAAGCTCTTTTATTTTGTATTATTATCGTAATATTAGGCCTACTTATAGAAAATACACGTTTTTGTAGCCTCATCAGGACGTGCTCGGTCTAGGGTGGGATAATTTTCATTGTGGTTTTTTCAATATGTTGTTTGGAAATATCGACATCAAAATGTGGTCAGCCGTACTGAATCTTCTAATGACGATAATCGCTTCAATTATGCAGCGAGTAAGATTCCTGTATGTTGCTCTTCCTGAACTTAACTTCAGGACATCCTGTTGCTCCTGTATTTACCACTAACATGTATAGTGGTTGAGGGGAAAATAAGTGTTCTAGTTTTGAAACTTGAAAATATGTTCCTTTTAACAATTTAAAAAATAACACTAAACATATTGATGTTTATACTTGAAGTAACAATATATGGAGGGATAGCTAATTTGTTTTACCCAACCCATCCGAAATTGTAATAAATCACTTTTTCCGAGTTTTTACATCGTACACCATGAGAGAGAAAGAGACAACAAATTTCTTGGAAAGCTTCTATATACTGTCGCAATGATCTTAAGCTGGCTATCTTCGCTGGTTAACGGCGGGACTCCGCCCACATTTTTTATTTTGCCACTAAACTTGACACAACTAAACGGTTTTTTAGGTTAGATGCTATATTTTTGTTGATAAAAATACTGTGAAAAAGGGGCTATACGAATACACAAAAACATTATGTCGATATGTGATATGAATGGATGTATAAATGCCGTAGCCTTAGTCTTAGCCACGCCCATTTGCGCCGAGTCATGTTAAAATCATCAAAAACAAGTCTAAAACTGACTTCACTGCCCTTGGCTTGGGCTACCTCTAGTATACTCTAAGTGTTTATACATGAAATGAAGAACAACTTGTTTCGAAAAAAAAACTAACAAAATTATCTACAATGTTGATATTCACAAACATAATACAGGGGCATGCAAAGAAATAAGACCACCAGAAACAAATAAAGCCAACAGACAAAATGGCTTACTATATTAAGCAGGGGTGGCCAAAGCGTCGACCGCGGGCGGCTGGTCGACCGCATATCTATTCCTAGTGACCCGCCTATCTGAAGCCGCGTATATATATTGTTTTATTTATAAAATCTTTTTTTATATTTGTGTAGAGAAATTATTAATGTCTGTTATTAAAACAATTGGATATTGAATAGGAATTGGTAATATATAGTAAATTTCAAATTTAAAGTTAGTTTGGGCTTTAAATTACTACTTATGATCACTTAACAGATACAATGTTAGTAGACCGCCGCCAATAATTTCAAAAGCAGAACGCCCGTAGTGATTAAAAGTTTGGTCACCCATGATATAAAGGGATGAAATCTTATAATGCGCTGCCGGAAACCATCAAAATTAATCCAATCAATAAATTGAAAATAGTTTGTAAGAGCCATTTAAAATGCATGTAAATAAAAATAATAAGAAGTATTTAAGTTAAAATATTATTAAGTCAAATGGAAAATTAAATAATTAGATACTTTGTAAACTTTGATGTACAAGTAACTAATATACTACGAAAAACTACAGAAATAACTCGACTACGAATCCAAAGGTCACGGGTTCAAACCCGGCGTCCGCCAATAACTTTTGTTTAATTAATATGTGTCATAACACATTTAATTCTTATGAAAATAATTTTAAAAAAGTATATTTGCGGCACGTTCCAGAGTGGTAGGGTATTGCCCTGGTGAAAGACCACCATTCAGAATCGAAACGTTGCTTGAAATGGCTTTAGCAGAGTTTGGTAACCAGATTTGAATAGCTAAGTACTTCCTCACCTTCCTCACAACATACCCCGATTGTGAATTCCAAAGTCCCACTGGCTCCAGACGGTTTGAAGCAGTTGGGACTCTTGTGCGATATTCACATAAAAAAATAATGGTTGACAATTTAGGTAAACAAAATCAATAAATATTTCACCTAATATTGTGACACGAAAAGATTGTTGAGGTATAGGATTGTGTGCCGTGTTTGGTGACCAGATCTGAATAGCCAGGTACTTTCCAACCTTCCTCTTCCCCATATCCTTCCCCTCCCTACTACCTTCAGCCTCACAACACACCCCAATTGGGGATGCCATAGTCTCACTGGCTATAGACGGTTGGGAGCAGTTGAGACTCTTGTACGGTATTCACGTAAAAAAAAAATAAAAATAAAATAATAATAAAACTATAAAAATTGTGAATATCAGGAATCGGCCTAATCTTGTAAAAAGTAGGTACTTTATAGTGTATACGCAAATTTCTCGAAAATATTTCCATAATATATCGATTTTAGATTTTTTATAAAATTGTAATAGATCTGAAATACAACAGTTCATCACATTTTATTTAAAACGAAGAGGATTCGAATTAAAAAACGCCGAGTAAAATTCTAAGAATTTCTGTGAAAGTATTTTATTAATGAAAAAGTGAGTTTAAGTGTAATTATTGCCTATTAAATTGCCGACAAAACGATTATTTTTATAAAAGATAACAAAAATACCTGTCGTATAGTCTAAAGTATGTAACTGGCATTGAAAATTATAATAAAATATTATTTATTTTTGTAGAAAGCAATTACTTTTTGGTTTGACATATTAAATTAAATGAAAAAATAACTTTCCAAAAGAATAATTATAATTCACATTATCGGTTACTTTCTCTGTTTCCTTGTTACAATTTAAATGTTATTATTTTGTTTTCTCACTGTTCTCATATTTTAATTTTATATTGTGTTCTCCCTCTGTGTGTATATATAACCGCACACTATGTGTTTAAGTTTAATTTTGTACCCTGATGATGGTTAGGCTAAGCGAAACCGGTCGTCCATAAAAATAAAAATAAAGTATGTGGTCTTATACAAAGTTATTTTTCATTTCATTTCAGTATTTTTTTTATGTCCAGAAAGAGCGCAGCGTTATTGAGAAAGTATTTATAAATACATCTCATTATTTCTTCTTTCCACCAAGACTCAATCTTGCCCAAGAATTGATAGGGCTAATGGTCCCTACCAGTTGTACCAATATCACATTTGTTTTTCTTATTTTATTACTATTGTCGATCAAAATGAAGACCCAAGTAATAATATCATTAAATCACATATTCAGAACAACATGCATATGCGCCCTTGAGGTGATTTTCCCACAAAAACGGCGCTTTAAAAGTTATCCATTTATTATTATTATTTTACAAATTTGTACAGCAAAAGGGTGAATCACGTGAGGTGACTTTTTTTAACCTTGACTCATGCATGTAATAGATTTAATCTCAATATTGGAAAAACGTTAAATGGTGCGGTCCGACAGTATTATTATGTAAATCAATTTGGATATTCCATACAGTGGAATATCATCGGTTTACCTGGAAATATTTTGACAAATTTCATTGACCATAATAATCATTAATATTAGTGCCAGACACTGTGGCGACCTCTAGCATTGACCTTGCCTTAAAATTACATAAGTTTATTGGATTTGCGTTGTATAAATTACTTTTCAGAAACACTTTATCCATAAAATATAGTGAAAAGAACATTATCGATCGAAAAATCAGCGGGAACAATCTAGCTAGTTGAAAAATAATTACATTTTTTCAATAGTAAAAACATGTCACTATCGATTTATTTATTTAAAATGAAATAATAACTTAGTATGAGACCACAGATTTAATTAATTTTTTTATGACTGACCGGTTTAGCTTCGCCCAAGAATCATCAGGGTACCTTTTTTTTAAATATATTTTTTATAGTGAATACCGCACAAGAGTCCCAAGTGCTCCCGACCATCTAGAGCTAGTGAGGCAGTTTCAATTCTTAATGATGGTCTTTCACCAGGGCGATACTTAGAGTATCTACCACTCTAGAACGTGCCGTAAATAATCTTTATATTATTTTGTATGAATTAAATGTGTTATGACATATATTAAAAAGTTTTTTGCGCACGCCGGGTTGAACCCGCGACCTTTGGATTCGCAGCCGAGAGTCTTACCATTCGACCATGGAGGCAGTCAAGATCAAAATTAAACTAAACAAAAAATACAAAGGGAGAACACAATATAAATTATAATAAGAGAACAGTAAGAAAACAATAAAATAACATCTATAATTATAACAAAGTAACAGAGAGAAAGAGACAGGCAATGTGAAATGAAAGAGGCAAAACGTCAACTGAGAAGGTGATTAAAGAATAATTATACCTTTTATGAGCTTACAGGAAATATACAGTTGACGTTTTGGGTTAGACCTTTTTAATTTGGACCCCTTTAGAATCTCCGCTTGCGAACATAAAGATGGATGCCAATCACGAATAAAATAATGTTAACAGGTTCGGTGCAATTAAATTTTGAGGACGTAAACGGACTAAACTCGACGGTAGCGAACCGGTTACATAATGTATTTTTAAGAAATATGAAATAAATAAAAACCGGCAATGATGAAATGGGTTTCGGAAGCACGACTTTCAGATTGCGTCCTTCCGGAAGATTGTTTTAATAATTAGTATTCGATATGTATCAATTACTTGAAAATCTTCACATGGTACTCGTACCTACCTACATATATCAACGATTTAAAAAAAGCAATCAACATTCAAATTCACATCATCGTGTATCGTCCATAAGATGGAATAGGCATGGAACTAGCAGAGGAAGGAAAAAAGTAGACTGAACACTGTAGAAATGAGATCCCTGAGGCATATGTACGGTAAAACCATGTATGACTATGTTAAAAATGTGGATATCCGGAAAGAAAGCAAGGCTGATGTAAGCGTAGTGAATAGGATCAAGAAAGGGACGATTAGATAATTTGGGCATGTAGAGCGAATGAACGAAGAAATGAGTGTGAGAAGAATATATGATGCGAAAGTAAATGGAAGAAGAAGTTGGGGACGCCCGACAAAGACATGGAATTTAAGCGAATCAAATACTTGAGTCGGGCCATGTGAAGAGTCAGAATAACAGAAGAGTATGTGTTAATGTGAATGAAGCAAGGAGTGTGTGGTAAGACAGAGTTGAATAGCGATTCGTCCTCTCTGCCTATCCCTGCGTGATAGTTAGTTAGTCCCTTGGAGTAAGGTTAGTCCAGTAGATACTACATATTTTCAGTCCACAGAATGCATTTACACAAACAAGTATTTCAATACCGTAAAAATAACATTTATTTGTCCATTCCGCATTATTATGACTTGCAATACGCGAAACCTGGTAGCTACTTCAAATAGTTTTCATTATACCAATCTGCATTATCAAGTACAGCAGAGTTCATACTTCATATTTGCAGTATTGAATAGATCCTGTTACAGATGTGGGTCACATGCAACATACTGACACATACTCTAATATTGTTCGTGTGACAATAGTAACACATGATTCAAACACAAAATACAAACGCGTGCCTACTAGATAGCAGATCTGCAATGATAATGACTAGGCAATTGTATCGATATTTTAAAGCACATGCAAGTGGATGGTTAAACGGTCCATAAGAGATAAATATGTCCAATCAATTTCTACACGTATTAACAGTGATGCAACAAAGTGTGTATTTTTTACATGAAAAGATCGACATTCTTGTACGTCTCGTAAGTTTCACATCTCGAAGGTGTAACTAGTTCAGTTATATCATCCCACGGAAATACAGCAATTGTGCAGGTAGTACCTATCTATTAGAAAGCAAAAAAAGTTCTACATCGGTAATGGGAACCCACTCTATCAACGTTCTGCCAGAATTTGATGAAACTTATTTCTGTAGGTGTTCTTTCTTTCATCTTCAAACAAATCAGAATTTAACAAAAATCAATCAATACATTGTTTCTATTTGTGAAAGCTGAAAGAGTTATCGAGTAGGCGGAGTGAAAAATATATCACAATTATTACGAAATCGGTATCATAAAATGCGACACGATAAACGTCACCTTTTAAAAAAAAAGTTAAATGAATACCGCACGAGAGTCTCAACTGCTCACAACCGTCTAGAGCCAGTGAGACTATGGCAGAAGAGGAAGGTTGGGAAGTGTCTGGCTATTCAGATCTGGTCACCAAACACGGCTAAAGCCATTTCAAGCAACGTTTCAATTCTAAATGGTGGTCTTTCACCAGGGGGTTACTTCTATCTACCACTGTGGAACGTGAAGCAAATATACTTCTTATTATTTTTATATGAATCAAATGTGTTATGACACATATTAATTAAATAAAAGTCGGGATTGAACCCGCGACCTATGGATTTGTAGTCAAGCGTCTGGTAAACTCGACCATTGAGGCCGTCAAAGCCCTTTTTGCAACGAATAGGAATTAAGGTAGCTACCTGCAATATAAGGTATAAGAAGAGTGAATATAATAATTATTCAGAAAAAAGCGATTATAAAAAAACACTCGTATTTTAGCATTTGCATCAAAATGACAATAATCCAAAGTAATATTTAGGTAGCGTTTTCGTAGGGAAAAAAGTTTATAATGTTTTCACATTGTAGTTAGATCTCTGAAATTATTTTCATAAATAATATTATTTTTTAATGTAAAAATGACAAGAAGGACATAGAGCGCCAGAGAAGAGCACTGAGCGTGCGAGCCAACATGCTAGCCAGCAGATTTGACAAAAAAACAGCTTATTGCATCAGCCTGTACCCTTACAAACTGTTGGCCAGATATACACAAGGGGCGTCATGAACCCACTCCGACTACAGTATAACCACGCGTACAGGGCGCTGTTCGGCCTCCCTTGGCGATGCGGCGCCCCGGAGATGTTTACTAAGGGAAAGAGTGCATGGGAGCCAGCGCTGAAAATTCGATAACACTTTCATTCATACCGTCGCCCAGTGGCAAGACCCGCCCCTACATCATAGATAGAGAATTTCTCTCAAGCCACCGTAATACAAGTGCTAAATGTACATATCGTCGCCGGAAAGGCAAAAGGGCTGAAGCGTCAGTACGGGAACTTTATACTAGAACACTTTAATTTTTTTTGTTTGTTTTACAAAAAAATTATAAGTCTTCAGTGCCTGGTTGAATTTTGAAAAAAAAGTTAACTCAGGTAACTCAGTGCTCTCACTGAGTTACCTGAAGCGACAAAAGATAAAAAAAAAGTTCAAAAATTGTGTCGTTTGAGTCAAACCTTCCTCCAATTGTTAAATACATTTTAGATAGCTGAAGGGCCACAAAAGTCTTCAGAATCAAACAAGAGTCGGAGCATTCGATGCAGAAAAAGAAACTGGTCAAAACTGCATATTTAACTCATTTTTGACGAAAGTGTTGCTTCAGCTTTTCTGCCCTTCCAGCGACGATATTATTACATTTTAAACTAAGGTTAATATTTCAGCATTATTAATATATCTTGCAATGATATGGTTTTTGTATTTATTTAATGAATAAGTAAAGGAAACAGTCTGAAAAAATAATGTGGATATCCGGAAAAAATGCTGTAAGCGTAATGAAAAGGATCAAGAAAGGGAGGCTTGGATGGTTTTGGCACGTAGAGCGAATGAATAAAGGAAGGAGTGTGAAAAGAATATATGATGGGAAAGTGAATGGAAGAAGAAGTCGGGGACGCCCGAGGAACACATGGCGCGATCAAGTAAATCAAATACTTTAATCAAGCCATGTAAAAAGTCAGAATAATAGAAGAGTGTGTATGACACGATGTATGAATGAGAATGAAGCAAAGAGTGTTTGCCAAGACAGATTTGTATGGCGGTCCGCCCTCTCTGCCTACCCTTTCGGAGAAACGGTTTGATGGTTAGTTATTTAGTTTTTAGGAAACAGCCGTCAGGCATGATAATTTCAGTAAAGAAGAAAAAATAATTTGAATTAATAATGAACACGATGGGTTTTCCCAGTATCGTGTAATCCTTTTTCTCACTCTCAATCTTAATTAATTTAAATTAAGAACATCAATTAAGTTTTTAAATAATGATAATGGACCCGGTTTGAGCGAATTGCATTATCAGGTTTATTGGTGCACATTCCCAAAGTAATTAATTCTCGTCGGCATCTTTTTTGAGCGGTTTGGAAATGCAATTTTGTTTTAGTTCGGACACGGAGTTTATTATCGTTATGCAAAACAGCAAGCTTAATATGAATACGAATCTCTCCCAATTAATTTGTGTGCACTCTTATTTTAATGAGGTTGAAAAAAATCCTTATAGATGTAGAAAAATTGTTTTAAGAATAACGATAATTCAATAACAAAAATGTATGCATAGATTGTAACCGTCCTTTAATACATTTAATATGAGACGTAAAAATCTCGTCTATATATATAATAATTATTAAAACACATAATTTCTGGTTTTTTGTATGATCGTCGTACTGAGGAATACATATTAAATAAATGAGTGATGACTACCAAATATTTTAAGCTGTTTTAATGAATGCTGTGTATTTTTGTTTAATCTCTATAGTTAAATAATATTAACAAGAAAATTAAATTGCCAAACGAAAAATTTATTATTTATATAAAACTAGTGTGTTACAACACTGTCTTTTCGAAAACCATTTAATGCAGAAGAATTGAAAAAATAATAAAAAAACCCATTGCCTTTTGTAATATATTTTTTTATAGTTAATGCTTCACAAGAGTTTCAACTGCTCCCAACCATCTAGATCGAGTGAGACTATAGCATCCCCAATTGGGGTATGTTGTGAGGTTAAAGGTTTTGGTGAAGGGAAGGACATGGGACATATTTAATTCATACAACGTAATATATTGTATATTTGCGGCACGTTCCAGAATGGAAGATTGCCTGATAAAAGACCACCATTCACGATTCGAAACGTTGCTTGAAATGGCTTTAGCCGTGTTTGGTGACCAGATCTGTATAGCCAGACACTTCCCAAACTTCCTCTTCCTCATCTCCTTCCCCTCCACACTACATTCAGCCTTACAACATACCCCAGTTAGGAATTCCATAGTCTCACTGGCTCTAGATGGTTGGGAGCAGTACTCTTGTGCGGTATTCACTGTAAAAAAAATATAAAATAATGCAAATCAGTAATAAAAACATAAAGACGTTTCATGCCTTTTTTCCTTTTCATAGTGAATTTAGAATTGTTTCCCCCCTCACCCACACCATCACCCTCCCCCACCTCACCGATTGACATTTTACCTCTTTTTCTCATGCGCAGTGTGTCCTTAAAACTTCCAACAAGAGTTGTTACAATTTCGCTTGTCGCAATTCTTTTATTTCAATATTCAATTTAGCCCCAGAGCCAAACGAGCTTGAAATTGAAATCACTCACGTTCTCTGCGGTGATTTATTGCGCGGAGTCAATCACTATTAAATTTATGTGCAGACATTCTTTCGCTTTGAGTTTGAGTTTTGAGAAAAATTTCGACGAGTATAATACACGAGAAGCTAAACACAGCACGTAAATTTCAGAGCTTTGATATATAGTATGTATATATATATATATATATATAGTATAAATATATATATATATATATATATATATATATATATCGCTATATAAATATATTATGCGACATTTGACTCATTTTGTAAAGTGTCGCTGAAGCCATTTTGCCTTTCCAGCGACACTTTATATATATAAATATTTATATTTATATATATATATATATATATATAGTTTTATATATATATTTTTTTTATATATAAATATAAATATATATATATAATATTATATCTTCGCATCGAATGCTCTTTCTGCATCAGATGCTCTGACTCTCGTTGCAAGAAGACTTTTTGTGGCCTTCAGCCATCTAAAATATATTAACCATTTGGGAGAAGGCTTGACTCAAGTTTGTGACTTTTTTTAGATTCGTTCCGCTTCAGGTAACTCAGTGAGAGCATTGAGTTAACTTTTTTTTTCAAAATCCAACCAGGTACTGAAGACTTATGAATTTGATTGTAAAACAACAAAAAACTTAAAAGTGCTCTGGTGTAAACTTCCCGAAATGGCGCTTCAGCCCTTTTGCCTTTTCGGCAACGATATAATTTACTTACTTCATGATTTCATAACTGAAAAACCGTTTATTTATATCCTGTCATCGAGATAATAAATTAATAAGTTGTCTCACACACAATATGAATTTTCTTTCCTCTTCTCTAGGAGAAAACATTTCGAGACTTTCCGATAAAAAAAGGCTGCTTTGGTAGCCTTGGTCGATTGCAGAACTAGCAGGGAAAACAACCTGAATAACTCCTCTATCCAAAATCAACATAACTACATACTCCCTTTAAGTATAATACCATATTGAAAACTATAATTTAGAACGTGCGTGCGGCATGTTACACTTTAAAATCATACGGATGTGATGACTGTATACTCAAACAATAGGTTTTTTTCCTTTTCTAATATTGAGTAATCTCTAAACTAGAGGTTAACCTACCCTAAGATTCAATTCACTCTGATGTCATAAATGTGTGTCCTTATCAAATTTAGCCTTCAAAGAACACTTCGCGTGCGCTAGGCACTCATCTGAGTTTACTTGAAGTAATGTGTTAAAAAAATATACTTTTAAGTTTAGTGCTGAAAAGCAAAAGCCCGACAATAACAATATTTCAAAGTAATTTAAACCTTTTGTGAAATATAACGAATCATTTTCTTATTTCAATTATACTTACAAAGAAAGCGTTAGGATTTTTCTCGAAACCAAGAATAATTATTATGAAAAAAAGTTTGTTTATTTATTATAGCAACACACTAAATTTAATGATTATAGATCACCAGTCCGACGACCTCCGTTGCCGAGCGTTAAATATCCTTGACTACGAGTCCGAAGGTCGCGGGTTCGAATCCAGCGTGGGAAAATACTTTTTAATTAATAATAAGTGTCATTTCACATTTAATTAATAAACCATATTAACGACACGTTACAGAGTGGTAGATACTCCTTAGTATCGCCCTGGTAAAAGACAACGATTCAGAATCGATCCATTGCTTGAAATGACTTTATATACTCGTAGACAGGTACGTTACTTACTTTTCTTCCATCACTTCATCTCTTTCCCCTCTCCAAACCTTCAGTCATACAACATACGATTGCGATACCGTAGTACCACTGGCTCCGGGCAGTTGGGACTATTGTGTGATATTCAAATAAATATTCTAAAAAATCTAATTTATTGCTTTCTAGTTTTTCACTACTTTAACAGTACTATAACTACCTCTT
The DNA here is from genome assembly GCA_022651775.1 of Drusus annulatus. Lineage (NCBI taxonomy): Eukaryota > Metazoa > Arthropoda > Insecta > Trichoptera > Limnephilidae > Drusus > Drusus annulatus. The sequence continues at coordinate 16,638 of JAGWCC010000315.1, read as the reverse complement.
TATTGCAAAATAAAGAGGTCGTTTAAATGGTGTAAAAAAGTTATTATTATTCGTGTCTTGATGAGGTAGGTCTTGTCCATGCTTTATATTTGCGTTACGTCATCTTTTCATTTTATTGTTTACTGCTTTTATTCCGAAAACATTTTATTTTAAAGTGAAAAAGTCGTTTAAAAGGCATAGACATAAAATACAAGACACGTCATATTCATACAAATCTTACGAAAAATGTGGCACCACTAGTAACGTCTTGAATTCCGTTTCACCCGCTTGTGAAAAAGATAGCCATTCAAAGAATATGTGTGAACGGATGAGATAGCTATATGAACGACCCACGCTACTGTTATAATCGGGTATCGCGCCACTAGCCCTAGTTTTTTGCATTATTTTTTTGCATTCGCTATCTCACCGTCCCCGAGTAGCTAAAAAAACTTGTAAATAATTGTATTTATTGAATTGAAATAATAAGTGATTTGTGGGTAATTATGAATGGAAAAGAAACTCCATTAAATATGTTTTTTGCTTCCGAATGATTTTTACACCTCACAAGGCATTTTTCTCAGAATGGAGCCTACAGCGACGCGTTTGTGACATCTGGTGACAACTTGTGTGTTGAACGAATGTTTGTGTGATACGAACCGCAGTAAATCTCAATGTCTCGCGGACTCGGTTTAGTGCATTCACGCGCGTTGTCTCAGTACCGTATCTACATTATTTAATTCATCTAAGCTAAAAAGGAAGAAAAAATACTATTATCGACCATGCGTTGAATACTGCCTTGCCTTGCAGTTTATGTTAGCGAGCGACGATACGTCATCTCGGTTGCCCTATAGCTGCAATACCGGTTGCCGGCGTATTATACAATACAGTTTGCCATTAGAACGGCCACTCCAGTATGTCGATGGGTAGCAGCCGTAAGCATGTAACAGATGTAGTCGGTTTAGAGGCAAGCTGTAATGATGACCATTTTTTCATGCTGTTTTTGGAATTTGGAAAGAAACATGGGAAGGATGTTAAAACTTAGATAGCTCAACTGATTATTCCTTATGGATTTAATATTTTGGAAACCCATGAACTTGTTAAAACTTGTTTTTTATTTATTTTATTTTGCGAAAACAGTTTTATACCAATTACAATGTAAAAGCGATAAAAACAACACAAAAATGGTAATCATAATTATACAATTTTAATAGTACAAAACAAAGTTAAAACTGAAAAACCAAATTTCCCGCGAGACAGTTAATTAACCTAATTAGTCTTCCCAGGGACATCACCATTGGCAAGTTAGTTCTGCACCTGGGAAGAAACAGAAGCCTGTGTTGGCGGCATCGCGTGAAATTATCAAGGACATTAAATCCAATTTCCTCCAGGATGTCAGGTATTAATGATACACCGTTAAAGAGTTTGTGAGCAAAAATCAGTAATTTTATATCTATCCTCGAACTAAGACTTCAGATACCCAGCATTCCTGAGATAAATGCTGTTGGAAATGTTTTAATTTCTTTGTTCTGCAATGACTTTCAGAAGCTGTAAAGGTGACCCTTGTGTTGCATATTTTTGAAAAAGATGCTAAACGAGTTCGAACATCGAAAATCTGGTTGGTTTGTACATGCTGTAATTTTTTTTAATAGTGAATACTGCACAAAAGTCCCAACTGCTCCCAACCGAATATAGCCAGTGAGACTATGGCATCCCCAATTGGGGTGTGTTGTGAGGTTGAAGGTAGTAGGGAGGGGAAGGATATGGGGAAGAGGAAGGTTGGAAAGTACCTGGCTATTCACATCTGGTCACCAAACACAGCTAAAGAATGGTGAACACATTTACAAATCCCACTTTGGCACTTAATTATTTTAAAGCTCCGCAAATATTTGGATAGTTCTAACAATAACAACTGTGTGCTCTATTATTTTGATATACGAAACTTGTATATGGACAAGCCAAACCTTTTGAAAGAAGAAATAAAAGCTGTACAATATTTTATATGATTTTTTCATGAAATATTTCTGTATGCGTTAAACTTAAAGTTATAATAAAAAGCTGTAGTATTACCACTGTTGTGATTTTTATTTGTATATGTTGACAAACTATTTTATTGTAGTTTAACGGGATGATGATTTTTCGAATACTCGAGATATCGTATGTACTCGGCTTAGGTGAGAGTTTTATCAATGAAAAACTTTGCTTTGTCAATGGAAGACATGTCAAAAGTTTAAAAGTAAGTAAATATCACGATCCCGACAGAAAAAAATACGCGGAATGCGAGGCATGGAATCCCCAGCTGGTCGGTAAAAGAGAAAAGAGGATTAAAATGCGAGACAAAAGAGCAGTATTATGAGCAGATTAAAAAAATAGACGCTATTATTTTGAAGGAATGGTCCGATTTAGGGTCGGTTGAATAAGATATTTGTAAAAAGTCAAGTCGGATGTAAGAGGTGTATAGTTCAGGTCACCCCATAAACGTAAAAAAATGAATTAAAATGTGAACAGAAAAAAACTAAAAATGTACTAATGGCACGTACTTAAGACGCTAAATCAGTTAGTACTCGTATAGTTTTTGTCAGACACTGAATGATGGAAATAAAGTATAAAGAATAAAACCAGCAAATACATCAAAATAAGATGACTAACACTTTGTGTAAAAAACATTATCCACAGTTTTCTTGAATTTATAAAAATATAATAATCCTGCCCTTACCTGAAAATGTAGTAGCTTCAACTACACTAAGGTTTGTGTGTTTTAAACTTTCGCCATATTTCAATGATTAGCGCCATTTTGTTTATTTTTTTTACATTTGACCGGTCCCCGTTAAACGCCGACTGTCGGTCCGCTTCAACTTTTGAACGCATTGTGGTCAGCTGACAAGCATAACAACATGGCTGTTATACTTTTTAGCTGAACACGATTTGTTCAAAAGTTGAAACGGGCGGATGATCGGCGTTTAACGGAGACCGGCCAAATGTCAAAAAACAAAATGGTGCTACTCATTGAAATGTGACGAAAGTTTCAAACACACCAACCTAAATGGCCACATCTGAAAAGCCGAATTCTCCCAACACTCTTTCATCCTCTGTCTATCTCTTCCTCCTCATTCCCACAGTCTCAAACATCCTAAAATGTTTGTTAATTTGGGTAATGCTTTGATTTTTATTCAGATTTTGATGTATAAATTCGATGGCTGATAGGTTTGCCCACTTAGTTGCACTATCAACATACGAGCTAAATGCCGAGTTGCGTGACCGAGCGATGACCAAAGAATAGAACTTTGCATACAGCACGAGCACCTTTAGTCCTCAGTCCTCCAGCAGTACCAACTTCACTTAAGCCAGCAAACCTATCAAACCTTCATACTTTATAGAACGGTGCCCAGTATTTCGAGCTGCAGCGGCAATCGCAATTAATGGCATTGCATTTGACGCCAGGGCTGTAGTTATCGCGCCCTTTAATTCAGAATGCTCGCGTACTTACACAATTTGTCTTCCAGTTGAGAAATGACTCCTTTGTGACGGTTTTGCAGGGCACTTAAGGGGCAAGGCAAATGAACACGAACACTAGAAGTCAGGAGTGCTATAAATAATATAAAAGGACTTGATCACGCGGAAATGTCGCTGATTTTAGATGTGAATAATTGATCAGGTTGTGAATAACATGTGTAGATACTGTGGACGAATATAATATAGATGTGAGTGTGTATAATTTAAGCGAATTGGAATTCTGAATTCGATTTTTTGCTCGAGATAAGTAGACGAAAAAATGTAAAAGACAATATAAATAGGTATCTTCATTTTTGAAGGTGGGTGTACGCTATTAATTTTTGTGGAAACATATGAGTTGAACTATATTAAAAAGAAGGTGAATTAACAGTGCATGAAATGAAGAATATACTCGTATAATATTAGCACCAAATCTCAAAGGCCATATTCAAAAGGGAGTAAAATATTTAGAATCGAAGTATTAAGTAAATAGAGTAAGTTTAAATAATTTTCACTCCGAGAGTTTCCAACCTTCCTCTTCCCCATCTGCTTCCCTTCCTACTACCTTCAGCCTCACAACATACCCCAATTGGGAATGCCATAGTCTCACTGGCTCTAGACAGTTGGGAGCAGTTGGGACTCTAGTGCGGTATTCACTATAAAAAAAATAAAGCATCTCGTCTTGTCTACAAGATATGTAAAATTCGATTCGAGACGAATATAAAAAATCAGCCAAAATTTTCCTACTGGCCAATGACAGCCACAAATAATGGACCTGCTATTTCACTATTTTTTCAGTGGCAACAGTAATCATTTGCTACTTTAATTTATTTTACTGTTTAAAACGTTAGTTATTTTAAAATGCCAAACATTGATCAAAGATGAAATTTGCATAACGAGACTGGAATAACTTCAGCCCATGTGGATCTTTGTAGCCACATTTTTAGGCAAAACTGGTCGGGACTATCGCTGAACTAGAATTATCTCGCAAACACTTTATCCAAAAGCAGATTATATTTTACACAACGTCCAAGAACTCCATGTGTAAATATAGTTTTACACATATTTTCCTCAAATAGGTACCTTTGAATTCCTTCAGAAGGCCAAACAGCTTAGCAGTTAGTAGTTAAAAATTAGCGGAGCTACAAAAAATCACGTTTTATTTTAGACATACATCATAAATAGTAGTTAATAAATTGCTTAAATTTTTGGAAAATAAACCCAGCAATCATTCAATCGGACTGATTTTAGGATATTTTGTGACCTTCCTTAACTAGGTGAAGTATATCGATTGAGACCTAAAAAGTAGTGAAATTATTTAATTTGCTTCCTTTTACATAGCCTGAAAGTTTCACACGAAATAACCATCTACATATGTGAATAGATTCTAGTAGATGCTTACCCGGTTTTCTGATTGAACGTTTGTTTGAACCTATTCATAAGTCCTTTATCACATTAGGTTAGAAAAGTCGATAATAGACCCACTTTATAGACCTACATAATCGTGCGGTCATTGTGGTTGTTGCCATTTAAAAAAAAAAAACATGCAACGTTATTAATGCTAGATCAGCTTGCGCAAGTCTAAGGCTGGCGCTTAAAAAATATACTTCAACATACTCGAATTTTTTTTAAATGTTTTCTTTCGGCCATCGAGAGCCAAGGCCAGCACACAACCTTTATGCCGTAGAATCCATTGTATTTATGTAGGATACTATTTGACATTATGAATTATGGTAGATTAAAAATAATATTACTGTGTGAACAATGAAATTCCGGCTATCGATTTTTTTTATTGATTTATTTTTGATAAAGAGACTAATGATTTATGAACATATCTACGGCGTATGTGATGAAGTGTGTTTTTTTGGATACTGGTGTTCAGTTTTTACCGACTGATTTAGTAAAAACCTCAGGTGCTATGAACAAAAAAGTCATATTAATAATAATAACGTATTTATTCCAATGTGGTTGTGTGGTACGTGCAATTATTGCGTAATATATACTCGTATATTCCACAATAAAAATCCATAAACAAATTGCTTTATTTAAATTAGATAAAACAATTTAGTTATATATGACAACAGTAAAAAATACGTATTGGTTCGAATTTCATGTTTTACGCTCGTTACTTTCATAGAAACGTCGTTATTCATATTTATAGTTTTTTTTGTGTTTAATTTGTAGAACTCCATTTTATTTTATTAAATTTAATATCATTATTATTTAGTTCTGCTCTTTTTAGTTTGTTTTACTTTTAGTGACAGCTGTTTCGGCGTTTAAGGCCACTATCAAACTGTGGTTAAGCCACATGAAAACTAATTACTTAAATAAGTCGTTTCCATGTGGCCTAACCACAGTTTTATAATGGCCTTAAACGCCGAAACAGCTGTCACCAAAAATAAAAACTGAAAAGAGCAGAACTAAATAATAATAATTTAAAATTAAATTCGATTGAATTACTAAAAAAACGTTATTTCTTGTTAATTAAACCGTTCGTTCTAAATGATGCTCGATTTAAGGAGTTGTTGCATTTTTTCCTAGAAACCAGCCACCTGGTGCCACATGGGGGAGGCGAAGTTGTGGATGCGGCCTTTGGTAAATATCATCATCCCTGCAATAGCAGGGAGGAGTCCTATTATATAGGTATGTTATGTTGTAGTGCGCGCGTAGTTGGTTATGTCATACCTTACTTGTTCAGATTAAAAAATACATATTATTACACAGTGTACTAAAGCAGAAAAGTCTCAGACACAGAGTCTATTATCAACCCTATTCCTCTACAAATAGGACGACGAATGCTTAGATTCTTCTTTGAATGATTATTGATTGAGAAATTGATTTTGAAGAAATCTGCAATTTCGCTTCATATGGGGCACCACATACAAAGTTTCCAAAGTGCGAGGGGAAGATTGATGGAAGATGAGGCAGAGGAAGACGCAGCACCTAATGAAAACGAAATGGGATGAATGGCAAAGAAGATATGATTGGATTTTTCGAACTGCGAATTTTTCGTCGGCTGTTTTTCAAAATACCATGAAGAACGGTGCAAAAAATTGATAAGTTACACGGAAAAAATACTCGTTTTAAAGAGATGAACTTGGAATATGACTTCTTTGGAGTATTTAGCAACTAGTTAATCTGAAAAACCACAGGAAGATGAAAGACCACACATAATTTACAATTCCCTCTAAAAACGTATTACCAAAAAAACTTTCAACCTTTTCCAAACTGAGTCGTCTGTAAACCGCATCATGACTCTGGCCACCTATATTGAAGGTATTTTCAAAACTATGAGATTTCTTATTATCCCATACGTTATGGCTTACAGCATAATAATAATACGTTGTTATTTATGTTCGAATGCGCGAGATTTTATGGTGTCTTAAATGTCAACAGATTTATTGTTATTGTTCGCCGTAATTCGAGAAAATTTATCGTGAAGTTCGCGAACTCACACCTAACAAGTTTATGATAGATAAGTATCCCAGAAGCTGGGCAAACTCTGCAGCGGCAGCAGATACTAGAATACTACTACACGACTGTTGACCCTGCGCAAATCGTAAGTGCCCCCTAATGCATACTTTGTTAACTACCTTTGATCTGTAGTCCCTAGATACCTGTCGAACCCTTGATAAAGCGCAACAACAGTAATTCGTCCGAGAGGAATTGCAATATTTGAAATGCAGGAGGGAATGCCATATTTTTTTCAACCAATATTTCAACAAAAAGTGCATCGACAAACTAGCTTAATTGATCCCTTCAGCACCGGTGGATAGTCTATTCGTACATGGCTTTAATTAACGTATGAGATGGGGTCGTTTGATTTTTTTGTGGTTGTATTTTCTTAAAAGCCTGTTTTATATTATTTTTTTAATGCTGTGCGGGGTTTATCTTGAGGAGAGGAAGTACTGAAGCCGAGTTGGAGTTTTTAATAGATCACTTTTTTTAGAGTAGCGAATGAGTGTGTACAACTATAGGCTAGTCTTGGGGTAACAATATATGGAGAGAGAGCTTATGCATTTTATGGCTTGCTAAAATTATAATAATTAAAATATATGACTAGTCGACCGGTTAGATTAATACTGTTCTGACGATGGAAGCATGCTTCCGAAACCGGTCGATAATATATTAAAATAAGGTGGTTGGAACAAAGTTTTGTGTTTAAATTGTGATTTTTTCTTACATACATTTTTGATAGGTGTTGCAAAATATTATTTCTTTTAAAACGGTTGCTCAGCATTGTACTTTGTGTAGGTAATAGGTACGTGATCTATTTATTTTAAACGTGTACCCCAGTTTTGCTAACATTTTTATAAAACTAGCAATTTTTAACTAGAGACTTGTATATTTTTAATGACCTTGTAATTCTGTTCGCTCTACGAATATTATAACTTACAGAGTGGCATAATGATTATTTCAAGAGTAACGAAATAATTTCAAAAATTATATCGCTTTGCAGTGGCGCGGCGAAAGCTGACGGCCGCCAAGTTGCCAGGCAACAAGAAGGTATACAACGGATGGCTGGCCCGTTTGGCGCTTGACCGGTGTGACGTCATAAGGACGCCATTGTTCCTCCCCCCACCCTCCACCCCATGGTCTGTCCGGCTCGCCGGAGAATAAACCACGCCCCTTCCGGGTCATGGTCCTCACCGGGTGAAGGGGCAAAAGCTGATAGTTTATAATAGCTACTACTAAAATCTGCGGAAAGCTTTAAGACAAAGTGTAAAAAAAGGGTTTTAAAGATAAGAATATATCATTTTTGCGTTGTTTTTAAAATGCGTTTTTTATTACATGGTTGTATTTATGTTGTGCAATAATTTTATTTGCTTGTTTGGTGTCGATCGGGAGTTAATTTTACCAGGCGCCCATAAACGGACGCGGGTACGAGGAGGTGGGTGGATTGAAATATGTTTATGTTCGCGGACATTTGAACGGGAGGTAGCGAAGGTACCCTGGTAATGTAGGGCGACTATGCGGACGATGGTAGGTCAATAATAACTTTAATTGCGGGAATTCATCAGCGGGTAATCTGCTAAAGTCCGGCACCTAAAGGGCAATAATTTAGCCAATTATCTATGGTAATGGTGGCATTGGATACGAAGCATGGTATTTGTGGTTATGGTGAATATTTGAAATGACGAAAGAAATTATAAAGTCAGTCTGCGTGGTAGAGGTGTCTTACCTTAAAGGTGTCTACAGACAACCCCAAAGGTGTGCTAAAACTTTCCTTTGGGTTTTTGTGATTTTTCATAAAAATAGTAAATTTTATTAAAGTTTTATCGGAAGATAAATTTTCACTATCTCTCCGAACATAGGGTCTCTCTTCGCTCAAGTGATAAGAAAGCCATTGAAATCCCCAGACGCTTTCTAAATAATTATTACTTGCTTTCACTATTCAAGCATTCCTCTTTGAAAAGAGCTGCCCTATTTTGTACGGGTGCTCTCACAAATGCTGTATTATGGAACCAAACTTTTTTTTTCATTGAATTATTAATTTAAATTTTATTAGTTTTTATCTGCAAAAGGTTATAATGTGTTGTGTTGATATTAACTTGCCCTGAAGATGTCACCAACATATCACAAAACTAGTTGGTACTCGTACATTAGGAAGTAACATTTTTTTTTTAGTATACGTAAATATGTTATTCAGCAAGAAATTGAAATATTATAACATAACTGTTCATACTTATATTTTTTTAACATTCTCACGAATATATTTTTTAATCAAGGTCGATTGAAATAAATTACCACCTGTTATAACAATAATTTTGAGCTTTCTTTTTTAATTTATTTACGCCCGTTCGAGGCTTTTTATGCAAACATTAACAATATGGTATACTCATAAACAGTTCTAAAAATATTGTACCAGAAAGAAAAAATTGTATTGAATAACGGGTACATCCAGAGCTAATTAGTTTCATCAAATAAATTAGCTCTACTAGATAATAAATAAATAAAACTGTACTAAGGTATACTTATATTGTGATATTGACCCACTAAATATATCAACAACATCGGAGTATTTGTTTCCTAGATGTTGAATTCTTCCCATAGAAGTATAATAATATATTGAAGTAGAATTGTCACAATAATATGGTAGATACTGTCTTGTGCAATGCTTGTAACTGTCCTGCCAGGAACATGAAATGCAACTAAATATAATAATTCAGGGCTGTCAATCATTATGTAACAAAATGAGAAAAAAAAACATCTTAACAAAAAAGTTTCACGCTGGTGTTTTCTCAGTAAATATTATCAATAATTTCCAAAAGCCACGACATTCTGAAAGGTATGTATAAAGCGGAAATGAATATAAATATTGGAATGGGGTGTCTCACAGGGTAGCATTTTAGGTCCCTTCTTGTTTTTAATATATACAATGATTTATGTAACCTGAAAATAGATGGACAGATTACTGCATTTGCCGATGACACTGTGTTACTATTTAATGCTAAATCTTGGAATGAAGTTTTTACTATGGCTGAAAATGGTTTAAATACTGTCAAATTTTGGCTTAATTCACACGTGTTAACTCTAAATACAGAAAAAAACAACATTCCTAACTTTAAGAATAACAAGCAATTCATTACCACCACAACATAACCTCATATTGCATAGCTGTAACTTTTGTCAAATACATGCACTTGTCTTTCTGTAAATAAAACTGAACACATAAAATACCTTGGCATATATATATAGATGATCTCCTAAAATGGAAACTTCATGTCACAAATCTAATAACGAAACTGAGGAAACTCATTTATTTAAAAAAAATGTAAGAGACATATTAAATAAAAAAACAACTACTTTACTGTACACTTGTGTTATATTCTTTAGAATATGGCATTATCAGTTGGGGTAATGCCACCAATAATTTACCTGAAGCCTCTAATAAACATCCAAAAATTATTTCTGAAAGTTATCCTTAAAGTTCCTTTAGGGACGAGTACTGAATTTATTTTAAAGGAGCTAGACGTCCTAAACTTGAAACAATTACACTCAAAAAATATTCTGTTGCACCAATTTAATAATGTCCATGTGTTTGAAGAAAGAAAAATTTGTAGAACCTTAAGGCAGTCACCAATAAAACTCTTTAATATCCCAGCCTATAAAACCGCTTACAGACAAAAAAGTTTTAAGTACAACGCCATTAAACAATTCAATTCTCTGCCGAGCACCATCAGAAACATACTAACCAAAAGCTCCTTTAAAAGCAATATCATTACTCACCTTAAAAATCAAGTTTAATTTAGTTCTTATTATGTAGATTCTATTTCTTCAAATTTGTCATTTACTTATATTATTTTTATTTTCATTATGTATGTACTATATTTTCGATATTAACATGTTACTATATAGCTAAAAACCACTTTTGCAAATTGCCATCCCAACACAAGCTAATGCCTCGTGGGATGGGCAATATACCAACCAATAAAAAAATGTATGTTCAAGTAAAATAATAAATAAAACACATAAACTTTGTTTATAACCACATTATTATTTAATATTACGTCTACCAGTTTCGGAAGTACCCTTCCATTATCAGGACAATATTAATTTCAATATTAAAATTTTAATATTGTCCTGATGATGGAAGGTTACTTCCGAAACCGGTAGACGTAATATTAAATAATAAAGTGGTTATGAACAAAGTTTATGTGTTTTATTTATAAATATGGCAAGCCACAAAGTAAATGCTTTTTACGAATATGTAATAAATAAATAATAAAAATAAATAATAAAGCGCCGTTAAGGTGATATTTCTTCCACGAAAACAGCGCTATAGAAATTAGTCAATTATTATTTTTATAAAATTTTCCTAAATTATATTTTCTCTCTTTTAATGCTCTATCGACTGATGGGTATTGAGGTAGGTATTCGAGGGTTTCACTTATTTCATGTTGAAATATTGGAAGAACTTCATCTTTATTTTCACGTGGCGTATGTTTTGTATAAAATCACTGGGAACATTGGGAACCTATTCAGAAATCTAATGTGGCTGCGCCCACCGTGCCAACATTATTCAAAATGAGAAGTTTTACCGCGTCGTAAAATTTACGACGGGCATGCAGTAGTCTGCGCTCTCGGGTCAATGATAATTTACTGTCAGTACCAAAAGGTTAATTTAAATTCCATTTTTGAACTTACCCGAGCTTTCCACGTGGTCAGTGGGCCTGTTAATGTAAATGAACTCGTAATATTTTAAAATATGTTCATGGGGTGTACACGTCTTCTGACTGAAGAACTAATAGCCGCGCTCTTCCTTCGCAAGTCGTGACAACATCATGATTTATCCCTTACAATTAGACGGGAACAGAACGAAATAAAAGAGACATAGTTTATTTTGAAGTTTCATTTTGTGTAGCTTCGTTAGGTTGTAGGTTTGCTCACAGCCAGCGTCGACTTCCATAAATCAGACGTTGACGCGGACAACTTACTCTCATTATACGATGTATTATTTAAATTGTAGACATGCAATCCATGCAACTTACGACTCACATGATGAGGCGGACAATCAGTTAAAAAAAAACTATTAAATTTTTGAATCAAAAGAAAATTATTTTGTTCTTGATTTTGTTAAAGGACCTTTGTGATTGGATAAAGAATCAAAGGTCATAATTTTTTATTTTTTTTTAAAGTTTTATCGCATTTAGAATAAAAATAAAATATTTTATATCTTGCACGAGGAAATATTTAGAAGGGGTTTTTGAAAGAACCCCAAGTGACAGTGTTCCCAGTGTCGAATCAGGTATGAATGATGATGAAGTGAATGTTGCCGAAATCAGCATGGATGAAATAAAAAAGATCGATTGAATGCATGAAGAATGGAAAAGCTGTTGGCTTCGACAATCTCGCTGCTGAATATTTTAAAGGGGATAGCCGTGTAGTTCTCACATGGCTGTGCAAACTTTTTAACCAGTGCTTAGAGGAGGATTACACGCCATTAGATTAAAGAAGGGCTGTGATCATACCTCTATACAAAGGTAAAGGGTCACACATGGAATGTGGGAACCATAGGGCTATAAGTTTACTAAGTTCAGTTGGCAACCTGTATGGTAGAATATTGGTTGAAAGGGTAAGAATGAAAACAAAAGACAAAATATGGGACATCCAAGGTGCTTTGATGAGTGGACGGGGGTGCATGGATCAATTTTTTTCATTGCGGATGCTTACAGAAAAGTTTTTGGCAAAAAAACAGAAACTTCTCTGTGTTTTTGTCGGTTTGCAAAAGGCGTATGATCGAGTTGATAGGAACAAATTGTGGAAAGTATTATCCATGTATGGAGTTAACACGAATCTACTTTGTAGACTAACAAGAGTCTACTTTGTCTCAAAAAAGTGTGCGTTTATAAGTGGTACAAACGCTTTACAGAAGGCCGAGAAGATTTTAATGACGATGAGCGTCCTGGAGTTGCAACCACGTCAACAAACGAAGAAAACATCGAAACATTGAAGAAAATGGTTTTGTAAAATTGTCGAATCACTATTAGGGAAGTTGCAGAGGATGTTGGCATATCAATCGGCTCAGGTCATGCAATTTTCTCGATGTTTTGGGCATGAAACGTGTGGCAGCGAAGTTTGTTCTGAAATTGCTAAATTTTTAGCAAACGTCGCATTAGTATCGCTCAGGATTTGTTGAATGACGTCAACGACGATCCAGATTTGTTCAAAAGGGTCATAACTGGTGACGAAACGTGAGTATATGGTTATGACGTCGAAATCAAGGCCTAATCGTCCCAATGGAAGCGGCCAGAAGAGCCAAGACCGAAAAAAGCACGCCAAGTTCGATCAAATCTGAAGGTTTTGCTCACTGTTTTCTTCGATTACAATGGCGTGGTGCATCATGAGTTCTTGCCAACAGGTTGTACGGTTAATAAGGAATGCTACAAGGAAGTTATGCAACGTTTGCGCGAACAAATCATGGATTTTGCATCACAATAATGCACCAGCTCACACATCAATGCTTGTTCGTGATTATTTGGCCAAAAACAGCACCGTAATCATGCCTCAACCACCGTATTCACCAGATTTGGCTCCCTGCGACTTTTTCCTATTCCCGAAACTGAAAAGACCAATGAAAGGAAAGCGTTTTGCCACAATTAATGAGATAAAGTCAGAATCGAAGAACGAGCTGATAGCCATACCGAAAAGCGCATTCCAGAAGTGCTGTGAGGATTGGAATATCTGAGGGGGATTACTTTGAAGGGGAGAAAATGGATATTGATGAATAAATAAATATTTTTGGAAAAAATCGAAATTCACCTTTTCTTTTGAACAAACCTCATATGGCGTACACCGCACCATTCCATTAATGCCAAAGCTGCCAAATACAACTACATTCACTACTTCAATGTCTATTTCATACAATTTCAGTTGAACTTTACAGAGAATAGATCTCCGAACACTTCCCTTCACAAATCGGCTTCGATTACCTTTTTTGCTAACCTCTCGACGCCGATATTCGCACACCATTATCATGATATTTGCTGATCGTTATTACTTAGCCAATCTTAGTTATGCAAGTTTGAAAGATCCAATCTCTTTTATATTTATCGATATTAGTTTTCTAAATGGTTCACAATATGTAGTAGATAACGTGCAAACATTACGCATTAACAGTGGAAAACGAGCTTTTAACATAATATGAGGGATAAACGCACACCGCTTTAGTTTTCAACCACATAGTTTATTTGCAACAATACATTCATGAAGGAACTTTCGTATCTAAAACCTTCAAAGTAATCAAAGTAGGGAATCTAGAAAACTAATCAAGGGGCAACACCACAGACATGTAAGCAGATACATCGATATAAAATATACAGATTGGTAAAAGTGGCAAGATGAAATTTTCATACTGTCGTATACTGGTATTTTATATAGAGAATGTTTCTGATTCTGAAGATGGGTTGAGATTTATTTATTCCAAAATATTAAGTATCACAGTTTTTTGTAATGGGAGAAAATGAGGATATTACATTAAGTGCACTCAGGTGAAATGTCACAAAACTGCGCTATATACTTTTTACTTTTTTTTTTAAAGTAAGACAAACATTCCCGGGTTACGAATAACCTGACAATATTTGAAAAACTCCTACTGCCATCATAAAAAGCGGAAGATGTTGCTTGTGCAATTATGGAGGACTTAGCCAGCAGAGTAGTTGAACGCACGACGCCCGGGTGGGAATCCGACGCGTTCTCCACTCAGCATAATATATAAGTTCACTGTTATTATTATGATTTTAAATCAAAGTTTACATACACTTTCAATTACCAAAAATGTAATATAAAGAACAATTTAATTTACCGTCTGATATTTTAAATGAAAAAATGTGTCTCGTATATACACAAGGCACATTAGTTACAGCGCCCTTGAGGTAATTTTTCACAAAAACGGCGCTATACAAATTATCCAAATATTATTATTATTAGTTAGTGGATAGTGGAATAGTGTTTATTTTTCGTATTGTTCTTATTGCATTTAGGTCGCCTTCATCTTATTTTGGCTCAATATTTTGCCACCCACTGGCAGTGCTCTAATATTTTACCATGTTCTAATATTTTTCTTGTACCAATATATATATACGAGTATTTATCAATTATTATCAACAATTCCAGAAATGACCTCATCATGGAATCCCGAATTCTAGCATAGAAGCGCATTAGAGTAAGTAATTGACCTAATATCCTCCATTAATATTTTTTATGTGTATTATTAGATTTTTTTTTTCTTATGAATTTATGTTTATTTTTTACTATTATTATTGTGTGTATTACAACTTTTATTTAATTATTATTATTACCATGTATTATTATCAATTAAAGAAGGTATTCCATTGCACTACTCCTGCATACCTTCTGGAATAAAACTGTATTATTATTATTATATAGTCATTGAAGTAATGTGCAAAGATGAATTTAGAAAAACAATCTTTTCGACCGTAAAATTTCCAATCCAAAATTGTTTGTTACTATGCAACTGGATAAATTTAAAAAACCAAGTACTCCCAATATTTACCAATTTAATTCTCTTTCATTACAAATTCTTACGTTATATCTAATAACGACTCTGTAAGTCCCCAAAAAAACAGATAACTTTTATGTGTCCAATTTCATTTGTTTGCCTCCTAGTTGGTGGTTTCTCTAGTAGCTTTAATATTGTAGCAAAATAATAATCATTATTATTGTAGTTTTGAAGGCTCAGCTAATAATCACCTTATCAAAAAGTCAATTTTGAATTTCAACAGATTTACGAGTAGCGTGTCTGGTCCACTCTGGAAGTTCGTAGCGTGGGCTAATGCGTGTTTAAATCAAGTCTAATTTGTAATTGATTAGAAAATTTCAACACGTAACTTTGTAACCTTTCGGTTGACTTCTCTAAACACAAACACAACAATTATCACCGTGGACTGGCAAATGGTTTGCGTAAATACGTCAGTGTTCTGGTGCCGATCGCATTCTTGTGAAACTGTTTGCAGAGTAATAATTAGCGAGATAATTATTACGGTAAAATGATTGCCGAAAACTGGAATTATTATTAATAATCTTGTTATTATTTGCCGGCTGGCTAGTCAATGCTTGATACGTATCGTTGCAAAATTAATATTAAAGTTAAATTAAAATAGAAGCTGGGAGTGCAATACAAATACACACTAGTGGCAAAAGTTTTACTTTTTGCTGATAACATGCAAATATTCCTTCACATGGACTCCATTTCTGACTGTTATAAACTATAAGAAGACCTTTATAGACTTAATAATTAATGCATTGCAAACCATCTCCACATGAATCCTGACAAATGCAAAGTAACAACACTAACAGATTATAACATATACGAAGAACGAAAATAAACTCAAACATGATTACCATATTAAAGCCAGCCAAGTTATACTTGGTCGATGCCAGAAAACCACTTAAAAAAGTCAAACCAATTCGAGGCCTAGGTGTTTTGATTGGCAATAAACCATTGAGGTAAATACAATAAACATTCAATAAAGGTGCACATAGGAAATTCTTTAGAGTATTAGGATTTTTATTCTGCATTACCCTAAAATTTGTATATTATTACTATGTTCGCACTCACCTTGAGTATGTTTTTCCTATATGGACTTCTCTGTATAACACATGTACTAAGCGTACGAAAGTTATCCAATGAAAATTTGTTCATTATAT